>OZ018392.1:45814835-46423686 GCA_963969525.1 Ontholestes murinus | reverse complement strand
CTCGGTGTCAAACTATCAATATTTCCAAATTGTGCCAGCTATTTAATATCTTCAACACCAACGATGAGAGAAAGTGCTGAAGAACGAAGACAACGAATCGACAATAATAATTTAAATAGTTCCATTAAAGAAAGTGTGCGTTCTAAATGTGAATATAAAAAACAAAGAACCTTTTCTACATTTGAACAATTATTAGTATGTTTGGAAAATATTCCTATACCTCTTGATTGGACTGTTATTAAAACAACTTGTGCTGTTACATTTGCTTTATTGAACACATCATCTGTGCCAATTTTGAAATCATTTGCTGTAATTAATACAGAATTATAACTTTCATTATACAAAAAATAATGTAAGTTATCTACATTTATAAATAAAAAATATTCACTTGCCATTAATAATATGAATATATTTAAAGACATCTTAAATATATTACATTGCAGGTTATTGTGCTAGATATGCAATAAAGAATTCGGAATGTAATATTTGCCAACAGTATTTAGTATTAGATAAGGAGTTAAATGCTGATGTTTTCGACAAAATTATAATTTCATTAAAAATCTTAAGAGAGGAGGACTTCAATTTCTCAATTCAGATACTCTTATGCTTACATATATAACTGTTGATTGTTTAACATCGGAGAAGTGTGAAGAATTATTTTTAAATACTTATTCACAAAAGGATGTAGTAATTGATCTATCTATGCAAGAAATAATAAAATGTGATTTTTGCTTACTGATTTCAGTTGTATAAAATGGTGATGTGGCCATCATAGTAGTTTCCCTATATTTTTCTCGAAAACTATGAGGTTTACGCAAAAACGTTATTCTTAATAATTTATTCAATTTTAAATTCTCTACAATTACTTTTTATTTAACTTTTACGTAACTTCAATAGTTTATTAGTAATTTTCAAAAAATGTCAAAATATTCAATTTTTATTTTTTTTCTCGAAAGTTAAAATTTTTATGCAAAATATGTTCAAATAAAATTTGTTTAGTTTATTATTCCCTTTAACTTTTGTTTGAACCGTTTTTAAAAATATTTCATATTTAGAAAAATATGACCAAAAAACCAAAAAACGCCTCGAGTAAACACTCACTTCCGGTTTATGAATGTTTACCAAAAGCTTTTCAGTTCCAGTTTTTAACGATAAAACCTTAAGTTTAATATTTCATCTCAATAGGATCTTTCGTTTTTGAGATACAGCGCCCACCGACAGACACACAGACACACACACACAGACACACAAAAAAAATTTCTAGAAATTAGTGTAATGGACTCAGGGGGGCCCAAAACGGATATTTCCGCAAAAAAAATTTTTCAAAAAAAAATCACGAAAATGGTGATGTGGCCATCATAGTACTTTCCCTATATTTTTCTCGAAAACTATGAGGTTTACGCAAAAATGTTGTTCTTAATAATTTGTGCACTTTTGAATTCGCTACAATTATTTATTATATGAATTTTATCTATCTCCAATTGTTTATTAGCAATTGGCAAAAAATGTCAAAATTTTCAATTTTTATTTTTTTTCTCGAAAGTTTAAAATTTTATGAAAAACATGTTCGAATAAAACTTGTTCAGTTTTTCATTCCCTTTAACTTTTGTTTAAACCGTTTTTTAAAAATTTTCATATTTAGAAAAATATCACGAAAAAACAAAGAAACGCCTCGAGTAAACAACCACTTCCGGTTTATGAATGTTCACCAAAAGCTTTTCAGATCGAGTTTTTAACGATAAAACCTTAAGTTTAAAGTTTTATCTCAATAGGATCTTTTGTTTATGAGATACAGCGCCCACCGACAGACAAACACGAAAACATTACACTCAAATGGTGATGTGGCCATCATAGTACTTTCCCTATATTTTTCTTGGAAACTATGACGTTTACGTAAAAAAGGTATTTTTAATAATTAGTTCAATTTTTAATTCTCTACAATTATTTGTTATATAAATTCTATGTAACTCCAATAGTTTATTAGCAATTGGCAAAAAATGTTAAAATTTTCAATTTTTAATTTTATTCTCGAAAGTAAAGAATTTTATGAAAAATATATTAAAATAAAACTTCAACCCCTTTAACTTTTATTTGAAAATTTTTTTAATATCATTTATATTTAGAAAAATATCGGAATAAACAAAAAATGGCCTCGAGTAAACACCAACTTCCGGTTTATGAATGTTTACCAAAGGCTTTTTTTAACGATAAAACCTTAAGTTGGAAGTTTCATCTCAATAGTATCATTCGTTTTTCAGATACATCGCCCACCGCCACACATGCACGAAAATATTACTACCCTAAATGGTGATGTGGCCATCATAATACTTTCCCTATTATTTTTGATGATGTTTTACAGGTTGTAGGGTGGAGTAGAGGCCACCCACCCACCCTACATATTCATATAAACTTTAATTCCTTATCGACTCGCGGTTTACAATAAAATTAATTACAAAACTTTTTGAATGAAAAAGATATTAAAAAGGAAAAATTTTGAGTAACTAAATTAGTAAAAATTTTTAAGTGGGTAAACTTTAAACTTCTCTATCCCTCTAATCAGTAAAACATAATAATTTAGTAAGAAATGGAAATTTTTTGAAAATTTCTAAATATCTTAAAGGAAATTCTAATAATTGGAAAAGGAACACAAAAAATTACTGAAAAATTTTAGGAACCTAGAAGAAACATTGGCATGGTAATGGCAAAAAAAAACCTAATAAATTAAAGAGAAATTTTTGCAAAATAAAATAAGAAAACTGGTAAAAACTTTTTGCAATTTATAAGAGAAATTGCTAGAAATTTATGAATCAAAATATTGCTGAAAACTTTAAACATTCCAGAGAAAATTCTATTAACTTAAAAGAGAACACAAAAAAATTGCTGGAAAAGTCTATGAACCTAAAAAAATATTGGCAAAGAAGTGGCAAAAAAATTCCTAGTAAATTGAAGAGAAATTGTTTGAAATTTTTAAAAGGAGATTTTACTGGCAAAGTCTAATTATTCAAAACGGAACAGAAATCTGAAAAAAATTGCCGAAGAATTAAAAAAATTATGATTTGAAACAGAACAGAAATTCAGTAATAAAATTGCTTAAATAAGGTTTTAAAAATCTTGGATGCAATTGCTTTGCAATTTGGATAAGAAAATGCTGAAAAATTCTGAAAAGTCTAGAAAGAATTGCAAAAGTACTGGAAAATACTTGGAAATCTTTAACAATATCCGAAAATTCACTAGAAATCTAAATGAAAATTTAAAATGAAATGGTTTAAAAAATCGCAACAAATTAAAACAGAATTTTTGGAAAAATCAAGAAATCTCTAGAAAGTTTTTACAATTTGCAAAAATAATGAAAAAAAAAATGCAGAAAAATCCTTAAAACTAATTTGAAAGAGAAAAGAAATTTCTGGAGAACCAAAAATTAAAAATTTCTGTTTGAAGAATCTTCTGGGAAATGAGGATTGAATTTGCAAGAAATATTGAAAAAAAAAATGGCTTAAAAATGCTAAATAAATTCTTAGAGACAGTTTTCGAAATTTGGAAGAGAAATTCTAAAAATCCAGAATAAACATTGTTAGCAAAAAAACAAAGATTCTTTTCTAGAAAATTCTATGAATCCAGTAATAATTGTGGAAGAATTCTAGAAACCCAAAAGGAAACTTGTAAGAGAAGTTGCTAGAAAATTCTTGGAAAAAAAGAGATATTTCTAGGAATTTGTAGAAATATTGAAAATAATTGCTGGAAAATTCTAGATATCTTTGGGAAAATTCTAAGAATGCGGAAGAGGACAGAAATTATTTTTTTTTTGATAAATTCAAATAATCTAAAGGAAAGTTTGAAAGAAGAATTTCTAAAAAATTCCTAACAATTTCATTTTTACAAAAATCAAGAAAATATTTATAAAACCCCACAACCAACCCTTGTTAACTAAATTCTGTATCCCCCGAAATCTAAATATCAACATCCTCCCCTCACAATTCATGAATTCATTTGTGCGAATCGTCAGGACAGTTAAGCTAGCTAGCAAAGATACTTTCATTTCCTTAAATTCAAGACAGCGCAGAAAGACCTCAGGTCCATAGCCCAGACGGACTAACACCATCTATTTGTATTGTATCCATTTTTAATGTTTCTATGTATTATGTTTTGTCCAAATAAATATTATTGTATATATATTTATAAAATTTTCTTTTAGAAATATTGAAAAAAATGCTAGGAATTTCTAGAAATCTTACCAAAAATTCTAAAAATTTTAAAGAGGACAGAAGTTTGGAATAAAAATTGCTTTAAAATGCTAAACAAAATTAGAGACAAAAAATGCTACAAACCCAGAAAAAAATAGCGTCTTTAAAATAATAATCTTGCAATTTTTAATTTTAAATTCTGAAGATTTCTACAAGTAAGGAAGAAAATTTAATAAAAATTATAAAAATCTACAAAAAGAGAAATTCTTAACCAAATAATAATAATCTTTATTGTCTAACAGATATACCATAAAAGGACAAATAACAAAAATGTATAGAATTTCTGGAAATGTCTTAGCAATTTGCTTAAAATTTGTAGAAATTTTGAAACAAATTGCTGAAAATGTTTAAAATCTAGATACATTTTTGATAGAAAGCAGAAATTCGGAAGAAAAATTGCTACAAATTATTAAAAGAAAATTTAGCAATTTGGTAGAGAAATAGCTGAAAAAAATTGTCAAAAGCAGAAAAGAAATTGTTGAAAAATTTAGAACCACCGATATAAATCCTCAAAACTTTTAAAAGAAAAAAAACTTTTTAAAAACAAATAACAAATTTAAACAAAATGCTTGAAATACTCGTATGGAAGAAAGTTCTTGGAAATATATTTGTTTGATTTGATTGTTTTTTAAGCAGCAAAATTATAAACGATTAATGTTTAAAGTTATCATGTACATGTAGGGTGGGTGGGTGGCCTGTATCCTACCCTTAAATCAATAAAACATAAGCGAGGGTTTTAATTAGAAGTTGTAAAATGCAAAGATACATAAAAAAATGGTGATGTATCCATCATAGTGCATTCCTTACATTTTTCTCGAAAACTATGAGATTTATATTTTTAATTTTTCTCGCAAGTTAAGGACTTAAAACATATTTTAATAAAACTTGTTCAGTTTTTCATTCCCTTTAAATTTTATTTGAAAAGTTATGTAATATTCAAATTTAAAAAATATCGAGAAAAACAAGTAAACACTTCGAGTAAACATAAACTTTCGCGAATGTTCATCAAAAGCTTTTCAGTTCCAGGTTTTAACGAAAAAAACCTTATGTTTAAAGTTTCACCTCAAAAGGATCATTCGTTTTTGAGATACAGCACCCACAGACATTCTCATTCACGAAAACAATACTTTCCCTATATATTCAAATGTGGCCATCATAGTACTTTCCTTATATTTTATTCAAGAACTATGAGGTTTACGCAAAAAAATTACTCTTAATAATTTGTTTATTTGTGAATTTTCTAGATTTATTTGTTAAATAAATTTCATGTTACTCCAATGGTTTATTAGCAATTGGCTAAAAATTTTTAATTTTTTTCTCAAATGTTAAGAATTTTATGAAAAATATGTTTTAATAAAACTTATTAAGTTTCTTATTTTCTTTAACTTTTGTTTGAAAAGTTTTGTAATATTTTTTATATTTAAAAAAATATCGGAAAAAAACAAAAAAAGGTCTCGAGTAAACATCCACTTCCGGTTTGTGAATATTCACCAAAAGCTTTTCAGTTCCAGTTACTAACGATAAAACCTTAAGTTTAAAGTTTCATCTCAATCGGATCTTTCGTTTTTGAGGTACAGCGCCCACAGACATTTTTACGCACGAAAACAATACTTCCCCTATATACTGGGTGTCCCATTTTAATCCGCCAGTAGCGATAATTCTGAAATATTGCATTGAATCAAAAAGTGTTCCAAATGAAAAGTTAATGGTTCTGAGGGGGACATCTGATGCCGTAGACTTTGCCCCCCCAGCCCCCCAAGGGGGGCAGGAACAGGGGGCAACTTTAAAATCTTAAATGGAAACCCCTATTTTTTATTGCAGATTCTAATAGACGGTTAAAAAGTATGTAAGTTTTATCCGAAACATTTTTTTATTGGTCGAGAGATGGCGCTGCAAATGTAAAAGTTTTTTGTCAATTAAATTGCGAAAATCGTCACGTAATTAACTGTTATTATTACTTAAGACTTACTCACAACCTTACAAGGTTGTGAGTAAGTCTTAAGTAATAATAACAGTTAATTACGTGACGATTTTCGCAATTTAATTGATAAAAAACTTTTACATTTGCAGCGCTATCTCTCGACCAATAAAAAAATGGTTCGGATAAAACTTACATACTTTTTAACCGTCTATTAGAATCTGCAATAAAAAATAGGGGTTTCCATTTAAAATTTTAAAGTTGCCCCCTGTTCCCGCCCCCCTTGGGGGGCTGGGCGGGCAAAGTCTACGGCATCAGATGTCCCCCTCAGAATCATTAACTTTTCATTTGGAACACTTTTTGATTCAATGCAAAGTTTCAGAATTATCGCTACTGGCGGATTAAAATGGGACACCCAGTATACTATATAGGGAAAGTAAAAATGGTGATGTGGGAAAAAAGTCAAAGTTACTCCAATCACAAAAATTGAGAAAAAATCAGGCAGACCACTACCGACCAATTTCCCCACTTTTTCTTTTCACTTTTCTAAATATACTGTGTGGATATACCGGGTGTTGATTAGTCTTCTCGGTAATAATAATTTAACGTGTAAAATCACACGTATGCAATGTCCTGCTCCCCTTATGGTTTTAGAACAAAAATATAAGATATACAAATTAAATATTGAAAATTGAGTGCAGTATTAATCATGATAATTAATTATTAATTATCAAAAATATAAGAGACCAAAATTATTGAGAATTAAAAATACTACAGAAATTGACAATTTTTTAACTTAAAAATCTTTTTTGATGAACAAATAAAGAATTAAAGTAATAGTTAAAATTTTACGAAAATCACATTTTCCATGATTAACGCAAATATTACAATTTGAACTGTCATGTTTGGCATGGTAATTAGTTTAACTTTTGAAGAAATAAAATGTCTTCAACTTATACAATAAACGAAAAAAATTGTTAAGTGATTTTATTATGAAAATAATGTACACAAATTTTTGAATTAAATTTAAACATGATTTTGTAACAATCAAAATTAATACCAATAAATAAACTGAAAAAATCAATTATCGTGAATAATAGTATTAATTTATATATGGCGGTTTATTTGGGCATATGCTCAAATAAACCTCTATTCGAAGCTAAACAAAAACCAAGTCTATCGTAAAAATGTGCGCATATTTGAAAGTTGTCTGTTTATTACTCTACTGCATTTTTCATTAATTTTAATTTTCTAAATTTCTACTTTCGCATTTATTGTTCCGTAAATCTTGGATTTCGAGTGGCCCCACAGGAAAAAATCGTTCTTTGCTAAATCTGGTGAACGGGCTCGTCAATTAACAGGTCCTCCGCGTCCTATCCCGGTATTTTGATAACATTCATTTAAATATGAAATAACCTCTCCAGTATAATGAGCCGGGCACCCATCATGTTGAAACCACACTATATTTTCTTCTGCCACGCCATCTATGGCGGAGCCAATCTCAGTTTGAAGCAGTTCCAGATACATACATTTATAGATTGTGGATATTGGGAATGGTTATCGATAATTAAATGCGGGTTATCCGTATCCCAATAACGACAATTTTGAACATTTGGCTCTCCGATGATGGTAAATGTTGATTCGTCAGAAAATCAAATACTTTGGAGCAAATTTCTATCGAAATTGTCCATTTAAATGATTGTTTCACAAGAAAAACATTCTAGAATACTGTCTCTAAAGTTTTTTTATTGTTCTAGTACTTGTAAGATTTAAACTTATTCTTCATTAAAATTTTGAAACCAGTTGTAGGGTTTATACCTAAATCCTTAGCAATTTGACAAGTGCTAATGTTGTAGTTAGCAACAGCAGCGGCAATAACATTTATTTCATTGAAATTCACTTGAACAATCTTCTTCCTCTAATAAATTAGAATTACGTTTTAAACAGGGTTGGCATGGTTTAAAAACTGATTCATATTTTTCTTGGTTTGAAATGATATTTTGAATTGTTGATATTCTGGGTATCGATCGATCGCTCGCAGTGCACCTAGCCCAGAAAGCACTTGAAATAACTAGCAGCCCCAACAAAGTTTGACAAATTGCAGAAACTTATGAAATAAACTTTTGGTTCATAATTTTGCTTATTGTGTGAAGAAACTAAGGAAGAATAAATTATATAATGCATGAAATGTCACACTTGGATACACACTCGGCGTGCTAGAGTTAGTGCTCCAATTAAAAGGTGCCTTTGTTGTACTTGTCATTAAAAAAGCTAATATTTAATTTAGAAAACTAGCGGTTCGAATTGGAAACCCTACATTGAACTGATGGCACGATTGAATTATTTAATTATTAATTTTTGAATATTATAAATGATTTTTAAAATTTAATAAATAGTTTTATTTTGAAAATACACTTAGTGACATTATTTTCTACTACTTAATTTTAATTGATACTTTTTTTACTAAATACTGAAAAATATTAAATTAGGATACCTTCCTCTATTATTATTATTACCATTTTTGATCTCAAATTACTCAAATTATTTAGTTGATTTCTTATTCAATTTTTTTTTCCTGAATCTTCTCGGAGTTCACTTCGTGGCGCATTTCCAATTTTTAAAAATAAAGAAAACTTATAACTTTTTGATGCCACTTTTTATTACACTTTTCGTGACTAGTTTCGATTACACGGTAATCATTATCAAAATGTAATCGAAAATAGTCATGAAAAGTGTAATAAAAAGTGGTATAAAAAAGTTATGTTTCCTTTATTTTAAAAAATATTTTTTGCCACTTTGTAGATGTATCTCATGTTTCCTTTAGTTTCTTTTAGAGTCTTCTTCCATTTTCATTAGAATATTATCAAAAGGCTTTTCTAAGCCACTGAAGATACTACTGTATTATTATTTATCTTCTTCAAGATTATTTTATTGTAAATATTTGGTTCGATATTCTTCGGCCTATTCTGAATCCACATTGCGGCTTTTCTAGTATTTTTTTGTTATTACACTTATAAGTAAAATTCCTTTGATATGTTTGCATAGATACCTTTACACCTATCCACCAGTACGTCGGTATACGTTTTATTTTCATATTTTTAAGCATGTTCATTTCGATCTATTACTTTTCCTTATTCATTTCGCCTAGTTGTCCAAATGTTTCTCTTATTTATTATCATCTTTATGATGTACATTGTCTCTGATTACACAAGTATACACGGTTATGTACCTGAGCAACTAAAAACTGTTTATAAGGTAAATTGGGGGTCTGAATCCAAATTAGCAGACCGTTTTTTTTTTTTTTAATTGGTTCTAGTTTTCAAAATATTTAATAAATTGATTGTTTAACTATTTTTGACCATTAATGGCTATTTATTGAATTAAACGTATAAATCAGAAATGAACAGAGGTTGAACTGAGTCTTTTATACTACTTGGGATTTGTTTCGCCTATTAGGGTCCAACATTAGTCGCTCATCATGCCTTCGTCCCAAAATCCTTGGTATTTCCTTTCGATTTTCGTTATATCTTGGTGTAGTGGCTCTCCTTGCTCGTCGCTCATGTCGCCTAAGTTTTATGAGAAAAAATCAAGATGTGAATGCAGAAAATGTATCTTGAGAGATATTCGAGCTCAAATCTTGTGGTAATTTTGCAAAAAAAAATTCGATTACTTGCTTGTAATCCAGTGACTTGTGGTTACCGAGAAAGTTGTAAACAACACGTTGAAACGATGCCCACGCTGCTGCTTCATAAGGCGTTAAATATTTTGTAAACTTTGATTTCCGCGTTTTGAAAACATCTTGATTAATTCTTGGATCTTAACGGCGTTCACTTGGTGGTACATTTCAATATTAAGAATAAAGAAAACACTTTTACTTTTTTATACCACTTTAAGTTTTATTTTCAGTGACTAGTTTCGACTACACGGTAATCATTATCAAACTAAGTACTTAAATTACGAATAACAACTGTTTATATACCTATTACAATGCTTCGAACAGTGGGGTGTACATTAGGTCAACCTGGTCGTTAATGAGGGAAATTCCGGGATTAATTTTCGCTTTGTAGATTTCAAGGGCTTCCAGTAAATCCATCTTACCTCCTTTTTCGGCGAGATGGATTACCGAAAGTACATCCTTGCCGAAAGTATGGTTTGATTCCAATAAGTGGTTTGAAAATGTTGAATTATTTTTCTTTAAATTGAATGACCTCTGATGTTCATTTAATCTTGTTTTAAAATTACGACCTGATTGCCCAATGTACACACTTTTACATTCTGGACAGGTTAAACTATAAATACCTGATTTACACATTTTGTTGATGGGGGTTTTGGCATTAAATATTAAATTACAGGTTTTGGTACTTGACTTAAAAACTATATTAAAAAAAAAAAAAAATATTTTTAAAAAACGAGACGTCAATATAGTTTTTAAGTCAAGTACCAAAACCTGTAATTTAATATTTAATGCCAAAACCCCCATCAACAAAATGTGTATAATGCAGAGACAACGTTGTCTCTGCATTATCATGTTTCGAAGCAAATTCACTGCACAAAAACAAGTTCCGGATGATGTTTAATGCAACGTGGTCAAATACAAAAGCGCAGTGCTGCCACTATGCGCGAACTCGAAAACTAGAACCAATTTTGACACACTAATTGAAGATCTGAGTTCAGGGCATCAAATAACATTAAGAATCGTTCTCATCCGCTCGGGTCCATAAGTTGACCCGAGTTTGTAAACTTGTTTTATTAGACAGTTGTTCTAAGTTAAGTATGTCCTTGAAGTACTCTTTTTATACTATGACTTGTTTTGCCTCCAGTAACCTACCATTCTTATTATTTACATATCCATATATTATTCTATTTTATTTTTTTCTTTCAACTCTTTTTATTATTTTCTTATATTTTTTTCTTTTGTCAGTTTATTTGACTTACTTATTTATTCAATGTTACATCTATTTTTATTTCTTCGCTTCATCATCTTATTTTCCGTTTATTGCTCTTCACAACTGATGCATTATTTCATTGAATTATCCTCTTCATTTAGTTTACAACTTTATATTTATATTTTTATTCGTATTCTTTATTTGTTGTACTCGCCCTTTTCTCATTTGAGTTTTATCATTAATATTACGAGAAAAAAGTATGAGTGAATTTTCTCTCCTCAGCTTATTAATGTTTCTCTTATCTATAATTATATAGGTTGTTTATTAAACCTACGGCAAACATTGAAAGGGTTATTCTCTGGACTATTCTAAGAACATTTTGCCCTTTAACGATTTTTGAAAACTCGCTTTGTTTGGAAGATATAGGGAGAACAAACTTTTCGACAATGACGATAATTTATTGCCATGTAAAGTTTCTTATTCTACAACAGTTGACTACCTTGAGTAGGTTACAATAATCAAATCTTCTTCTCATTTACCGCCGAACTATTTTTTATTGTCTTACGGTCAGCAATTATCCGATTTCGCAAGTATTCTACATTTTTCACTAGAGTAGTGTAAACTAATGACTTTAGGAAATAATCCAGGAGGTTTAGGTCCAAGGATTGAACAGGCAACATGGAATTTGATGTGAACTTATCAAATTGCATTTAGACCAGCAAGCAAACTTTCAAAAATCGGGAGTATATCAAACACAGAACAGCACATATGTAGGATAGACAGGTAGGAGTTTTTAAAAGAGATACAATGAACATTATAGAGCATTTAGACTTAGACATACAACAAGTTCTTCATATTTTAGAGTGTAATCATTCAATTCCACATATGGATAATTTAAAACTTTTACATTTTTGCAATAAAGGCCAAAGGCTTAATCATTTGGAGTCATTAGAGATATACCGCCAAAGCAAGAATATTAATTCTAATCAGCTTAATGAGCCGACGGATTTAATTTCTTCGCCATTATTGAAGCTCTTATAATGTCATATACCTTTTCTGAAAAGACCGCACCTTAATCCGCTCTACACCACAATACCGCACTTAATCATATTTAGTTATTCACTATTTGTTTTGAGTTATGTGAAGTAATAATCACTAATAAAACACGATTTGATTTCCTTTCTTCACTAATTTATTTTTAAACGTTAAATGTACATTTCGAGCAGTATGTGCCCATTTTCAATAACTGAATGCTTTAAAACTAAAGTTTAATTATGTCGGGTCTATTGGATGGGGATTAGTATTACTGGGAAAGGTGTTGGTAGGTTTACAATTCTTTTTCGGAACGAGACTTACCAATGGGTTTTCTAGTGGACTTAAATCGAAATGTAATAATCTGTCTTTACATTTATACATTTCTATTGCTTCTAACATGTTTAATCTAAAATTACTTGATTGTTAATAATAATTTTACATTGTGAAGTGAGAATTGATGTCCGGTTTGGAAATTATGGAAAGCTATTGCTGACTTGTCTGGATTTGAATTTTTTAGATGATAATTGTGTTCTTTGAATATCTTAATTAAATTTCTTTCGGTTTGACCAATGTATAATTTATTGCAATTATTACAATTAATTGAATATACATATACCAGATTTCTGTAGATTATTGATTTTGGTAAAGGTGTTATTTAAATAATATTTTAATTTTGTTTCACTGTAATACGCGGCTGTTAGGTTAAATTTATTGAATATTTTTATTTATTTTGTGGCAAATGGTCGGCTAGTATATAAATTTCGCATATTTTCTGTTATTGGTTTCTTTTGACGTATTGTGTTTTGTGCTTTGTTTAATTGTGTGCTTATTGATGAGTTTATTTATTGTATATATTATCGTAACCTAGTGATTGTGCAATGTTTTTTATAAATGTTAATTCTTTTGTCCTGTTTTCATTTGATAATGGCAAGTTTATCGCTTTATAAATCATACTGTTAAATGCTGCTAGTTTGTGTTTAATGGGTGATGTTGATGATGCATGAATATAGTTGAATGTGTGTGTTGGTTTAATTATTTGTAAGTCTAAAAAGGGAAGTTGATTGTTATTTTCCATTTCGTGAGTGAATGAGATGCTGGGGTACAAACTGTTTAAACTCGACAAGCTTTCTATGTCAGTGTTCTTATTGATGATTGCCACTACGTCATCAACGTATCTGAACCTAACTCTCGGGAGGCCAGGTATTGTGTTTTAGCTCTATTTTCTAGGTGGTTAAGAAAAATGTTAGCTAAGAAAGGTGAGAGTGGATTACCCATGGCTGTTCCGAATGTTTGTTTGTAGAATCTATTGTCGAATTCAAACATGTTGCACTCCATTACAATCCTCGTTAACTCAATATATTGTTTAATATTTTCTGTTGCTATTGAATTTCTAATAATAGATTTTTTAATATATTAATTGTTTCTTCTATTGGAATGCTGGGAAACAGAGCTTCTACGTCAAAGGAAACCAATAATTCCTCTGGTTTAATAATTTTGACATAAAACAAAACAAAATATTTACAACAAATGTTCGAAATGTCGACCGTTTAATTACTGCTAACTTTGGATAACATTTGAGGGGTTATAGTTTCAAAAACGTGTCTTAAGCGAATTTTCATATCGTGTGGTATTGTCGGAGGCGTATTGTACACAATTCCTTTTATGTAGCCCCCCAAAAATAAATCTGGTGGAGTTAGGTCCAAGGATCTAAGAGGCCAATTTTGAAATCCGTTCCTTCCAATCCACCTATTTTGAAAGTTGGTGTTTAAAAATCACAGAAGCTAGCAATGATAATGAGGCGGAGCTCCATCCAATTGAAGCCATAGGTTTAAAGGGACCTCTTCTAATAACACTGGAAATTCGTGAAAACGAAAATTGAGACACATCATACCATTTAGAGGTCCTTCAAAAAATATATACATTAATAGACCACCTATTTTGATTTCTCGTGACTCTATATTCATGCGAATTCGTATCAGAATAATAATGGAAGTTGTGTCTATTCACGAGACCATAGTTATGAAAAGTACATCCATCACTAAATAACACATTATCAAAAAAGACTTTATCTAACACATACATTTCTTGGCAACGCTGGATTTTATATGGATGAAATCTGTGTTTTATAAGAATTCTTGAAATACTTGCTTGATTTATGTTAGTATTTTCGGATATCTGATTTTGACTAATACTGGGATTTTCGATAACTGAACCTACTACTGTAAAAAGGTTTTCTGTATCTTCAGTGACAGGTTTTCTTATACTGGGTTTTTTATAACTGACACTTCCACTTTCTTTACATTGCTTTAATAGTCTCTCAAAAACAGCTGGCTTAGGATGATTTCTTTCGGGAAACCTTTGAAACCTTTAAACTCGAGAAGCCAATAAACTATTTTGATGGCATTCTCCAAGCATAAAAATCATGTCAATGCGCTCTTCATTTGAGTAAATCTTCATTTTTATTAAGAAATACAACAACGACGCTCAAACAATAACCCTGTATATTTGGTATTTCAAATAAACTGTGTGATGAAAGGTTTCTAGTGTTTTATTTTATAAATATTCTTCATTGTCTTATTTTTCATATGTTATTCTCCATTACATCTGCATCTGCATCATAGAATCATTATTTTACACTTCTGTCTATTTAACCATTAATTTGTCATCACTAACATATTTGTAGATCAAAAGCGATAAATAAAAATTACTTTTTTTGATAGATTGCAATATCAAAAACATAACACAAATATTTCCCGGTGAATCCACCATTAATTATGTAATTATATTAACTGGAAAAAACTAACACTAATTTACTGACACTTTTTTTCAAATAACATACTTTTTCAGTACTTAGTGTTTGAATTTTTAAATAGAAGAAAATGCAATTTAAATTAGATAATAAAATGGAACAATGTTACGAACTATCCTAATAACAATGTTTATATGTGTAAAGTGTTTTCACGAAGTCATATACACAACGTAGATTATTGAAACTAGTCAAAAATCTTTTTTTACAGAGGATAAAAAGAGTTTAAAATTAGTAATAAATAATATAATTCATATCTTAATTATATAAATATGATTAAAAGGTTAATTAACATAAAATTGTTTCACCACGGGTTTAATGAGAATTTATTTCATCGTACATAAAAATATTTCATAGAAGTAATATCATAATTTAAACTATAATTATAAATATAATAAATATTTACATCACATTCTATTTTTATACAAAGGAATACAATAACTTGGAATTCATTTTAGGGTGAAACAAATCTATTGCAAACTGTCCCCTTACGTTACAGTAGTTATATCGCTGGATCTCTATTCTTTTTAGGATAACCACTCCAACAAGATTTATATAGAGGAAGAGGAATCCTGAAAAGCCGGGGAAGCTTTAAATGAAAACACGACACGTCACTGACGGAATACGAATTACTGTCTTGATAAAATACAAGCTGTCGAATCACCTGCATACTCAAAGATTATGTTTCAGCAGTAATTGAAACGAAATGAAATGTTTAACTTTTAACAAACAAAAAATAGTATAGACAATTAGACAAATTGCTAATAAAACTTCAAATGGTTTTAGTATAAATCGTCTTAAAAAGCCAATATATAATATATTCTAGATAAATCGTTCAAACATAATAACATTCAACACAACAAAATAAATAATTATGGAGGGTTTCACTTCCTGATACATTTTGATAATTCAAAATAAATAAAATAATTGGGACTAAAAGACCACCGGTCGATAACCAATGGAAAACAAGAAGAGAAGTACTATAGTTCTTTTATTGTTTATTGTTTATAGTAATTGTCGTATTATTAGATGTAACATTATTGCCCAATAAAGATGTTTATCTCTCTCTCTAAAGCAATCTATTAATCGAAACTAGAATCACATGTAACCTTACAAATATAGTGGTAAAATAGAGTTTTCGTGTTTAATTTAATTATATTTAAGATGTATTATACATTAAACGCCACCAGAATCAAATATTTAAACATCTAAATGTTAAATATTTTGCATATTTTGTGACGTATAAAAATAATCTATTTACATATCTAGAAAATGTTTATTTATCCTAATAAAATTAAAATCGGTCTCTATATTATTATAATATATATAAATCACTGAAATGTGTATTTTATACTAACAAAAATGATAAATACTAAAAATAAAACACGATATGCAAACATGATTGTAGATATAAGGGTAAAGCAACTTCAAGAGTTTATCGTTTCTCCGTGTAAGCCAAACCATGATTTGTAAGTTTGATTCCCTTGCATGCAAACAGGTAATTTACTGGATAACCATATTATAGCATAACTTAATAAACACATCATGCATCGTTCATTTAATTCTAATACACCATAAATGTCTGACATAAATTTTCAATACACCAATTTAAAACAACAATATTATCCATATTAATTTACTTTACTAATTAGCAAATTATTCATGATTTTAATTTTAATTACAGTATTGTATAACTTAACTTACTTTATTCACATAGGAACCTGATTATTTTACATCAAACTTAAACGAAGTAATACTTTTGTAACATTTCAGAAGTTATAGTTAACGTCAATATTACGTAAATGCATTTTCGATTTAACTAATGCTTCAAAAACTATTCTCTTACACAACTCAATTACTCCGCGATTACATTTGCGTCCTGTGTAATTTGTTTCCATCCCATTATCTAATCTGTGCCAGGGCGGGATTAAGGGAGTGGCGCGTCTTCGAAGACGTGCTTCCGCAATCCGATGGCGTAAAATTGAAATTGCCATTGAAGGAAAAAAAAGAGAAAGAAAGGGGAGGCGCGACTTAATTAGATTCGCCGATTTTCCATTCGAGAAATTCTTCGGCGTTAAACATTTCTTTCGTTGAAAGTTTAACGGATTATCCGTAAGAAAGGGAAAACGATTCAATTTATTTGTTTGCGTATATTTCACCCAGTAGGCCGATTTATATAAAATCCATAACCGGTTAATCTCTATTTAGGTAATTGTAAGAAGTAAAATAAATATTTCTTAAATTTGTATATATTGGCTTTATATAAAATGCATATGGATTCTATTTATTAATTCCTTAACACAATTTAATAAATAAGCCAATAAAAACAGAGACACATCTAATCAAAAACAACGAGGAGATTTGGGATTTCCGGACTTTAAAATCCCCTATTACCTGATTATACATAAGCTTGTCAGTTTCTTTTATAACTCACTCTTGATAATGCCTTAAAAAGCGAAACTAGTCGAGTAAATAGAGAAAAATTGTGAAACAAACCAAGTGTAATTTAATTTAAACCTTCATCAATAGTTTAAAATGTTTCACCAAGTGAAAAATGAGAAAGTCATTCAAGAAATGACCTACTAGAACTAAACTTAAAAGGAAAACCATAACATACATATATGCGAATCACACCTACATAGTAAACACCCAGGAGCACACACGGGCAAACATCTATACAGATATTAAACAACTAGAAACCTGGTTTCATAATGATATAACATATCCATGTTTGTGGGTAATCAATTCAATCTCATATTACTCTTTTTTACTATTTAATTTCATATATATTTTAATACGATGTATTTTACCTTTTCAATTTCACTTTTCAATCTAAATTTGAATTATCTATTTACAATACCATGAACTTCAAGTCGGATACTGATGGCTTAAGCAATATATTCTTACCTAATTATTATAATATTTTGTAGATGACGGAAGAACCAATTTGTGTCTCGAGCGAGTCCGACAATTTATTTTATTTATTGGTAATTAATTTACAATTTCAGCCATAAAATATTTATAATATATTAATGAAGACTTAAATTAAAACTAAAACTAGAACTACGTTCAAATTAGGATGACTAAACTAGACATATTACAAATCAAGCTAAAAATTATATTTAACATAAGAACAAAACAAAAATAAATAAAAATTACAATATTAGGGGAAGTGGTCAGAGAATGATAACACACAGAATTACATTACAGACTTAACAGAGCATACTAAGACATATTCTTAAGATTGCGTTTAAACTTTCCGATGTTAGTATCAAAAATATTGAACCACCATTTCTAGCTCAATTCATTTTCCAGGCTCATCATATAGTTTACCGAATTATGTTGCTGTTTCTCAAACTATTAGCATAACTAGAAACCTTAATAATAACTTTAGACAACAATACAAAGGAATGAATAGATACATTTAATATACCATGAAGTACACATAAGTCTGCAATAGATCTACGGACTGCGAGAGGGTGCATTATCAAAATTGACAAAATATTTGAATACGGCCCTTGTACATGCTCTAAATTATATTTGTAATCAATGAATCTTAAGAATTTGTTTTGCACCCTTTCAATTCTCATAATATAAACCTGAAGATAAGATGACCAGACCGGAGTAGCGTACTCAAGGTGGGATCTTACAAGAGAACAGAATAAGACCTTAAGGCATTCAGGACTAAGCTCCCTTGCAAGATGCCAAATGAATCCCCTTGCTTTTTCACAAATTGCAGCTATATGATTCTTGAATGAAAGAGAACTATCAAAAACAAGGTCCAAATCCTTAAAGGAATCAGTTCTAGACAAAGACATTGAGTTTAAGAAATATTCAAATTAAATGTGGTTAGTTGTTCTTGAAAATATCATAACTTTACATTTAGAGATATTTAAGTTTAGATGGTTAGCACTACACCAATCATTCACATGGTCTGAATCAACCTGTAACTTCTCACAATCTTCCAAACTATCGATCATTTGAAATAATTTTAGATCATCCGCGTACAGTAGGCAATTTCCAAACTCAACAACATCTACCAGATCATTTATAAACAAGATAAAGAGCACCGGAACAATATGAGTACCTTGAGGTACACCGGAAGTGGCCATTATAGACAAAGATAAGAAGTTGTAGGTTTCTCGGGGTCACCAATGTAGGTTTTGTGTTGCCTCGACAAACCTCTACTCATTTACCGATGCAGGTTTAATTATTAATTACTCAGGAAATTCTAAAAATAGAGATTATTTCTTTATTCTAATGCAAAGAATGTAAACTAACGTTTTACATGCCAAAAATCTCTATATGTCTTAATTATTCATTTTTTTGGTTTCCCTGGTTTTTTCGTTCGCCTCCCTGATGCCTGTTTGCCGCGCTCTCGCCTGTACATTCTTCGAGGGTACGCCACACTTCCACCCCTCTAGTAGGAGTTATTTTTTTGGTTACAGATCCATGACGTTTAAGAATAGACCGAAGAGGTATAGTAGGGAACGGAGAAAAGTGTAAAGAATTTGAAGATGGAGCAACAGAAAATGTTGGTGGGAAGCTAGGCTTTAATCGGTCAACGGTAACATTTGTGATTTTTCCGTTAACAGAAATCGTAAAAAATTTTGATTGTCGCTTTAAAATTTGAAACGGTCTGTCATACGCGGGTTGAAGAGGATGCTTAATACAATCCTTCCTAATGAAAACATGTGTGCAATTACTTAAATCGGGGTGCACAAAACTTTTGCGAGAGGCTGGGCGGCTTAATGCAGGACGTAGTATCTGCATTTTGACTCGTAAGTCATCAATAAATTTTGAGCCTGAAGGAAGGTAACCGGAAATTGAACTTGGAAACAGGAAATCTCCTGGTAAACGTAATGTTTTACCATAAACGTATTCTGCTGTTGAGGCCGAAAGTGAAGTTTTAAAAATAGTGCGTAAACCTAATAAAATTAAAGGTAGTTGTGACACCCAGTTCTTTGGATCGTCGATCGAATCAGATGCGTCTTCCATAATGCTTAATTCTGCATTTGGGTCTGGTAGGCTAAGCAAAGCACAGTCGGCTAGTGCAGCCTTGACTGCCGTAAATGCTTGTAGTGCAGGTTGTGACCATACCAGGAGTTTGTTGCGTGGAGTTTGAGATGCAAGTTGGTTGAGCGGTGCAAGTATTCTTGAGCATGATTTTTTAAATCTGTGGTAGAAGTTTACCATGCCAAGGAAAAGTTGAAGTGATTTCTGGTCAGATGGTTGTGGAAAAGACATGATTGCATCAACCTTAATTTGTAATGGTTAGATGCCTGAACTGTTAATGCTATGACCTAATAAATTTAATTTTGTTTCGCCGAAAATACATTTGTCGTTATTAATTTTGATTCCAAAAGTTGTTAATCGTTGAAAAATTTGTCGGAGGTGTTGTACGTGCTCATGTTCGTCTTTACTGAAGACTAAAATGTCATCCAAATATACGAAACAAAATGGTAGCTCGGGAAGAACCGAGTCCATAAACCGTTGAAAAGTTTGTGCGGCGTTTCTCAAACCAAAACTCATCTGCGTATACTCAAACAAGCCAAATGGTGTTGTGATTGCAGTCTTCGGTATATCATTAGGGAGAATTGGAATTTAATGATAAGCTTTAATAAAATCGATTTTAGAAATGACTTTTCAACTAAAACAGCTATACATAAAATCATGCAATATGGACAGAGGGTATCGGTCAGGAATTGTAACCTTGTTAAGTGCACGGTAGTCTCCGCACGGTCGCCAAGAACCAGCGGATTTCGATACCAAGTGCAGCGGTGTTGCCCATGGGCTTGATGAGGGTCGAACAAAACCAAGTTTTAATAAGCTATCGAATTCTTGTTTGGCAATTTTGAATTTGTGTAGCGGTAAACGCCTTGGTTTGCTGAAAACAGGTGGGCCGGATGTTTCGATGCTATGTTGCACTTGATGTTTAATTGGGTTAGTGAGGTCAAAAGAAGTGGTGAGCCTGGGAAATTGATTGAGTAATTTGGAATATGTTGGATGATGATTGGATAATGAATTTATGATCGGCTGTTGCATCAGACTGGACGGTTTTCTCATTAATCGATTATTGGCAATATCAACAATTATGTTGAAATGCCGGAGAAAATCTGCACCAAGAATCGAGTGGTTTACGCGTGCAAGTATGAAATGCCACTGAAATGTTACATCTAAACCGATGTTAACTGTTAGTTTAGATAATCCGAAAGTTGAAATTAAATTTCCACTTACGGTTTGCAATGTAAATTTTGTAGGGAGGTGAGTATTGGCATAGAGTTAATTCACCGCCAAAATGCTGACCTGGGCGCCAGTGTCGATAAGAAATTTAGTGCCAGAATTTGTATCGCGGATAAAAAATAGTCGACCTGATGGATGAACGGAATCGTAGGTCGACATCAAACCCGTTCTGAGTCGTTTCCCCAATCGCAAGGTTTGGTGCATTTTCGTACATCGTCTTTAAAATTATAGTGATACCAGCACAATTTGTGGTTTGGTTCATCACGTTGTACAGAACGAGACCTGGAAGAATAACGGTTTCGACTTGGATATTTGTTTTTAGATTGTTGCAAAATAGAGGTAGTTAAGGTGGTAAAATTTTGAGTTAATTCCGAAATTTGATTCTGTAAACTTTGCACCGTTGCTTCGAAATTGCAAAATTTCGTGTCTAATTTGGTGTTATTCGAAACTTGTTTGGAAATGCCACTACCACTGATGGACATAGGTGCTGAGATTTTCATCACGTGATCTGCCATTTCTGCAAGATCTGCTAATGACGTACCACGTGATGCAACTAGGATCTTTTGCACATCAGCGGGAAGACGTTGCAAGAAAATTTCGCCTTGTAAGTTCTCATCGATTGAGGTATTCCCCAAAAGTTGCTGTAATTTACGTAGGAGTTGGGAAGGAATTTGATCTCCGAGTACCTCGTTCGATAAGAGTTTTTGTAAACGTTTCTTTACAGAAATCATTGTCTGTTTATTTATTTATTTATTTATATCTTTGGTCTTCTTTCATAAAATATTACATAAAATACTGAAAAATAAAAAATAATAATAATTACAAAAACATACGTAAAATTTTGTTCGAAAGAAGCGCGGGCGGAGTTCATAATAGATTATGTTCTTCCACTCAAACCCCATTGGCACCATGATGTTGGAAGGTCAGCGATCTTCGTCCACATCTGGAGGCTCTTATTTGGAGGTAAGGAAGCGACAACTTTAAAAAATTTCCGGACAGAACTGGTTACGCGTGAATTTAAAAATTCCGCCTTTATTTGGATAAACCAAATAAAGGGGTCAACACGCCAAAATGGTGGAAGCACACATTTAATATTACCGATCGTTTCCTCAGAGGTACTTTGATCTTCCATACCGTTTGAAATTAGGAAAAGAAATTAGAAGAAAGAAAATCAAGAAGGAAGAAAATGTAAGGAGAAAGTGAGGATTTCTTAATGTGAAGAAAGGTTAATGTAGCGTCACCTTCGAGGAATGTTTCGTGGCTTTCGTGCTTCCGTGTGGTTTTCGTGTTATCTGGACGAGTACAGGAATGAAGGATTGTAGACAGCTGACAGTTTTGATAGCTCTCGATATTCCTCGATGTGATCCTGCTCCTCTGCTATCGGCGAATCGTCGGCACTTATCCTGCCGGGTTGCTTACTACAGCAGCGTGTTCAGGGGTCACCAATGTAGGCCCCTCGGGGTCACCAATGTAGGTTTTGTGTTGCCTCGAAAAACCTCTACTCATTTACCGATGCAGGTTTAATTATTAATTACTCAGGAAATTGTAAAAATAGAGATTATTTCTTTATTCTAATGCAAAGAATGTAAACTAACGTTTTACATGCCAAAAATCTCTATATGTCTTAATTATTTATTTTTTTGGTTTCCCTGGTTTTTTCGTCCGCCTCCCTGATGCCTGGAGCTCCTTGTTTGCAACGCTCTCGCCTGTACATTCCTCGAGGGTACGCCACAAAGTTATTAATGTTTACTTGTTGTGATCGATTAGATAGGAATGAGCCCAACCATGACAAAGTCGAGTAGTTGAAACCCAGTAATTTCAGCTTATGAATTAAAACCGAATGGTCAGCTCTATCGAAAGCCTTGGAGAAGTCCGTGTAGATAACATCTACTTGTTTGCGTTTGTCCAAGGCCTTCGCAAGGAACTGTCTGAGCTCAAGTAGGTTAGAAACAGTAGATCTGCCACTTATAAAACCGTGTTGCATATTCGAAATTACCGGTCGTGATATCCACGCTAAATAATCACTAACTATCTTGTCCAATAATTTGGGAATCGCATACTGCAATAAAACTCCACGGTAGTTCGTTGCCAAAGTAAAACACCCGCTTTTAAAAATCGGATTCAAAAAACATTATTTCCAAACATCAGGAAATATCCCTGAGCATAAAGATTTAGTAAACAACTTATAAATCGGTAAACAAAGCAAGTAAACACAATTGATCAGTAAATAATTGGGCACACCATCAGGACCAACAGTAAGAGAGGGTTTCAGGGCGACTATATTATTAAAAACATCCGCTACAGAAATTGACAATAACGAGTCTAAGACGTGTCGATTATTTTTAATAAAACATTCGAAGCATCAGTTCTAGCATTATCCACATACGTTGTCGAAAAGAACTCAGCAGAGAGATTAACAGTATCCATTTCACCCTCTGCAATTATATTTTAATATTTGATATACTTAGGAAAGCCATTTTCTTCACGAGTTTCATTAGCGAAATTCCCGAAAGAGCGTGGATTGAAAAAAAAACATTAGATTCAGCTCTTCTCAAATAGTCCTCATTAAGCTTAGTCGACATATTTTTACATTCCTGCCTCAAATTACTAAAAATTAAATAATTGTTTTGACTATTAGTGTTTTTAAACCTAACATGAGCCAATTTCTTTCTTTTAAATAAATGGATTAACTCACTATTAAACCACGCTGGAAAATTCGAATGTTTTTTCCTTGCCACTTTAGACGGAATAAAAGCATTCACACCACTATACAATACATTGTAGAATTTACTAACAGCAATATTTATATCCGACTCAGATAAAAAAATCTTCACAATTTACCTTATATAAATAGTCATTAAGGCCCGAGTAGTTGGCATGTTTAAATAGAAAAACCTTCTCATCAGTATCGGTAGTTTCGGTTCTGGCATTAAAAGGAATTGATATAGTGTAAGCAGAGTGATGTTGGCAAGTGTTAAGAATAGGGTCTTCTGATATGGATATAGGTAAATCGACACAGTCTGTAAAAAACAAGTCTAGAATATACGCGTTAATGATTGTTTCAGCTTTCTGACTGGGAGCGACAAATATATAGCCAGATTCATCCCACGAGACCGAGTTCAAATTATAATTTCCACAAATTAAAAATCTGTGATTACTATGCTTCTCTTTTAACGATTCCAAGATATTGCAGTGATCTGTATATGTAGCTTCAGAGGAGCCAGGAGGAATATAAATTCCACCAATAATGTACTTAGTCCCATTAATAATGGCAGAAATAAATAGTTGTTCAATATCGGCATTGCTAGACACCAAGGAAGATTTAAAACAATGTTTCAAAGCAATTAAAATAGCCCCACCTCTGACACCACTGCCAATGGCTATATCGACCCTAAAAATTCCATAATTAGGTATCTGCAGTTAACTATTGAGGAATTCCCCATACAACTATGTTTCAGTAATAATAATAATATCATAAACACAACTATTAACGTTAAGCATAAATTACTTTAATTTCTTCCGCATACCACGTTGTGATTGTAGACTAGTAGTTTTTTGGAGCATCAGATATACCAGTATGAGAAATTTTCGAAATGTAGAGGACATCATTGCGATATTTTATCGTTAAGTCCTTTTCTCCATTCTCTATTCTAGATGTAAGTTGAGATTTAATTTCCTTAAAATATTCTCTCTGCCGGATGGTGTGATCACTTTTAAAGTGCAAACGATTATTCTTGTTATTACTGTTGGACTTCAGGACCAATTTTGCAGAATGCTCATCATTGAAGATTATTTTAAATGGTCTGCACGAATTAGAAGCTGATTTCTTTCCAATACGCAACACTTTGGCCGGTTTAACATTAACCTGAAGGGATTTCAAAATGTTATCAATCTTCTGAAAATCGTCCTTGATTTTGTTTTTAATCTCCATAGAATTAGACTCAACTAAATTGTAAAGTAGAACATTACATCTTCCATTTCACAAGATACATCAGCAATGTTGGATTTTAAAGAAAAACTAGGGTTATTTTTCTCCAATTTCGAAATTCTAATCTCCAGATAATTCAAACATGAAGAAATCGAGTTCATTATTTCAAGTTTAAATGCATTGAAGTGTTCTGATATCGTTTTGTTTAACAATTCCAAAGAAAAAGTAATGTTATCACCTAGGGCAGGAGTAATAGCGGGAGCAGCACACTTATTGCAATCACATTTCGATTTTCTATTAATAATGTAGGAGATCTCAACATCTTTTAAACAAGAGCATCGAATGTGAATAGATTTACCGCAATTGCCATTACATTTAAAATACTGAGTGTTCGGAGTGACCCCTTGTTCACAAATTCCACATTTATTGTCCATTTTATTGAATAAGGACAGCTAATAATATGAATAATTAAGATAAATTAAAATATAAATTATTAATAGGGATTAAAATAACAGGGTCACACTTCACACTGCACGGTCCTTCGCAGTGACTAACTATTCACAACACAGTCGTTTTTCTAATCGAGAGGAATGTCCTCTCGAAACGTTGATATGTATATATTCGATTTGTCCTTTTTATAAGCAATTTATTGAAATAATGTAAATATTGAGGTTTGTTCACATTCATTCAGGTATTCTAGGAGAAGAGAATAAAATATTACAAATAATTATTCAAAAACTAGAAAATAAAAATTGTTCTTGAAGATAATATTAGTCTTCTGAAAGAGAATATATATTACATATATTACATCCAAAATAAGCAAAACATCAAACCAAATCATAAGCCAGCAAATATAGTTTAAAGTTAAGTGCAAATCTAACAAGGCACAACAGGTATCGAAATTAGATATATTTTTAAAAAGGCTCCTACCAACCCAGGTATCTCATAATTTCCCAATGGATTACAAAGAACTCCTATCTATGTGAACATTACTGTGTTAACACAATGGCAACTGCATCTATCTCCAGTAGGATAAATTCGGCAGGAGCAGGTACCCGAATGTTAAGAACAAATCATTTTAAATTTGAAGTGCTGACTAACATAAACATATTATCCAACGAATCTCACTGTGAATTGTCGGCTATATGAACCGTTGATCTAAAGATAATTATTATTGTTTTATATCGTCCACCTAAGGGTGACTTTAATATGTTCTTAAATGTAACGTCCTCTGTTTTAGAATCCATACACCTAGCTGATTATCATGTTATGATTGGAGGAGATTTCAATCTACATTTTAACCATCCTAATTGAAGAGTGAGAAATACGTGTGATATATTTGAATCCTACGACCTATCGCAATTGGTTTGTTTTCCTACCAGAGGTACAAATACCTTGCATTTATTTTTAAATTATAAGACATCATGTTTTGATATATTCCCAATTGCTATGTCATCCGATCCGTTTGAACAGGATCTTATCCGTGACCCCTTAAATGTAAGGTAATAAGACCGATAGTATAGTTAGGAAAATTAAAGTTTTTTAATATTTTAAATTCCTTTAATTATGTCAGTATTACATGGTAAACGACATTTTTGGGATAGGTAGTATTAAACCCTTCTCTCATCTTGCAGCTTATAAATTGCTATTGTTAAGTTTCAATCATTCCACTATAGACCATGAACGTCTCGTCGGCATTCTGCAACACTACGATTCTCCGACACTTAAGTACGGAGAAATCTCCATCAAGATTTACGTTTTTACCCCTATAAATTGGTACTTGTGCACCAGTTGAAGAAGGTCGACTATCCACAACGTTCAGCTTTTGTTGAAGCAATACTCCAACTTTTGGGAGATGGACCTAATGCGATTTTGAAAATGAGTGACGAAGCGCATATGCGGTGTATCGTCAAAACTTCCAGCCTCTGAAAATCCACAAACTCCACATAAATTATCACTACACAACCCCAAATTGAGGGTGAGGTGTGGCATCTGGAAGTTTGGTGTCATAAGGCCCTACTTTTTTAAGAAAACGGAAACATTGTGACCGTAATTAGTGATCAGACTTGAGAACCGAGCCAAGAGGTATCAATCTGCGAAATGTTTGGTTCCAACAGGGTAAAGTTACTGCCCATACTGCCCGAGTGCCGTTAGGTAAATGTTTTCTAATCCAGACCTTTCCTGTGGGGGCATCTAAAGTTTCGTATGTATGAAACCAAACCTTGTATACTGTCTGAAGTGTGACAAGCGATAGAGCAATACATTGCTCAGATCAACTATTGGAGAGAGTGGAAGCTAACTTCAGAGAGCGTCTCTGCATTTGTTGTTAACGTGAAAATGGACAACCCCTTAATGATATTATTTTTCGTAGATGGGTAGCTCAAACTGCAAGTTCTGACCTATTTATTTCTTCATTTTTTAAACCCTAAAATGGTACCGTTCATTTGCAAAACGTCCGTTTTCCGTGGCGCACCCTGTATTATACAGCAATAAAAATAACCAAAGTATTGGGAGAAGTAATACACTTGTTATGTTCCATTTGTTTATTATCAGGTAACTGACACGTGTTTCGGTCCTTACGGATCATTCTCATCCTGATCAAGTGTTTTACCCCATTGAATTTATATTTTGATATTTTTCAAGAACAAAAGGTGAATGGTATAAAGACCAAGTTAATGGGGATATAGCAATCCTTTCTTCAGGTAATACCAAAAACCTTCCTTCTGCTTCCGCTAGTCCTTGCAAAGGTATAGTTTGGATTACAATATATAATGTCACATTTTTATCATGCTACGTTTCACCGAATGTTGGCATTGATGAGTATGAAGCTTCTTTAGATATTCTAGCTAATGAAATTCGCAACTTAAAAAAATCATTAATAATCTGTGGCGACTTTAATTCTAAATCACCATTAGGGGGGGAATCAAGACTAGATCAAAGAGGGGAAAAACTCGTGGATGTATTGGCAAGTTTGGATCTTGAGGTTGAAAACCTAGGATCAACTCCAACTTTATCTAGAGTTAATTCGGACTCTATTATTGATTTAACAATTGTAAATTCAGGTTCTCTTAATAAAATTGGCACCTACCCTAGCCTTACAATTAAGCCCCGGGTTATTTATACAAAGTTATCTACCAATAATTGTCTACAATAAGATGGCAACAAAAGGAACCAGGCTAACCTTTTTGTCAGAGAGTTTGGTCATGGGTTTAGTTGATTTGTTCTTTACTATTAAGGGCGCCAGCAACCATTAATTACCCCTAGTTCCTCAACAAGTGAATACAAATATTCGGTTGCAAAATATTTGCCTAATATTGAAACCCAATTATCACTATTACTTCTCATAGGCAAAGAAAATAGATTTAATAATTCAAAATAAACAATTTATTAAGAATAAACAAATTAATTTAAATTATGACAATGTCAATGATTAAGAATAATAATATGTATTAAATAATAATCTTATTAATAGAAATTTCGGATTAACTATTTGTTATACTACAATATAAATCAATTTTTCCCCTTAAATGATCATTTATGGTTCACAATTTATCTTATAATAATTATTCGTATTAAATAAAATATAAGGATAACATAATAATAATGATAATAATCAAATAGTTATAATATAAAAATATGAAAATAATAAATTAATAATGTTAGAAGTAAAAAAAATAGACAAAAATTTAATTAAACAACAAAAAAAAGTAACTGTAATATTGCTCAAAATTCATTAACCAATAGCGTGATTCAATATATTATAAATTCGATTAAACAATTAAGAATTAACCACAAAGGAAGAAACAATAAAAATATAATGCACAAATATTAATGTCGTAAAACTTATCTGGTCGAATTTCCGGTTGATAATACGGGTTTACACCATAAATTCCTTGACCAATCCTTCGAATTCGAGATCCTTGGACTAGGTATTCCAACGAAGGGTTAGGGGCGTCCCTTTAGGATGTAAGTCCAAATTCTGGAGTCTCTCAACCAACACAGGAACAGAATAAATGATCCCGGAAATCCAATTGCCGATAGTACAACCGAAATCCGTATACAGGAAAAAAGAAACCTAAAAAGACAACGCGTAATTTTTCCATACGTCAAAAATGGTGAACACATATAACGACACAAAGGAACCTTATTTTGTTATAATATAGGAAGCAACTTACCTCTTAAAGAGGGTTTTGTACAATAAATCAAGCCGAATAATGGAGCAGAGTAGTATTTCGACAAATTTCTCTTGTACGACCACGTGGAGTAACAATCAAAAACCTCAACAGAGTTATTCCACAATTATGCAAAATATATATACTTCACAAATGCTTCTAAAAGCCTCCAAAATAAATGTGGAATTAGTGGTTTCCAGTAAAATCCAAAATAATGATATATATTCGTCTACTGATAGTAACCACGATGTACTCTTCACGGCTTGTACGTGAGAAAAGAACAAAATGTCGAAAATTGTAATTTAGGAAATTTCCCATAGAAATATATATCGGTCTATCTCTAACATTAAATTCCTGATCACAAATTATGAGGAAAAAAACATTATCAATCGACCGCCAAAATTGTACGCGCTCAACGCGGAAAGTCAAAACAGAAAATAAAATCATCGGACTTTTTAAACCCAATAAAATATTAATAAATCTACCATCTACATTGTTGATTGTTAATTTTAACAAATTCACTTCTGTTACGTTAATAAAATTTAAAATATTAAAATAAATACGGAAAATATGATAAAGATATGGAGTGATATGGGTTGCCTAAGATAATAGTCCGTAATGACAAATTTTGACCGTTACAAAATCATTGATTGGAAAGTTGAAACAGACATTGAAAGTTTTAATGACCATCGCCAAATAACATTTTCTTTCAAAATTATTGATATAATTAAAAAACAAACTAAATTTAAAAGCATTAAATAAAGGATCAACAAAATTAACATTTAAATTTTAAATGAAATAATGTCGAAACAGAGTGTAGTATCATCTGACGCTGAGGTAAGGGCAAATCATTTTACCGAAAAACTTTTTAAGGCTTGCAAGGCGGCAATCCCTAAAATAAATTTAAATAACCACAAAACTTGTTTATTGGTGAAACGATTCAATTTCTGAAAAGAGACGTTTAGCTAATTCTGCAAGACGTAACTTGTAAAGGTCAAAAAGAACTGGTACAGATTGCGAATTATTATGGGATGCCTGCATTAAAGCTAAGGACGACCTACGTAAGGAAATCTTTATTAGCAAAAACAAAAAATGCGACGAAATTGAAAATAACATCTGGGGAATGCCCTACAAATTAGTCGTGGGAAAACTTGGTGCTCCTCCCCCAAATGCCGGTTCACTAGTTTCAGGTGGCGTAAAAGCTATTGTCAACACTTTATTCCCCCAAATAAATTTTGATAGTTTTAAAGGAAATTGGCAGGAAGGCCCTAATTTAGATAAACTTTTCACGAACGATGAAGTTGTTGCTGCAACAATGTCCCTAACAAACCGAATTCGAATTCCCAATGAAGCTCTCAAAATTATAATTAAAAATTCCCCTGACGAATTTACAAATGTACTTAAAAAATGTTTAATCGAAGGAATATTTCCTAAATTGTATAAAAGAGTCAACGTTGTTCTTCTCCATAAACCGGGCAAATATGAGAGGCTACCAGATTCATATAGGCCTAATAAATGGGGAGGGCAAAATTCTGGAGAAATTAATTTTGAACAAGGCAAAAATTGCATTAGAGGAATCGGGTGGACTTTCGGCAAGCCAATATGGTTTTTGCAGTGCAAATTTGAAAGTCCGGAATATTATGTACAATGCCAATAGTAGCCCTCTAATGAAAAGGAAACACTGCTTAGCTCTGAGCTTAGATATTAAAAATGTAATTTAACAGTCTTCCATGACCAATTGCTATTAGAGCTCTCTATGAAAAGGGTATGTCCTCATACCTTATGAGAATGTTTGTTAGCTTTTATTATTGGTATTAACTTGTCTAGGTGAGGGTGGTTGTGAAGTTAATGCAAGGATGACAGGGGGTGTTCCACAGGGATCAGTTCTTGGCCCGTTTATATGGAACATTGCTTATAATGGAATTTTCAAATTAAAGTTACCGGATGGTGTCGAAATTATAGGATTCGCTGATGACATTCTGGTTACAATAAGTTTTAGGGAAATTGCTGATGTCAAGTCAACTGCCATCCAAACGGTTGGCTAGATTAATAGCCAACTGGCTAACCTCAGTCGGCTTGACAGTTGCCCCTGAGAAAACTAAAGCTGTATGATTAGGATTTAGAAGGGCTGGCAGAATTCTTAGTGAAAAAAATAATCTTTTAGGCAAGGAGATCGAAATTATGAAATCAATTAAATATTCAGGTATAATTCTGGAAAAGAATCCATGTTGTAGCCTTTAAGTACTAGAAGCTGTAAATGGTGCCTCTAAAACATGCATGGCAATCTCCCGTCTTTTATCAAACATAGGTGGCCCGTCTGAACAAAAATGTAAATTACTTATGAGCGTAGCGATGTCAAAATTATTACATGCAGCTCCTTCATGGGCAGGTTGTCTCAAATCACATTACATTTTAAGGATGGGGAAAGCCCTCACCCCAGCTGCTCTTAGAATTACGAGACCTTATAGAACAGTCTCTACTGCAGCAGCTGAAGTTCTTTTTTCGTCCGCTCCTCCAGATCTAAAATTAAATTATAGAGTTAAATTTTTCAACCTATTAGCAAACGGCCAAAATAAAACTATAGCCAAAAAATAATGTGAAGCCGAAATGATCTCTATCTGGCAACATAGATGGGATTCATCAACTAAAGGGACATGGACAACACGCTTAATCCCAAAAAAAACTACTTGGGATAATCGCAAGCACGGCGAAATGAACTATGTTTTGACACAAATTTTGAGTGCGCATAGGTGTTTTATAATATTTCTCAATAAAATTGGTAAATCAGCGATTAACCTATGTGTTTCGTGTAAAGTAATGGATGATGCGGAGCACTGCCTTTTTGAATGCGTTTAATTTAATACTATTCGTGAAAAACTTATTTCGGAACTTAATAGAATTATTACACCAGATAATCTCATTGATACTATGTTAGAAGACGAAAATCACTGGATATGCGTGAGCAACGCTTGCAAACATATTATTATGTATAAAGAAGCTATTTTAAAAGAGATGAATGAACCAGCTGTAAGTTCGATCTAAAAGGAAATGGATTACTGGGCGAAGAATGCGCCAGGAATACCACCAGTAATCCAAGAATAAAGAGAAGAGGTTTAGTTGGTAGGGACCTTTTTGAATAAGAGGAGGAGTCCCACACACCCCTATATTGAAGGAACAGTGCGTAAAGCATTCCTCCTCTCTCTAAAAAAAAAAATAATAAAACTGTAAGACATTTTAGTCATTTAAAAAGAAATAAAAAATTATATTAATTAATAAATGCTTTCATAACATTCATGAAGGCTGCGAGGATTGGTAATTCTATACTTGAACACATTGTCCTTGCTGCATTTGTACGGTATATTTTTCACTCCAATTTTATTTTAAGTTTGTTGACATTCTGTTTTGGAGGAAATTATTTTTTTTCTTTATTATGTACTTGACATGTTCAATCTATGTATAGTATAGCCAAATGAACCAATAAAGTATTTATTTATTTATTTAAATCCATGGGGCAGATTATAAACTCTGGTCGGAAAACAAAACATAATAACTGTGATAATATATGTAATATTAATGCCGAATAATTTAACCACGAGTTCACCTCACATATAAAAACGTAATTGAGTTCATCAAGATCCTCGACTCAATCCCATAAATTTTTTTCCTAATCATACTAACATTAGTTTCTCTTTTAAACCTGTAACAACTTCTGGAGTTAGAAATGCTAACCCATTTAATTATATACCTTACGGATATTTTCCAAGGTATTAGAACAAATTCTTCTGACACAAATTACCAGATATTTCGAATTAAATAAACTCTTTAATAATCAACCACTAACGCCATTATGTCACTTATAAATAATGTACTATCTGGATACAAAAGTGGAGAGTTTATCATGACCCTTTTTATAGACTTGAGTAGAGCATTCGATTGCGTGAGCCATTATATCCTTATCAATAACCTCGCGTGCTACGGCTTCGACAAAGCCAGCTCTAATTTAATCAAATCCTACCTATCAGGTAGAACTCAATTAGTTAAGTATGGGGGTGTCAATTCGGGTACGTTGCCTTTAGAATATGGTGTTCCTCATGGCTCCATTTTTGGGACTACTGTTATTTATAATCTACAGAAGTGATTTTCTACCGTATATTAATAATACTTTCAAAGTGATGTATATGGTAATAAAATGCATTGATAACAACGTGTTTTAAGATACATATCATCTTAAAATTATACTTGCTAGTTGAAGTTTTAGTGATGAGTATCGTGGTCGAAATGGAAGTTATTAAGAAATACGTTGAAGACAACTTTTCTGATATACCTTTTCTGATATAACCTTAACGTACCAAATAATAATGATGCTATGCCATACTCTAAAGAAAATATTTTTAGACAAAGTACTCTCCGTAAAATGGATATGAAGAGAAGGCCCAATGGAATAGTTAAATGGGATATTAGTTACCATTTGCTTTTTTTGTGAGAGAACTTAAAAATCTTTTATACAAAACTCAACCTAACCAGTACGACCCTTAAAATCTAATTTGACTTATGTTTAGGTTAATAATACCTCAAATGCTTCACAACATGGTAAATTGTATTGTGTTTGATAATAAGGGGTAGTGCAATTTGGATATTTAGTATATTATTTAAGTAATTATATTTTTCTTTCCATACGTATATGTATAGAAGAGGGTATATTTAAACATCTTAATTACTATTATATATTTTTTATCAACTACTAGATTTGCAAAATATCATTTTAATCTTAATAAAATATTATAGCCGTATAATTAAAAAAATAAATCATTTGATAATATACTGTATATAGGCATTCTTGTGGGTATATAAAATATGCTTGATGAACTTTGGTCATGAAAATTTCTTGAAAAATGCGAGCTGTGTTTAAACGAACCGTTGGCTAAATGTAAAAGGTGGAATTCAGGTAATTCATCCAATAAATCAGAAAGATGCGCTAGCCCGGGAAAACATCCTCCATTCTAGGGGTTCGCGATTTAGAGGCTGTACCGACCCGGATCGCATTTTTCGCACTGTCAATGCTACGTATTGAAATGGTAATGCGTTCTTTGCATAAATCTCCATTATCGCCCGAATATTATTCCACACGCATCTCTTACGGAAATTTAAATAGGCACACCCAAAGTGATAAAATTTCTTTTGTTTTAGAAAGAAAATTCAGCAGAAATAATATCGAATTATCCATTCCACTCTCAAATTTTCTTTAAAATAATTATTTTTTAATAACCAATGTAATCGAAGAAGTTTCTGAAATTATTAATAATACAATTTCATATATACAACTTAAATATCATGTAGATAGGCTTAAAAGTGGTAAATAAAACGACCGCAGAGGCTCAAACATCTTAAGAACAATCCAGAATCGGATTGAGAGTTAGAGGGATGGAGATTAAGCGGCGCAATTTAATTAATTCGCCGTAAAATTGTTATTACATCTGTATTCCTCTGTATACTCTGGAGGAATTCTGCGTCGGCTTAGGAGGCATTATTAAAATGAGATAATGAACGCCGGGAATGCAATTTAAAACCTAAACCGGGCCATCCCTCTATCTTTCTTTCTCCCTCGGCGTGTCAAGGGAATAATTCTGCGAGTACAATGACTTATGCGTTACTCTTGGAATTTGCATTTTTGGATGATTTAGTCGTCACTGGAATTAAATTTACTGAATTTTACATGAAATACCGTCCAACAATTTATTACATTTTAACAACGAAAATATAAGAAACAATTAATTCGAACTATTTAGTAATAAATATTTATAATACCTACATGATTCTGATTAAATATGAATTATAAAAACAAATACAATGGAGACTTACAATATTCAAAATCGAATGGATTATTATCTAATGTCAGAGGATATCTGACGCCGCTACTCGTGAAAATATTAATATTATACCTGAATATCTGATAAAGTTATTAATTGAACGAACAGTTGGAAATTGGAAAAAAAGTCTAAAAGTTTTACACGAATATTTGAAACTTAAAAAGCCTTCTAAACCTACAAAAAATTTAATTAGAAATAGAAAACTTATTGTAAAAGGCGACTTTTTACTTTCCAAAATTAAACGAAAACCAACGAAGCTATCTTTTTAAAAGACAACCAATGTGCAGTTTTAAAAATGAAATCGTAAAATTAGAACTAAAGCCTAGAAGTTTTACACTACATTTCATCCTTAAGAAATCTTTCTAAAGAAAATCGAAAAAATCTAAAAGTTTTACACTACTTCTCCGTTTAAAATGAGCCAGGAAAATTTAAAAAGAGTTCGAAAATAAAGCAGATGAAGGGATAAGATACGAAGAATAAATATATACGATATAAATCTTACAAACCTGAACAATTGAAAAAATAACAAGAATGTTTTGAAAATTACGAAAACTATCGTAAAAAACTGAAACCTTATGCAAACCTAAAAATAAACGTTAGTAGTAAAAATTTAAAAAAAACTTTTTGTAGAAGACTTTCCAAAACTAACTTAAAAAGAAATCGAAAAATTGCAAAAAGATATTTCTGGCTACTTTTGTATAAAAATATATTGTAAAATTTTTAGAACAGTTTTTACTCAAAAAGTAGCCAGAAATATGAAAACAAATGTTTAAAAACAACTTTATGAAACCTTCTAAGAACCAAGGATGGGAATCAAAAAATAAATATAATAAAATTAATTCTATTATTCTAAGAAAATCCCTGTGTAACATCATAAAGCTTGTAGCATATGTAAAACGGTAATCAAAAAACAAATATATTTATTTATTTATTTATATATCATTGGACTCCTTTCTTAAAAATTACATATACAACAAGTCAATTAAAAAAATATATCAAGTTTTGGGCAAAAGTAGCACGGGAGGAGTACAGGAAGTGTTCTTCTATCTAAACCCATCCTTTTCTATGATGTTAAGGGGGCAAATATCCTCTTGGACATCCGGATTAACTTATTATTGTTCTATCCTCTTTACCCAAATCTTTTCATCAATCCTTCACCACTTCCAGGTTGCCAAAAGATCCGCCCTTAAAACCTTAACGAAACTACGACACCCTGCCAACCCACTCCACAGTCCGTCAAATGATTTTCTGTACGAAACCACCCATTTCTCAACGTATATTAAACCTTAGTGTTAAATTTGCCAACAATCCCCACAACAAACCCTTGTGAACCAAATTCTGTACCCCCGAAATCCTAATATCCCTTCTAAATATCAACATCATTCCCTCACAATTCATGAATTCATTTGTGTGAATAATCAGGACAGTTAAGCTAGCTAGCAAAGTTACTTTTTTTATTCACTATTAAATTCAAGAGAGGACAGAAAGACCTCAGGTCTATAGCCCAGACGGACTAACACAATCTATTTGTATTGTGTTCATATTTATTGTTATTATGTATTATGTCTTGTCTAAATAAAGATTATGTATTGTTAATTAGCTGAAAATATAAAAATAAATACTCAAAACAAAACTATGAAACCTTGTAAACCTTGTGACATGAAGGATGAAAAACTAAAAGGGTAAATGAAAATACTGGCATCATGGAGAGTAACAATTATGTATCCAGTAACATAAAAGGAGAAATAGCATTCATATACAGAGAAGTATTCGGTACAATTGCCATGAACAAGAAGAGGAAAATAGTGGGGGGATTTTAGAAGAGGGAAGGAAATAAGAGATCATATTTTTATTCTAGTAAGAATAGTAGAGGGAATGATGGAAGAGAGATATTTTGTGTATGCAGTATCCTTACATTCTAACATCTTATTCTAAAAGCAGACTATGATATGAAGGAGAGGTTATTAGAATGTCTCAGAAAGAAAGGAATGGACGAGGTTTATTAATAAGGGATGGACAAAAAGAGTTAAATAATTAGAATGAAGGGGTAAGGTAATTGAAAGGGTTAATATATTCAGGTCTTAGGGATTTATTTTTAATGGCATAATTGGGCTCGAGGAAAGGCTAGGAAAGCATGGAGTGCAATGAAGGAGAACTGGGGAAAACGTTTGATGACCCATTTTCGAGTAAAATGTAAATAAGACCACTTTAAGGCAAATATTATAATATTTAAATAGTTATGGTAAATAGAACTCTTAATGCTTATCAAAAACACGGGTTAGAGTGGAAGATCATCGCAACTGCATAACATAAACAAATTATGGGATGCATACTAAAAATATATGAGAGCATAGAGAGAACAATTGTAGCTTCTGGAGCATATTCTAGAGGTTAAACAATCGACTTCAGGATATATAATGTTTCAGGAAACAAACAGATTAGTCTCAAGTATGGGTTATTAATGAAGAGCATGGTAAGTTATGAGATATAAGTCCTGTGGATTAGAACAGGAAACTGGTAAAAGGTATAGCAAACGTGCGTGGGTACTGAGTAATATAAGTAGAAAATAGAGTGAATGATAATGTATGAAAAAGTTAAAGGGTTAGGTTAAAGCATGGACTAAATGTACCGGTTTGGGCAAAAAATAAGAAAAAGGAAATCTATAAAGGACAGGTATGTATTTAAAGAAGTGGATACAATCACAAGGTCGAAAATGCACGGAAGGTTGCCAAAGTATCTGAGTAATAGTCAATTCAGTAGGTATAAAACCTTGGCAAGAGCTGGATTTGTTTCAAGAGAGAGGTGGAGAAAAAGCTGGATGGGAGAAAGTTATGGAAAATATGTATTGTGTTGAAGTAAAAAAGATACTTAAAAACACTTGGAAGAGCAGTGCAAAGAAGTGTATGAGAAATGGGTGGGAGAAACAAAACGCTGACTAAATGGAAGAGAGAAAATGTTGCTTGAGTTGCTAAATGAGTAAGAAAGAAATTAATAATTTAGTATTACTGTATGTATTTTATTTATTTATTTATATTCAATGGTTATAGATTATTTATGCTAGAAATCCTTTATTCTTTATTGGCTTCGTTTTTCCTGCTAACATTAAATAAATATATACATAAAATAAAATCATACAAAAATTTTGGCCGCAGGAATCACAGGCGGAGTTCACTGCTTCTCAATGATCTTCCACTCGACCCATATCCTTCCACACACAAGTGATGGCTCGAGGTGCTTCTGGATTTATTCTTGGTTTTCTAATTCAGCAAATATGCTGTATTTTGTTCTTTTTATAAAGGAAATTCTAGACATTATCCGTAGGTAGGATTCAAGATATTTTAGAAAATATATTTTAACTTTTGGAATAAAAAAATATCTTAAAAGTTAAATGTAAACGAAACAAGATTATAACTACAATTGTAAATGAAAAAAAAAATAAGAATGAATTTTCAGACATCCTTTAGGATTAAATCAAAATACCCTTAGATAAACAGTACTGTAGTGATTGAAAACTAGAGTTATTAATCACAGCTACAAAAAATATATCCAATAAAAAATACCATAATATATGACCTAACAAAGTCCTTTAAAAGATTGACTATTTTATAATTTATTACAATTTTCATGAATTCTTTCTAGATATAAAAAATTTGAGTTAATACAGGTAAATATTAAATTTCTTTCGTTCTGAGGTGTAATTGCATTATTAAAGAGAAATTCTTTTATCTAAAATATTATATAGAACATTAGTTTAGCATTAGGGCAAGAAAATAGAAAATTAATTTAGTAATAAAACTAACAAAAGTATTGATACTTTTAAAGGATCACCCCCATCACGCTAAAGCACCATTAATTGTATCCCAATGGTGAATCGGTCATCCATCCAACTGCTGACCCGAGCTAACGTTGCTGCACTCTCGCAAACCACCACATGCGTGTTTGAAATTATATTATATTAAACATATATTATTATTATTATTATCATTATTATTATTATTATTGAATTTCAGCACACTTCCTCAGTACTAGCGCTTGGGAAAAATTGTTCTTGTTCCATTGTTGAGCTGTTGTACTTTAGTACTTTTAGTGATATTTATTTTCTATATAGATATTCGGTTTGTTGCACTTAAATTACGGACCTCTGCGTCAAGTTCTTCTATGCATTATTCCATGTTAAGGAACCTTCTAACGATGTGACACGTATCCAGTATGACTGATTTTTGAATTTTCTGTAGGGTGCTTTTAATTTTTAATATATTCAGTTATGTATTATTCCCAGTCCTCCCTCACTTGGTGGTGGTCTTATACGCTCGATGGCGGCTTTTGAGTTGTGCATTCTATATTTTGTCAGCGTTGTTCTGATAACTTGGTACATACTTTCAAGATCTGTTTTCATCTAGTGTATTATGCCAAAAGAGTATGCCAACACGGGGATTGCATACTCATTACTAGCTTAAAGTAGCTTTTTAATATTAGTTCCAATATTTTGTAGAACGCATTTTGCATTTTATTTTTAATTTGGTTTATGTCCCTTAACTGACTGAATCCAAGATATGTGTATGTATCTCCGTGCTTCAGTTGTTCAATCATTTGATGGTTGTCATTAAATGGCCTTATTTTTCTTTCAATAGTCCTTTTTGGAGATATATAATCTTGCATTTGTCGATGCCGAACTTTCGGATCTATTTTATATATTCTAAGGATTTCTATGAGGTAAGTATGTGATATTAAGTCGATTCCTTTCCGATAATCAATGAATGACATGGTCACATTTCTCTGTTTTAAAACTGCGTTTTGTTTTATTATTTCATCAATTATCACCTGTTCCTTGCATCCTATCGAGTGTTTGTAGCATCCCTTTTGTTCTTCTGTCATAATGTTATTGTCGTGTAGGTGTTTATATATCTCTCGGTTATTACAACAGTTAATACCTTGTAAATAGTTAGCAGGCATGTGATCGATATTTGGAGGGGTTTAAAGTGTCTTCGTCTTTAGGTAGAAGGTAATTAATGCCCTTTATGAGAAAGTTTGAAGTACTTTCAATATAGTCGAGGATTTTGTTGAAGCATCTTGCCAGAGCATCGCGTACGTTCGTTGTTTGAGCCAAAAGTTGTGTATACCATCAATTCCTGATGCTTTCCAGTTGCTTGTTTTTGTTATGGCGTTGGATACCTCTTCTCTACTTATAATTACTTCTTCCATAATCTGAATGCTCTCCGATCTCCGTTTTTCTTCTTTTGGTCAATTTTCCTGTTCGTCATGGTGTTGTGGCTTTTCCCAGATGTTTGTCCAGTATTCTGTAACGTCTGACATAGATGGTGATACCATTATTTGGTCCAAATCTTTGTTTTCAAGATTTCTTTTCTTTTTGTCATGGTAGAATTGAGTGTTCTGCGTCTTGCGGGCCATACACATTTTGTATCTACGTAGGCCACTAGTTCAGCAATTTGCTCCCTGTTCATGTCTTCTATTAAATATGGTATAATACTTTCATTAATTTTTTTTATTATTTTTTCGGTTCTCATCCCTCTTCTATATATAGTGAGCTGACCTATTTTTGCTCTTAGTTTCTCAATCTGCTGTATTGCAGATTTTGGGTGATGGTATCTGTGTTTTGTAGGTGTAGTATTAATTTTTGTTTGCAGCTGTTCTAGGTCGATGTGTGTTCATCGTATAACCCCAAATGAGTAAGTAAAGGAATGGCGTATGTGTTAATAGCTTTAAAAATATTTTTTGATGTAAGTTAAGTCTTAAGTATTTCGTTAAGTTGCATTGTAAAGGTTTTTTTTTAGGATTTGTTTAATATGCTTATGTTTAATGGCTCGCGTTTTGTTCAAATCCAAGATATTTGTAGGTGTCTGATATATCCAGCGGCTCTAACTCAATGTTATTGGTTCCCTTATCATTTTGTGTTGATAAAGCCCCTCGTATTATTGCCTGAGTGCGACATTTATCAAGGCCAAGCTCCATGTGTACATCTTGTAAGAATGTGTGGGTAATGCGAATTAATTTATCTAATTGTGTTTTTGTTGATGCATCCATGTACATGAGGTGAGTGAGTTTGTGGTAAGCTGTAGATTTTGCTTAATACCAAAACCGTATTTAGTATTATATAATAAGTGTGAGAGAGGATTTAAAGCTTTTCTTGATAACACATTGAGAATTAGTCGAAGAACAAACAAAAATATGGGTATTATAGATTAAGCTTTGCCTATACTTTTTACTATAGTTCTTTCAAAACTAAGCTGATAACAATCCTTCCATATATCAGGAGTATGTATGAAGATTCTTTTAATAGTAAGTGAATTGTATAAATTAATTTTAAGAAGCTATTTTATGTTTAGATAAAAAATGCAAGTTTAAAGTAATACTAATATAAATGAGAACAACATTCTACAATAAAATCTACGTATCCATAAGCATTCAAATTATTAAAATCATTTTCATACCCACATTAATTCCTACAACTTCATCGACGAATAGTTCCATTTAAATCCAGCCGTACCAAATTCAAATGTGGTCTTCACTATATTCTAGCCAACCAAATCCAGTTGAAGTTAAATAAGTTTTTATTAATCTTTTAACGTACTTCAATCCCTCCTCTGCCATCTTTTGTCATTACCAGTCCTTAATCAAAGAAGTATTTCAAAAGTCGAAGGGAAGGATTAATTGAAATTGTGCTAAAGATCTCCCATTAAGAGCAGCTCTAATTAGGGTTACCAACATTATTATTATTTTAGTCTAAGCAGAGAATTAACAGTTATTTTGAATATATCAAAATACTCGCATAAAACCAACTCGCACATAAATCACATATTTTAATTTACATTCAGTTCACAAGTGGAAAATACAAATAAACAGAGTAAATATGTCTAAAATGAACAATCTTGAACAAACAGAGGTAAACATAGAAAAGAGGGACCTGTCTAAATGAAAGAGACAGGAAGAGTAGAAGGATGGGAATAGGAAAGTTATTTAGTCGACTCGTTTATGCTTTAAAAATCTCTCTTAATTCGTAATTTTATCCTATTATTTTCATTGTAATAAATGAGAATGTAATAAATAAATATATCTTCTTTATAATACGCCTTTATATTATGACAAAATTATTGTTATTACAATTTAACAGACTTTTGGAGCTGAATGTAGGTAAGTGGAGGCAGCTTAAGTTTTAGTAGACCTCTTTCTGTTTCCACAGATCCCTAATTTCATCTTCCAGGGGTTTGTACTTGTGCAATTTTTTTTCTTGCCAGGTAACCTGCATGTTATGAATATTTGGAGTGGCTATAATTATAAGATATGTTATATCTGTCTCTTTATCTGTCAGAGTGATATTTGATCTATTGCGAGGTATGCTCTTATCCGTTATTATGCTTAGTTTCCAGTATAATTGATGTGTGGCATTTTCAAAGACGTTGAACGGTTAGTACTCATAATATGGAGTTTTATCAGTGTTTAATATGTATAATGCAGCTATTTTTGATAAATTTTACTAGCGACCTCGTCTTGTCTTTGCAGGCAGCTTGTGTGTGCCAATATTGCACATTTAGCACTAATGCGTTTGATCGTTTCTGATGCATTCTGTCATCGCCTGCAGTTATCTATAATATTAGCCGACTTTAATATAAATTTAGGGTAGTAGTTAAGGTAGTTCTTGGTAGCTATGTCTTGGATCTAAACGAACACATCCGCTTGAGTCATTCATTTGTTCGGCGCTTTCTGGCGGACAAAGTTATGACTAAGATCATTTGGGTGTCGCCCGTATAATTCTTTTCCAACCAAGCTTGCATTTTTCCTATTTCATAACCTGCATTTGATTGCACTGATTGTTCTTTCGCTTAAAATAGGTCCAGTGGTGTCTAATTGTTATCTAATAGACGGACAGCTTCATGGAGTTGTGTTTTCTTGCTGAGAAAATAGCATTGTGGATTAATCTGCTTTTTATTTATATCTCAACATCAATAAGGGCCAGCCCTCCTATTTTGCGAGGCAAAATTATCATTCCTATTGGGTGGTGGCTAAATTTAGTCAAAGTGGTTCGTGTTTTAGTCTGTATATTTTTTAGATCAGTTTTTACTATTTAACAGTTCCGAATTCAAGGCCGACACCGCTTATGTGTTAATAGTTTGACGTGTGTTTTTCTCATTCATTTTGGATTTTCACATCTCAGTTAGCTGCTTGATGTATTCAAGCATTACATGCAGACATCGATGTTTTCCATTGATTTGATAATTTCTCCATCATTTCGCATTATTTGTCCCTGGTTGACATTAAGGGTTTTACGTTACAAGCCAAATCAAACCTGAATATCGCCGAAGAAGTCTTCTGTGATCTTAAGAAGCTGGTTCAATTGCGATTCATTTGAGGCATATCCATATAAAAGTTTTTCTTTTGTTGTTCTTTTGTGTATAATTTTACTACAAGATTATTTTCAATACGTACTGTTATCTTATGAACTAATTCTAAATAGCTGCTTTAAATCCTTTAAAAATTCCTAGAAAAATCTGTATTTAATTAATAATAACTACTAAAATGTCTTTAACGATACAAAAATACCAGCAAAATATTGGCTAGGAACTTATCGTCTTGAATTGTCTTACGTTGTAAAGTTGTTTTGTTATAAATGACAAGCATATACTATACACTGTCAAAGATTAACCCTCTCTTTTTAAGACGACAATATAAAAAATGTTCACAATATATACAGCGTGTTAACAAAGTTTTAAGACGGTTCTGAGAATACAAAATGTTTGTACATCGAACTAAAAGTCTTATTACCCTTGGGTTTTTTATTATTGTTCATATGCTCCGTGGAAGTCAGCATAAGGCTGTTAGAAAACCTTATCAAAGCTGCCTGCACCGCTGGAATCGTGTCGAGTCGCATACGTTTTAGGTCTTTCTTAATCCGGAAAAACAAAAATGTTACTTGTTGCGAGGTTGGGATTGAATGGGAATTGCGACATTGTTGACACGTTGAACATCGCCAAAACCTTGACAGCAGCTAGAAACTTCTAAGATGGCGTGGTAAGCAACTTAATTGTCTTTGATGGTTGCGATGAACATGATGGACTCGATCCATCAAATATCGGAACACTTCAGCGAAAAACCGACCCCTGACACTCCAGTCGGTAGGAGCAAGCTCTTTATGGATCAGTACTTTAGCATTCAAAAACAATAACCAAGTTATTTTTTAATCGTGAGATGCTCATGCAAGCACTCATAGGCTTTGGAGATGAAGGTGTGTACACTCTGCACTTTGAAGTTTCGTTTTAAGATCGTATTCGTAGACAAAGACTATTAAATGTGAAGTTTCTTTAGAAAACTTTTAAAATCTTAATTTATTTATCGGATATTTATTTATTCATTTTTACCTGTTAAAATAAGATAAACAAAATTATAATATATACATTAAAAATTACAAAAATTTATGTTACAGGACCTACGGGCTGAGTTTGCAGTGTGTTCTTCCACTCAGGACCTTCTTCTTTTCAGATGATGGAATTCATTTTCAGCAAAGCATTTTTTTATTATTTAGGTAATATATACTTGAGTAATAAAAAAATAATTACTCTATATATTAAAAGTATAAATACGTTGCAAATTTATCTTTAATGGAATAAAGTAACGCAAAATATTTAGTGACCCTAATTTGTAAATCATTTATATTACTTACGCATCAAGTATAGCAGCTCAACTAAAACAATTAAGGGTTTGACAGAGAGTCATTAATGTAAATAAAACTGAAAGAAAATTCTTTGAATATTAATTACGTCCTATTTTCTACAGTAGCAGAAGTATGTGCTCATGAATTACTTATAGTTCACAACGTGTTCCCGATGCTCCATGCATATTTTAGGAAGTTGCAGTTTAATTAAAATAAAAATTAAAATCAGCGGACTTGATAATTAAGCGCGTCGCCGTCATTAAATTAAAAAAGTTTTTATTCTCACTCGGAATGATTATGCAGGCGACGCTTTGTTGCTCCGGGAAGGGCGGAGAAACCCTCGGAGAAACGTGCATAATTTTCAACTATAATCACTTATGCTAAAATCCCAGATTTGTATTAAAAGCAACAATTAATTCATACGTTTTATTAAACAAAACAATTGGGATATCCACTAAGATATTACTTTTTCAATCAAATTATTTTATTATTATTATTGAATGAACGAGGCCAATACATGGTTAAATTCCATTATATATGAATTTACCTCATATATAATGGAATTTAACCACTAGGTTTGTAATTTCACTGATTTTGATGTGAAATTGTGTAGTGTAGTGGGAGAGGAGTAATGAGCATGTATATTATATTTTGATTAGTGGGGAATTGTTATTATTATTATATAACATTTATAACAAAATAATTCCAAAGAATATCAAACCATAATTTTAAAATATGCGGTGCTGGTAATAAAATATGCTTGTTGTATAAAGAAGATTTTCAAGTTGTTGGGCGTCGTCGGGTTTGTTGAGATTATCGATGGGTTTTTCTATCTCGATTGCCTCGCGGATAATCATCTTGGGAAAGTAGTCTAATACTGCGATGGAAGTCAAAATACATCTTTTGTCTCGTGATTCTTGATTGTTCGTCCGCCGTATGTTAAATTATGTTGGATAAAATTTGTTACAGTAGTTATATACGATTTTGTATACTCTTTGATTCTCAATGGCAATAGTGTCTTCTAGGCAAATTCCTTTTAATATTTTAGAGATTTTATTGTACTACGAATGTACGATAATATTATGTTTGAAAATCCTTGGAACGTAACAATGTTTCTGGTGTGTAATTTTTGATTTAAGCTTGTAACTTTACCTGCAAAGAAACTGTTTTGAACAGAAGAAGAAGAAGATCTGTCTTGTGAATGATGAGTTCGTTGTTCAGGTTGGATTGGTTTCTTCATAAAAGGAATCGAGTCTAAAGAGTATTTAACTCAAAATGAATTTAGGTGCCCACCATTATCATGGGCATTTAATCTGTTATCGGAGAGTTCAATAGCAAATTTTATTGATAAATATGTCAAGGAAGTAATCAGTTGTTCTGTTCTAATTCCATTGTGAATTTTAGGATGAATATTGTTTAAGAGGAAATTGTTGAGCTTGTTTTTTTTAATTTTGAAATATCATCGATATAACGCAGCCATAGGGATGGAATATAACGGGTTGATTCTATTGCAAGAGTCTCAAAATCTTCTATAAACCAATTGACGATCACATGTAAGAAAGAAGATTCCATTGGTGCCCCTTCAATTTGTTTTTAGTAATTTCCATTGAACATAAAGTAAATATTTGTCAGTACTGTTTCCTATAACCATTACCTGCCCATGCACTCTCGTTCTTTTTGTTTCCTGAAGCAGAATGTACCCAGGCGTTGATCTTTCAACCCCCCGAATCTGCTTCAAGAACAACGACTGCACTCTCTCAATGCTTCAATACTATATAGAAAAATAGGCTTCACACACGAATCCTACAGCTTACACGCCAATTCAAAGTTGCCTGAAAACATTTTCTCCACTTTTCCTCACCATGCTGAATGCATTTCTAGCTTTCCCCTGTACCCATTTGGCGTGCTCACCGTATCCAACTGTGCATTTAAATATGAATTATTGTTATAATTAATGTATGTAAACTAGTTGCATTATAAATATTTGAAAACTATATTTACAAAATGAAAATTGTAAATGTACATGCATTGTACAAATACTGTGAACAAAATCGGAATTGTAACAAACATACTCACACTATTCTAGACATCATTTACCATTATTCAATCGACGCTATATAAAAAGCAATGTGGTTTCGAATCAGAGTACACAATGTACCTCAATTAAATTTCATTCGCTCGAAACAAAATACAAACAAAGCCTTATTTTCCCATGGAATAAACGTAAACCCTGCACGTATGCTTTAGTTATTTTTACATTTACATTTATCGGAGGGAGCCGCACACGCACGAGCGAACGCGAAATAACTTACCCTCCTGGATTTCCTCCTAATTCCACCCCCCGCGAAAACAGTCTTGGGCGGGGCGGTGGAAATTAAAAACTTTTTTTATTACTCAGTCGCGCCGGTTATTCCAATTAGGCACTTCCATCCTACAGGAAAGCCGTGTTAATAAATAACGAAGGGACGCAGTGAATAATTCAGGGTTCCGCCGATTTTAATTAAAATCAAACGCCAGATCCCCGAAAAGGGTGCATTCTTCTGGGACTGTCCTTGCGGATCCTTTGTCTGTCTCGGCGTGTAACGAGACCACAAGATTGCAAAGCTTCCTTAAAATTTCAAACGAGGCCACGCCTTCCATCTTCTGACATTAAATTTTCAACTCGCATTTTTTGTACATTTTGACGAGTGTTGGATATTCACACGGAAAGCTTTGTTCTCTCGGTTTATAACTAGTTCCCGGACGGGATTTACATACGTTTATTTTATCCCCCACGGCATCCCACTAGTGGTGAAATGAATGGTAAATAATTACGCCGCTTCAAAGGGATTCTGCCAAAATGTCTTTGGATAATCAACAACGTTCATGGATATTAATTCAATTTACATGTAAATTTTGTAGGAATAACAAATAACTTAACTAAAACAATTATACCACAACCTAATTGTGATATTTACATATATTAATTTACGTTTAAGGGAAGATAACAGATTCCTTTAATATAAATAAATAAAATTACTCTTCTTTGTTAATATCAAAATCAAACTAAAAGTGAATTTACAAATGCAAAAATATATAACAGTAGGGAAAATACTAAAGTAATTTGTTCATTAAGTAAAGGAATTCCTTGATTATGCTTAGCATTATTTACATCGAGAAATTCTATACCATTTTAGTTCTTTTTTCAGCGAAATGGATAACCGAAGTACATCCTCATACATATCGATTTTATCCATTTTAAGTTAAATGTTAGCAAGTGTAGAATTATTTCGTTTTAGTCGAAATCATTGAATGTGTTCTTCTAATCTAGTTTTAAAATTGTGTCCAGAATGACCTGTCTATATTTCCATTGATACGTTAATATAGTCTGTTCGTTGGATTATCGCTTCGAGAAACGACGCAAAAACATTTAGTCTGATAAAGTAAACCAAATGCGTTAGAAAAAGAACGCACTGTAAAACTTTCGTCGTTTTTTGAAGCGATAGTTTGTGACGTACGACGAAAGATCCAACGAACAGACTATATGTAGATATCCAGCTTATTTAATTTACCGATGGGCGGTTTTTTATTGAAAATATTATTTCATATGGAAATAACACAATTTACGCTTGGTAAATTGAATTTGATAATGACGTAATTGTCGAAACTAGCCAGATTAAATAAATAAACAGTGAAACAAACCAAGCGTAAATTGTGTTATTTCTATATTAAAAAATGTTTCACCACGAGCTACATGAGAAACTAATTCAAGAAATATTATTTCATGTTTTTATAAATAGTTTAAATAAAATACATATGTTGGGTTTGTTAATCATATTCGAATATTTTACAAAAATCGATAGTATTTAGTCTTTTTAGCGACGAATAAAGAATACTGGGTCTTTTATGAAAGTAATGATGTTATTGTGATGCGACTTCCCATTACAGTGGGTTAAAACGGGAAATGTGGTGTAGAGTCTGCTCTTACAATGCAGCTGATCACCAGTTTTCTCCAAGCAGTGTGAATGTGCCTCCGTGTGAAGTGTCTTATAGACTTTGTAAGAGCGTTCGCTTGAACAGCGTTTTCAAGAAGCCTTCAAGATTTACTGGATTTCAAGTTGACAGTCTAAGAGATGGCACAAGGCGTTCAAGGAGGGCTTGAAATTGATTGCCGATGAACCCATTCTGGACGCCCAACGACGGCCAGAATCGATGAAAACGTGAATCGTGTGCGAGAAGTTTTGCATTCCGACCGTCGATTGAGAATCCAGCAAATCCCTGATACCCTAAACATGTCCACATTTGCGAGGATCCGAGGATCTGCCAATGCACAAGGTCTACGCGAAGCTCCAAAAGACCAGAAAGAACTTTGAATTTTACGCAGTCAAGAGTTGTTAGATTTGATTCAAAATGAGCCGGATTTTCAAAACCGGAGATAAATACTGGATGTTCGAGTACGACCAGAATCTAAAAGGCGGAGCAGAGAGTGTCACATAAAATCATCCCCCAGCACCAAGAAAGCGTGAATGTGCTCATTGTCTTTTTTGATGTCCGAGGATCGTCCGTTTTGAGTTTGTACCGCAAGGAGTAACTGTTAACCACCTGCAGGTGTCAAGAGATTAAAAAGCCAGATCGCAGACTTGAGGTCTGGCATCAAAAAGTCAGTCAGGTTCCACCATGACAATGCCCCACATGGCTTTTATCGTTACCAATTTCTTGGCCAGGAGCAACCCCTCGATGGTGCCCTTACAGTTCCGACTTGGCTCCGTGCATTTCTTTTGTTTCCCAGACTGAAAAGAGTGGCGAAAGGAAAACATTGAGAAAACTTTTAAAAGCATGTTACAACGTTACTCAGAGACATTTTCGTCGTTTCAGGGTGCCTTCCACGCACGTTTTCGCAAGTATATTGACGTTCCAGGAGAGAATTTTGAAAAAAAAAATCAAGCATTTGTACCAGTACGATCAATAAATATATTTTCCCCAGAAAATGCTCATTAATTTTATAATCCACATTCTAATAAGATAAAATAAAATTAGATTGGTTATAGCAAAAGAAATATAAACAAAGCTAAAATTACAAAAAAATACAAAAGTAAGCCAAGCCTAATTACTAAATATTTAAGAGATAATTTAAGAAAAAATATGAGCACTTTTATTTTTCTCCTAGTACTAGATTATTTATTTATTTATCAACCCAACAGCCAGTGCGGCCAATTACAGAGTGATATTAACAAATAAAACTTAATTATATAATAATAAAATGATTACAGTAACAAAAACAAAAGATACATTGATTGGCGGTACACATTTGCAAAATAAGACAAAAACATACTTAAAATAATTACAAAAGAAAATACTTAAAAATGCCTACCCCATAACAGGCAATAACGGATTTTTTGAAGGTCGTAATAGATGAAAAATACATAGCAATAAGGTGCTGAAACTGATTATACAGGCGAGGTAGATGGTAGACAGGAGAGTTAAGGCAATGGTTGGTGTTAGGTACGTGATAAGTAAAAGTGTTAGCATGCCGGGATGAGGATCTGGGTATATTCAAATTTAGTTGTGATAAGAGAGTAGAGTTATCAATTTTGTTATGAATTACCTTGTATAAAAAGGATAAGGCATACAAGATGTGCCTATTTTGCAAATATAGAAAGTTAAATTCACTTAGTAAATCAATATATGGAACATCGAAACTATAAGTCCTATGTTTAACAAAATAAATGTATCTCAAGAATCTCTTTTGCACATTTTCAAGCATATTAATATATTTAGAGTAGCAAAGCGATCAGACCTATGAACAGTAACACAGCTTACTTAGTAGAAACGTATTAAATAATTTAATGAGTGCATTAATGTTCTTGATAGGTTTACAGTTACGAACTATAAAGCCTAAGAGTCAGTAACAATCAGCAGAAAGTTTAGCTACGTGCAAGTTGAATGTAAGTTTACTGTCAAAAGTAATGCCCAAATCAGATGTTACGTTAGGTCTGTCAAGCCGTTTGTCTCCTATGGAGTAATCAAATTTAATACCGTTCTGTTTGCGGGTATAGGATGTAACTAAACATTTGCCAATGCTTAATTCTAACTTATTATCTAGACACCAAGTAACCATAGCATCCAGGCTATGCTGCACATATAAACAGTCTTCATAACATTTAAGATCTTCAAGTCATCCGCAAATAAGGAGGTACTACAATTAAGTACAGAGCAAACATTATTAAAAAATAATAGGAATTATAACGTCTCAGGTTAGACCCCTGGGGAACACCACTAGAAGCTATTTGCGTGCGTGACCGAACACCATTAACTTCTACCACTTGCCGCCCACTCACTATGTAAGTATGAGCGAATCACATCCACAACACTAGCAGCTTATCGAAGGCTTTAACAAAATCAGTATAGATGACATCGACCTGTTTCCCAGCATCCATGGCTTTAGAAATAATATGTGTAAAATTGGTTAAGTTAGTAGTCGTAGAGCGCTTCCTCATAAAACCATGTTGATCTTTATGGAGAGACGTACTGACGTTGTTATAAATATAGGTGCTGAGAAGTGATTCAAATACTTTGGACAAGTTGCTCAAGATGGAAATTGGTCGATAATTTTCGATTGCAGTTTTAATTCCCTTTTTGGAAACAGAACAGATACGCGAATCTTTCCATGCATCGGGAAAAATAGATCTACTTAATATAAGATTGAATATAATACACAAAAGATCACTTAAAACATTTGCAGCATCCTTCAAGATCAGGCTGGGAACTTAGTCGATGCCCATAGTTAAATTAGGTTTGAGGCCACTAAGTTGTTTCTTCACATCTGCTACACAAAACTTCACATTGGCTAGATGACTGAGTTTATTCACAATCACTTTGTCACATAATGAGCTTGGAGCAAATGATTCATTAAAAAAATTAGCAAAACCATTAACTAAATCATTACGGTTGGATAACTTCATCTAGTGTCTTGACACCTGGAATGCGAGTCGAGGCCTTTTTATGACTAACATATTGCCAGAGAAGTTGTGGAGAGGTACAGAGGTTCTTTTCAACCTGAGCAGTGTATTTTAAGTGAGCAAAAGCTATGTCATGCAGATATTTTTTACGAGCTCTGTCCTTCTTTGCTAGTTTAATTTTAATTGAGCGACTAAACCAAGGAGATTTTTCATATGATTTAGAACTTGCAGGGTATATAGGTACATATATATCAAACAATTAGAAAAGCTTCTTATATAATATGTAACAGGCAATGTTTACATCAGGACACGTAAAGAGTTCATTCCAGCAGCAATTCGAGAGATCATTGTAGAGGCCTATAAAATTTAATTTCCTAAAGTTGTACTTATGGTTAGTTTAAGTAAAATTTATGAGATTATCAGCACACGCAATATCAACAGAGATGCTAAGCGTAGGATGGTGAAAGTATTTCTTAACTAAGGGAAAGTTCTAGCGCTCAACATTCTTAACTAAATTAGCTGAAGAGATAAATAGATGCAGGATTCTTCCATTATCATTCAAGATATTGTTATGCTGGGATAAATCATTGCAATTAATGAAAGCATGCAAAGTCTCCATAGAAGTTGTGTTGTTACCAACATGATTTTCGGGAATGTTGTCAACCATTATGAGTAATTGCTTACCGCGGAACTCATTTTCAATTAATTTAAATACACGAGAGTATTAATTAACTGAAGCATTAGGTTTAATATAGACACAGATTAGAACCAGCTGTTTATATTGTAGCTTGAGCCTAACAGCAGTAAGTTGCGTGTAATCAGAATATGGAAAATTATGGTTAATGAGTTCAGAATAAAACCGCGAATGTACAGCAATTAATGCGCCACCACCAATAGAGCTAGTAGATCATACCGATAGACATCAAATTCATGCGGGAAGAATTCAAAACTGTTAACACCACTATGCAACCACGTTTATGTTAAAAAGTAAATGTCGAAATCATTGTTACGCAAGCTGTTCTGTACGTCTACAAATTTAGTATTTATAATAATAATAATAATATCTTTATTACCCAACAGGCAAAGCCCAATTACAGAGTAACGTACAGTGAAGAATACAAAACAATATGATTACAAATTTAAAACTAAAACTAAGTACTTAAGCTAAAAAACTATGATTATCTTGTATTTACAAGCATAATGACGTACACATAGGAAACAATGATCATATACCAAATTAGAAATTAAAGATTATATAAAAAAGTTTTAAATTGACTCAAGTTACAGTTAAATATATCAAAATTAGATGCAATACCGTTATGAAATTTGCATATTCTGTTTATAGGAGACTTTTCTAAAATGTTAGAATTTGCTCGTGGAGTATAGAAAAAAGTAGAATTTCTAATAGACAACCTAGGAGCATGAAAGTTAACTAACAGTTCAGGACAATCAATTAAGTTGTGAATGACTTTAAACAGAAATATTTGCCCCTGGATGTGTCTGCGTGTAACACCATTAAATTCACCCAGAAGTGCCTCATGGTTAAAACCCTGGGGTGGATATATTCCAAATTTTCTAAACCAGAGTGATTTGCAAAATTTCCGCTGGATGTTTTCAACTGATTGGATATGATGTTGGTAAAATGGATCCCAAACAATTGCCCCTTATTCAAGAATAGGTCCCAGAAACATAAAGAGAAATCAAAGCCCTTTGATTTGTAATTAATTTCGTATTACGGATAATAAATCCAAGTGCTCAGCTGGCTTTGGAAGTGATGGAAAGAATATGTTCCTTAAAAGTAAATTGTGAATCAAAAATTATTCCTAAATCTTTAGAGATAGAACATCTCTCCAACATTTGATTATTAATGTGGTAGGGAAACAAAAACGGATTAATTTTCCGTGAGAAGGTAACTATCTTGCACTTACTCACATTAAGAAATAATTTATTGACACGGCATCAGTCCGATACGATATTAAGTGCACTCTGTAGAGAGATACAAGACGATGTATCAAAAATCGGTGAATATATATTGAGATCGTCAGCGAATAAAAGGTGGTGATAATGTAAGGAGGTACTTAGGTCATTAACGAAGAGAAGGAAAAGTAATGGCCCCAGGTTTGACCCTTGGGGAACATCCGAATAAGCAACAAATGTAGTTGAAGAGTGTCCATTTACTGATACTTGTAGACGTCGGTCAGATAGGTATGATTTTAATAAGTTAATAAGATTTACGTGAAAACCGAATTCAGCAAGTTTATTGAGTAAAATAGCATAGTCTACACGATCAAAGGCCTTGCTGAAATCTGTGTAAACACAATCAACTTGACCTTTACGGTTAAGTTCACTACATACAAATTCGCTAAAACAACTTAGATTTGTTATTGTAGACCTTTTTTCTATAATCTGTAATGACGCTAGGATCGCCTGATTTGAACACTGGGCAGATTTTTGTTTCTTTTCAAATTGTGGGGAACTACAAGTTTTTTAGAATGAGATTGAAAATTGTTTTTAGAGGTTAAACCAGGATATGTCTACAATCTTTTATTAAGAAATTCGGAATACCATCGATACCACAAGACATGGAACTACTCAATTTATTTATGGCATTAAGAATATAATTAGAGCAAATAGTTGTTATGTTAATAGTTGGTAAATTATTATGGTTCTCTCTAATATCATTAAAACCATCACTTCTGGTATAAGCATTTTCAAAAGAGTCAGCAAATGCGTTTACAATTGTTTCCGGAGAGGCCAGTTCCAAACCATTGAATTGCATAACACCGGGAATTCTAGTTGTTTTCTTTTTGTTGTTAATAAAGGACCAAAATTGTTTCGGATCTGCAGAAACATTAGAAGAGACTAAATCTAAATAGTTTTTATACCCTGTTGAAATTAAACGTTTACAATGGGATCTAGTAATTTTATAGTGGTTGTTAGCCTCGTCAGTTTTATTACGATTGAAATTCTTACGTGCTTTGTTCTTGATTTTAATACAATGTAAGATTTCTGAAGTAAACCAGCTAGGAAATTGTTTTTGTTTTTTAGAAGCCTTGCGTAAAGGTACATATTTGTCTAGACATGTATATAAAATCGTATAAAGAGTGTCAATTGCTTCGCCGATATTGCTCCTATTGCTGATTAGGTCCCAATTACTCGAAGAAAGCTTTGCATAAAGACGAACAAAATCAGATTTTCTAAAATTGTAGTTTCTTACATTGCAATTGTTGGCTGCGAATTTCGTAGGTTTAGTAGCCGAAATATCTACATTGACCAATAAAACGGGATGAAATAAATCTTCATTAATAAATGCGTTATAGTCACGAATAATTTGACAATTTAAATTGGTAAAAATTAAATCGAGAATTGTGTTCTGACAATTAGTGATGTAATTATGTTGTTTTAGATTGAGATAAGCTGAGAAAATTTGAATTTTACTACATAAACTGTTGTTTAAGTTACTGGAATTTTAAATGTAACTTGGAATATTAAAATCTCCCATAATAAGAACATTATCCGCATCACTACATAATACACAAATGAGATCTAGAAAAGATTCAAGATCATCCGTTGTGGGAATAGAAATAACAAAAACAAAGATCTTAAAACTATTCACGACTAACTTACATGCAGTTACGTCAAACAGAGGAAAACGTTCGGTTAGGACAGATGTATCAATTCTGGGCGAATTGAAATCCTTACGCGCAGCTAATTAGTAATACACCTCCTCCGCGGGAAGGGTTGTTTAAACATTGATCCCGATCATGACGGTAGACATTGGAGTTGTAGTTAGGAAATAATTCATTATCTTGCACAGAGCTATTAAGCCAGATTTTTGTTAAACATATAAGTACAAATTCACTATCCGAAACTAAACAATTAAAATCATCAATTTTGTTTTTTATGCTACGAACGTTTTGATAGTAACAATGAAAAGATACACTGTTAGGATTTATGCATTTAAAGTAACAATTTTAGGTTTGTTTTGGAAATATTTAATTTTTAAATTCGTTTCTTCTTTTGCAACACGAGCATCTAGTTCCGCTTTAAGTTTTTTGTAATTGTTTTAAACGGTACGCTTTTTTATTAGCTGGACGCATGCGTTTTCCGAATGTAATGTGACTCGAATAGGACGATGTTTTCCATCCGTAAACTTGCAGAGACGTGATGTTTTTAATCCTATTTCTGAGGGAAAATGCTTTTCAGACAAAGACTGTACAATGGAAGGTACGGCCAACCGATCATTTTCTATTCGCTCCGGTGTAGTTAAATTAGATTGTTGCTCCTTAATTCCATAAAAAGTAATGTTACATTTACGTTTTTCACGTTCCACTACCTCATGGATTACATCTTCAAACATATCTTCGTTAAGCGGTGTTTCTTTAATAGTGTGAACCGATTTTAAATTTTTCACTTCTTCTTAAAGAACAACAAAAGCGGCTTTAAGCGAGTTTAAGTCCGAACCGGTTTTTGTGCATTTATCACAACTCCAAGAAATGCCCTTTTTGGCATTTATGGCTCGAATTTCTGAAGTGGTTAATCCCACGCAACTGTGCAGAAACTTTTTAAGACAAATGCAACAACTAGCGCTTTGGTGTTCTTCACATCTCGCATTACAACATGCGCAGTTTATGTAGGAGACCATTCTAAATTACGAACGTAGTCAAAGTATAAGTTGTAGATTATACGGAATTAAAAAAATAATAATACATAAAAGGAAAGTCACCCAGGATGACCCACTTCACCTCACAGGGTCTATTGTGAGGGCTTTAAGAAACAAACAAGGTAGACCACGGATTAAAGGAGAGTGAGAATACAATGTTAATGTTTAAACAATTAACAGATATATGTTGCCTGCGAATATTTCAAAAACAATCGCAACCGGCCGATAAATAAATTGGAACGCGCAAATTTGATATTTAGTCCTCGAACATTTTGATACAGTACAGTACAGGCTAGGTGAGTGTTGGACAGAATCTAGATTTTTCTTGCACAATTTTGTTGAATATCTTCGGGGTATTATTACGTATTTAGGAAGAGTTTCTCACCGCAGGATTCACGTCGTTTAAGTTCCGCCAACTCAACTTTAAATTGCTCACGCTACATCGGCGTTAAATCATGTTTGAGTTTAAAGTTATTATCAAACTTACTTTAATTCTTAAGTAACATAGTTGCTTTACAGCGTTGGTCCAGGATGATTTTAATAAGACGTGGCCTGTCACCGACTTTTCCCAATCTGAATACCTTCCTGACAGATACTGAACTATCAAGCGAAAGCAGTAGTGATATTACTTCATTAAAGTCTTTTAGGTTGTCATTAGAGCAATGTTCCGGTAAATTATTTTATTTTCCCTCCTTTCCCTGTCATCAATTTCGCTAATGATATTTAGATTTAAGTTCACCTTAGTACCCTTTATCTTGTCTTCTAATTTGGTTAGACTATTTCTAAGAGTGAACAATTCATCTTGTAAGATCTAATTATCATTTTTTAATTTAGTCATGTCAGATATTAGGGCAGTAAGCTGGATGTTATTCTCCGCTAACCGATCAAATTTACTTGTTAATTGACTAACGGACTCCTTAAGCTCTTTAACCGTATTTACAAGACCAGATAAAATATTGTATCCACTAGCAGTGGATGCTATGGACAAGGTGTCAGGCAAAATCGAATCATTACTAGTACTACTGGAACTAGCTGATCTAGTATGCTTATTGCAGCAGATAACTTTTCCTTCATTAGTGCGAATCGAATATTTTAGCAGTGCAGCACAGATGTAATGAAAGACTGAGTTACATTTACAACATTTAACAAAGTCTCTAACAGCCTTTTACATTTTATACAGTGAGTATATCCTTGCCCATTTTTGAGTGAGGATGAATACTGATTTAAATATAAAGTTGCGTTAAAACACGAGGCAATGAGAATGGGACACACACTTCACCTTACGGGTCTGTCGTAAACTTTTACACGACAAGACAGATAGACCACGGTAAACAATAAAGTTAGTGATATTGGCAGTCAGTTAAGAATCAAAAAGACATATATTAATATCATAACAATAAGAATAATTAAATGAAAAATAATTATACAATATTATCATAAAAAAATAACAATAGAAGAGAAATAGTAGAAATTCAACGGTAATACTAATAGAAAACATAGAAAAAGAAATGAAAACGAAAGAGTATAAACTTGATAATGACCTGCAAAGGTCGAAACTATAGTTGTGTCAAAATTGATAATATATTGTAAACTTTGTTTGTGAATATTATACAATAAATAATGGTATTAAAACTTAAAAATTATTTTCATTTACCTTTTTTATTAATATTTCAAGCTATAAATATATAAGTGAGGTATATAACTATAGAAGAGAGAAATTTCGCTTTGCAAACATCTGTTTAGGAAATTATTAAAAAGAAAGTTCATTAACCATCACAAAGTATTAAAGCCTGAAACTACCAAAAGTGTTTTATATTTAGCAGCAAACAATAATAAAAAGAGAAGTAAGTACGTTTAAACTAATATAGTAAAAAATCCTGGAGTAGGGAAAATTAAAGATATTTCTATACTAACTTAGTATTCTAATTTTCAAAAGTTAAAGTGGCAGAAACTGATTGAAAATCGTCTAAGAAGATCTAAATCTGGTTTATAGTATGAGCACACCTTAGAAATTAGTTCACCTATTTTGAAATACGAAGAAGGATCATAGTCTATTCTGGACAATAACCTTTAATTCCTACATCAACAAAATGGTGTTATAGTTATGCAGAGATTATAATATTAGGTTTGTAGCACTCGATCTATCAAATAATGTTCACCTCCTAGAGCCACTAGATGTGACTTACTTTGGCCTGATAGAATTTATTTGGTGACAGCAACTTGAAGTTGAAGTCTTTGCTTCTACAGAGACAAATTAAAGTTAGGTCTCTGTGTTATGTAAATGATGGAATTTTCCGTTTGATAGCTACCTCTTACTCTTAAAAAGTTAGCTATTGACTAATTTGCTATATATGTTTCCTTATCAAGTAGATATTGCTTTTACATTTTTTTTTAAACAAAAAGAAATGAATAAAACTTGTAAAATTTAGAGAAAACAGAGATTAAATGTTTTCCCGTGGATTAAAACAAGGCTTTTACCTGAACCATAGTCATCAACACATATTTTGCAAAAAAAAAAGATGAAAACCATAGTATTGAAAAATCAGCGAATTCAATTTACACCATTCCTATAATCCTTGTATTTTCATCAGAACCTTATAGTGGATAAAATACGCGATAAGCTTTATTCCTCATTGAAATTTTAAATGACAATACACCTCTGTGATGAAAACGTTAATCCAAAACTGGAAATGTTCGTTATGCCTGATTTGTTTTTATTTGATGATAAAATCGTCTAAAATACTGGCCAGAAGATACATGTTAGAAAACAGAATATACTTTAACCTACAAACCTAATAATTGGTTTCCTAATTGCATTATTTACTATCAAAACTTGATGTTTTTAGAACTAGTAGATTAAAGAAAACTATAATCAAACAAAATGTTTTAGAATTAAAGACTTAAAGAATATATTCTGTTACTTATAATTTATACCCTAATTATTTTTGTATTTGGTAGAGTTATAATATAGTATACATATATTTATTTATTTATTTATTAGCGGAGGCCATTTCATACAGTAACATACATATACAAAATATAATTGTACAATAAAATAAAAATAATACATATATCACAAATACATTTTTTTAAATCTATATATCTATAACTATTTTGAACTAAGTGCAAAGAACTTAAAGATCCAACAAAAATATAAAACCCAGTTTCATTTATGAATTTATTGGCGTGCTTTAGTAGGCACTTGGTAGCAGACTGTTTCGCATAATCCGTTCTATGGAACGGTATATGAAATATACTAGAATTACGCAAAGGACGAGCGGGAATATGGAGTCCAAGAAGCTTTAAAAGGTCAGGACAATCAATAGTTCCATCAAACATCTTTTTTGCCAGCATAATATCATGACGAACACGCCGAGAACATAAACTTGTCGCATTAATCATATTGAGTAGGTCGCAGTAGTCTCTAATAAGATGAAATTTATAAGCTAGAAATTTAACAAATTTTCGTTGTACTTCCTCGATTTTATCAATATCAGTGCCGCTATAAGGAGACCATAGGCAAGAGCAGTATCCCAAATGCGTACAAACCAGCGCGTTATTTAATACAATAATTGTACCAAGGTTCCGAAAATCTTTGACGTTACGTTTAATAAATCCAAGTAATTGGTATGATTTTGCTACAATCTTAGAGATGCGCGTTGAAAAAGATAAGGTAGTATTAAACGTAACGCCCAGAACTTTTACACAGTTTACACGTATTAAGGGTTCGCCCAGCATGGAATATTGAAAATAACTAACTAACAAATGATTGTAAGTCATCATTTTCATATCATCAGCAAAGAGAAGGCATTCAGCACTGGTAAAGCATGTAACCACGACGTTTATGAATAAGTTAAATAGAAGACGTAACAAAGTATTATCAACACCAAAGTGTTGTTTTGTTCACAAGTAAGGTATGTCGAATGCCTTCGAGGAATCGGTGTAGATGGAGTCCACCTGACACTGCTCCTCAAAAGCACGAACAATAGATGCATCATACACTAAAAGATTAGTAAAGGTCGATTTTTCGGTAAGAAAACCATGTTGACACATAGAAATCGAGGATTGCAGTACCGCTGTTAGGTATTTACAAAGAAGCTTTTCAAAAATTTTAGGTGCTACACCTAGTATAGAGACCGGTCTATAATTGTCAACACGATTTCGTTCACCCGATTTGAAAATTGGTGTGATGTAAGCACGTTTCCAGCAAGTGGGAAAGCTACCATCAGACAGGGATGCATTGAATAAAAGCCATAATGGGCGACTAAGTGAAAATGCCCAATTTTTAAAGAAGGTTGCGCTAAGTCCATCTGGCCCAGGGCTGTTGTTATATTTCAATGATGATAACGCATTCAATATATCTAATATACTTAATGTAGGGGGAACGCATTCGTTTATATGATTATTACTATAAGTAGAAGTGCTGTTAAATTGGATGACGCTCCGCGAATAATACACAGACCAAAAAACTGCGCAAAGAGGTTAACTATGCTATCGGTATCGTTAACAAGGGAATTGCCTTTCACAAATGTTGTAGGAATATGTTTAGAAGCTCTTTTAGAGTTAACATAACCCCAAAAAGCTTTGGGATTTTGTTTAAGAGAACATTCAACATTATTAATATGATTTATGTAACACTCGTTTGCCAGTCTCTTGCAATGGTCACGAGTTTTTCTAAATGTATCAAAGTCTTCAGCAGATTGTGATATAATATTGTTTTTGTAAAGGGTTTTCTTTAAAAATGTGAGATCTTTTAGTTCTTTTGTAAACCAAATTGGAAAACGAGAAGTTTTAGCGTATATACATTTTTTAGGAAAGTAGAACTCAACAATTTCAAAAAGGGTTAAATAAAATTTATCAAATGCTTCATTCATATTACAGCAAATCGTCCCACCTAATATTAATAAATGCATTATTTAAGGGTGCATAGTCAGCATGATTAAAATTAAACATAATTATTTCCTGTACCCATGCATTGTTGGGGGCGATTGAAATGTTAAAGAACACTCCAATGCTGGATGGTGCGTGTCACAAGGGACGATCAGGAATTATGATTCAAAAGGCTCTATTTATTATTAAAATCGATAATCGATGGGCACAAAAATTAAATCAAGAATAACTGAGTTATTATAATTGTGTTCACTTGGTGACAGTTTAGAAAGCCAAATAAGTTAGCTACCTGTGAAGTTTTAGGACAGGTGGAATCCGTATTTACTCCATAGATATCATCAATCCATGTAGCATGGATTGATGATATCTATGGAGTAAATAATAGTCACCGTTCATGAGCAAGGTATTACATATAATAATAGACTTAATATTCTCACAATATTTCTGATAAGTAATATAATCGCAGTTAGGAGGAATGTATACTACTCCGAATATAACAGTATCACGGCCATGGCTAATGCTTACATACAACTCTTCGTGGCGGGAGTTATAACTGAAGACTACATTAGAAATATAAGGTCTGGATACTGCAATCAGAACTCCACCCTCGCGAGATTTACTGGTGGCTACATTATCACGATCGCACCGATAAACATTAAAATCATAAAAACCTAGTTCCGAATTGGAAATAGAGTTTAACAACCATGTTTCAACGCTATAGCGGTATTCATTAAATATAACTTACAGCGCAAGCCTCGTACATTCTGGTAGTAAACTTGTACATTTGAAGAAGACGTTTTATGCGATGATAGACAGAAATATGAAAATAAAGGAGGATGAAGGAAGACGACATATCGTGCAGTACTAAACATTATTAAATAATACTTAACGCTGGTTTATAATTTCATTCAATAATTTTAAGTGTCTAAAATTCTTTTGATTGCAATAAGATAAATAAATTAAATTAAAACCTGGAAATTTAAAAGAAACTGCACTTTGTTGATCATAGAATGTATTGTGTAACTATAGTTACAACCTATACAAGTCCATTATTAAACGCAATGTTTTAAAATTCCTGATTCTAAGATATATCATAAAGTAATGGCTTCCACCATCAATAAATTCAAACCATTTCTAACTTTCATCATCCACCCCAGTTGTCCGATATATAAATGCATACAAAAATTAACAAATAATCTAATACCCTATATTATGAAATATACTTAATAACAATTTTACAAATATATAAAGAACGAAATATAAAACAGGCACAAACCCTTTACATGTTTTCATTAAAACATAGAGGTATACGGATGGCATTTGAATTAAAGCGCCTGTCCGTTTTATATTTATATATTCAGCTTCCCGTGACATGTTTTGTTTTCGAAGGAGTTTATAACAGCCACAATTCATACATAAAATACAGCATACTGTACACTTATGAACATGGCCGGTAATAACTAACATGCGTGTCAGGATATGCTGAAATATTAAAAGTTTAAAACAATGACGGGACTAATTATCCTGTTTTTTTCATAGAACTTATTTTAGAAAAAATATATAGTATTATTACAATCATTGTAAATATTTTGAACATTTACTAGTATACACAAATCGTGCATTTATTAGATAACACTAACACATAAACTTAATATATATGTAACAATAGGACTTACACTGTGGGCTTATATACAGCAGAATATAATAATCAATAATTCAAGTAAAATGATAAAATAAAAGTTTTATGTAATAGGGTGAACGTCGATCTATCCTTTCTCTTGCATAAACGATGTCCGCTTCCGGCCGACCGCCGATTTGTCAGATCTGTAATCCCAGGAGATTCTCACGAATTGGAAAAATCCTGCGATTGGAGTTTTGTAAAATGTCGGATTACAGAAATCGCAGACATATTTACCCTATATAAACGGCACTCGACGTTAGGTAAAGATATGGTAAATGCTACGAGGGTCGATCAATAAGTAGCCGTTTTAGGAACAAAAAGCCACTATTTTAACATTTTTAGATCAAAATTTAATTCGTTTTTAAATTATCTTTATTTTATTTTTTAATTGCTTAGTTTGATATGAAAAATAAGGTTTAGTATACTAAAGAGTGTCCCAACAAGAGCGTCGGATTTAATTTTAAACAAAAACACATTAATTTTTTTACTTAAGCAAACATGTTTATTTCAACGTAAAGAAAAATGGTTCCGAACCAACGTAAAATACAACATGAAGCAAATGGCCACAACGAAATTTCTGGCACAGGGTTATTCTTTTGTTGAAATATTGAATAAAATTTGGCATAAATGTGACTGTATTTCACCAATAACGCGCCGTATTTTCTCTTTAAGGTGTTCAACTGTTTCAGGCTTATTCGCATATACCTTTTCCTTTACATATCCCCAAAGAAAAAAGTCCATCGGCATAAGATCACACGATCTTGGTGGCCAATGTTCATCGCCAAATCGAGAAATGACGCGGCCTGGAAACTTGGTCTGCAGTAACACCATTGTTTCACATGTAGTGTAGCAGGTCGCACCGTCTTGTTAACAAAACATGTATTTCACATCAATTATATCCAATTCGGGCCATAAAAACGTTAATATTTCGGGATACTGCGCACCATTAACAGTTTACAGCCGCATTTTCAAAGAAATACGGCCCAATCACTCCGCCAGTCCAAAATGCGCATTAAACAGTCACTCGCGGTGGATGCATTGGTTTTTCGAGTATCATACGAGGATTTTCAGCACCCAAAATCCGACAGTTTTGCTTATTTACGTATCCGTCGAGTTGAAAATGTGCCTCATTTGAAAAACTGATTTTCTTCGAAAAGTTTGTTGATGTTCCAACAGTTAATCAGGAAATCCACGGCGCTGCTCTTGGTCCCTTAACTTGATTTCTTGCACCATTCGGTGGATAGTGCTTCTGAAAATGTTTAATCCTTAACCACAATGGTGAATGGAAGTTCCTGGATTCTCGTCCATAGATTCCCTTAGTGTGCCCGACAAGCACAACGACGAACAATGGTCTTCTAATTAATAAGGGTAAAATATTACAAATGTATCGATAGACGAATTGCAAACGTAATTAGACACCCTTATAAGAAGCATCACAGCCAAACCAATATTAATAGAAATTTTAACGCCAAGGTACATCAATAAGATGAAACCAATGTAGACCGTAGGGGTGAGTTACTACTAGATTGCATGGATCCAGAAGTGGCCAATGTAAGCAATGCAGCCACAATTGCACTAACTAAATGTATGGTATATTACTAGACGGGTAAAGAGTGTATTTCACCCGCAAATAACTCATTCAAGCCCCAAGTACCACCAATGGCAACTTGGAATATCCGTCAACCGACCGACTAAGAAAGCCTACAAAAAACTGGGCAGCTTCTTGGAGGAACTAGAAGAGCTGCGGGACTAGATATAACAACCCATAAAATAAGAATCACCTGGTTTGGTGTGCAAAGCAGACAAGATCCTGGGACAATATAGTTATCAAAATCTATTATTTATGCAGTTTTCACGTTCTAGAGGCTACTTAAGCCGCGACGAATATGGTACATGGTCCGACCATCGGAGCCGAAATGGAATCAACTGGCGACTACCAAACTTCTAGACGCGGTTTGGCATGTCGCTTCAAAATTACCTAAAATCGTAAACCTTTACGCCTTGATATCCTAACGGCTATTAGCAGATACAGAAGGTGAGCGGCTAACCACATGAACAGGAATTCAGAAAATAACGTAGACGAGACGACAATAATTCGCAATGCACGCAATTAGTCCAGAATAATCCTAATTAGCTTAATCCGCCCTAAGGCTGCTTCGGTTCAAATAGAGCATCACACAGGACGAATAATTAATAGACTAATTATTTTAGCGACTTTTCACTCTGTTTCTGACTGCAAAAAAAATATATTAGGCAATTTCGTAAAAATAGATCCCCGTAGAAGATGTTTTAACCTGTAGGAGTCCATCACTGCACTACTAAAAGAGAGTTCATGATAGATTTCTTCTCCTTGCATTCAAAAAATGTTTTAAATGTTTTCCTTCGTAAATATATTTATTGTTTGTACCAGTACAAATGCTTAATATTCTTCAAAATTATATTCTTCCAACTCCAATACACTTGCAGAAACGTATCTCCCATGCCAGGAAGGCATACGGAAACTTCTCGACGGGATTATCTCTTCAGAACATTGTAACATGCTTTTGGATGTTTTGCACAGACTCCCAATTCTTTCTTTTAAGCTCTCTCTTCAATTGGGCAAAGAAAACGGAGCCAAGTTGGGACTGTAAGGAGGCTGAAGGACCATCGGAGTGTTAGTTCTGGCCAGGAAATTGGTAAAGATGCAGGCCCTGGGACTGGGAGCATTGTCATGGTGAAGCCAAGCCTGGCCGTGTCTTTGATGTGTGTGATCACGTGCGCAACCAGGCGTCTCATCAACACCTTCAGGTAAAAGACTGAGTTCACAGTTTCGCCATCAAATGGATAATTCCTCAAAGCATCATTTTGATCATTCGCGCATTCTTGAGGCGTGGGAATGATTTTGTGTGCAACTTTCAGTTTTGCCTTTTCGATTTTGGGTCGTACTCCAACATCTAGGATTCGTCTCCGGTTACGACAGAGCTAAGAAAAACCGGCTCATTTGAATCAAATCCAACAATTCTTGAGAGCGCCAACACTTTCGGCACAAGTTTTGTGCAGACCTTGTGGTTTGCTGAATGCTCAATCGACGGCGATGCAAAACTTCGCGCACACGATTCACGTTTTCGTCGGTTCTGGTCCTTGTTGGGCGTCCAGAACGGGGTTCGTCAGCGATCTCTTCCCGGCTCTCTTTGAACGCCTTGTGCCTCTCCCGGACTGTGACCTTCAAATGCAGACTTCCTTGAAGGCCCCTTGTAGCAGCTGGAATGTTGCGGTTGCATTCTTTCCCAGCCGTACACAAAACTTGATTGCCTATCGCTGTGTATCGCGTCGTGTTACAAAGTCGAAAAACGCTCTGTACGTCTTTTCACTGACACTGCTCGGAGCAAACTGGCGACCGGCTGCATTGGAAGAGCAGACCCTTTACCACATTTCCCGACCCGTTCTACCCTCCTGCCATGGATAATCAAAATAAAATCATGCACATTACTTTCATAAACGACCCTGTATCCATTACAGGGTACACAAATTTTAGTATTATAGTAAACTTGTTTAATAAACATAATTTATGTTATATTAATTTTCCTATAAATCATTTAACAATATAAGGTATATTTTAATAATTTCTATATGAATAATAATTAATATAGAAATTATAAATAAAAAATTAATTATAAAAAATTGCGAACTCTAGGGAAACTGAAGTCGCCGATTAGACAACTTCAGTAATCGATCAAAATTACCTAGAGAGGATCTCTCTTAAGTCAATTAATTCCTTGGTATCTTTAACGAGAACCACATCATAAAGATTAACTGTCCCAAGGAAAAAAAGACGCAGCAACTTTGAGGAGTGTTCCTTTTCATGCTTGACCAGTAAGTGACCTGGAAACTTTTAATGGTAGTCTAGTTCTAATAATTGCCGTCGGCTCCTAAGTTAAGACACTTTAAAATATTAACTTTTCTTTTAAAAAAACGTAAACTTGATATGTATTAAATATGTTTTATAATGCTTACATTCTTTTAATATAAAATTGCTAGATTTATATATTCTAGTATTTCAGTAAACTTAATTAGTGTTATTATTTTTTATTTAAACTATATAAATAAAATATAAAGAGATGTCTGATGATTTAAATAATGTAATATTGTAATGATATTCATATTAGCAGCCCATTTTATTTTTCACAAAATTCCGTAACCCTTTTAGAAGGAGCTAAATAAACAGATGCCAGTATATACCACGTTAAACATGTATTCATGTTCAACATTTTTATTGTTTTTGTTGACAGTTCCCTAATTGTCGGTAGTTTGTCCACTCAGTTAGGGAAATCAGTCCAACATTTAGACAATAGATGCCACTATCTATATATAGATATTATAGATGTCACTATCTTTAATTTTAATATTGACCCATTTCATACTTAATACCGTTATTTGTTTCTTTTTGTTTTATTAAAATTATTATGTTTATTATTCATTTCTTGTATAACTTAAAGTAATTACTTTTTAGAATATAATCACTTTGTTTATATTATTTTGTTATGTTTTGTTTTCACTGTATTCTTTATATGTGTATTTTGAAATAAGTTATATTATTTCAAATGTATTTGATACAATGTTTCTTTTTTTATATATAAGTTAGTTTTTATAATATTATTTTATAAATGTATCGGCATATTATAAAATATAAAATATACCTAATTAAAAATATCCAACATTTGAAAATTAATTGATAGCTAATTATAATATATATTTTCATAAAAGTAAAATGCATTGTTTATCATTATTTATGTGTATACTATACTGCTTGGCTATAGTTTATATAACAGAAATACTCTTAACAGGCCACACCAAATATATTTCACTTAAAAGTAACATTTAAGTTCACGTCTACATTATACCAAGGTAGTAACAAACACTAAATATTAAATATTTTTATTAGAAGCAGTAATATAACAAAAATATTGTTCTAATTCAGAGATTGAGACATATATTATAATGTTAATTAATTAAGAATGTTTTTGAATGTTATCACATAGTCGACATTTTAGGACATATTTCTGGATTAACGTTATCAAAATTAACATTCTGCCAATTGAAATGCATAATACTTTTACTTAATGAAATTCTCAGGCTAAGAATATAAGAATATATTTGTTGAAGTTTTGAGCCGAAGGGGGCTAACGGTAAGGTTATTTAATTCCTACAGCCGAGGATTTAGTGCCGTCACGTTTTGCGGTCTGACCCGTCGATTTCGCCAATTACAGTTATCTTGAATGGCAGACTGCTGATAAGGGTGCTACCCTTTCCTTACAAAACTAATCCGGCGGTTTCGTTTGCTGGACCAACGGAATTAATCGACCCACTTGAAATACTTCCGCTGTAAACATCCGTGAACAACATATTTGTAAAATCGCTAAGATAATGTATTCTTCCATTTTGATGCTAAATATAAATTTAGGCAATTATTACTATTAATTATAAGATTGTTAGTTGTAAATGGCCAAGCATTAATAACAGTAGTTGTAAGATATAATAATTTTGCTAATTGTTTGTTTATGATTTCCTCTGAACTTGAGAGTAATGCCAAGAGTACGTCCACATCAAATAACTTTTACTATTTGTTGAATTTAGTTTTCGTTTATCATGTGGTGATGAGGCATTTGTGAAACCAACCAAGTGCCTCATTGTAAACAATCCCTTATATTTTTTACAATCAACTGAATCTCATGTGGATATATTATTGGCATGTGAGAGGCTGGATTTTCGCTATGGGGAATTGCTCATCGTTAAATCGTGTATAGTCCGAAGGGGTTCAATAATATCGCCTTGGATCTGGGCATCCCCGGAGTACTATAGATCGCAGGCTAGAAAGAGCAAATTGGGCGTGGATAACGTAAATATCCAACATTTCTTGTGCAATACAACACAGCCCTCACATAAGAAGTGATGATATGGTGTGATATTTATTATGAGAGCAGATCACCCTTGGTCTTTGACCGCAACCTAAACTACAACCTAAAAGCTAATTATATTGTTAATGTGCTATAATTCGTTGCGCTTCCATATCTTCAGGGAAAATCCAATTTTTCAAGAAGATAATACGCTCATACGGCAAGGGCTACAACACATTTTTTCGAAGAAGCTAACATTGCCGTCCTTCAAAGGCCCGCTCGGTCACCTGATTCGTCGCCTATGTATTTAAGAAGCTACGCCGCGCCGTCTAAATGATGGCATTAGAAACCGTGGCGGAGAAACTCATAATTGAAAAAACATTAAACTTTTTGTTCTTGTGTTTTTAAATTTTAATCATTACTTTGTTTCATCATAATAGACGTTTTATGAAAATTTCAATAAAATCGTTCAAGAAATTGTAGGTACCTCTATGAAAGTCAATTTAAATATCTAAAATTAAATTTGATATAATATATTAACTCTAATTAAATGCATGATCACGTTTTGATAAACATCTAGAAAAAAAAGCTCTGCCATTGAAGCTTAATAATAATGTTAGTTGTGCCTAGATATTTTTAGTACAAATATTTTGCAAAACGTCCAATCTCTACCCATCTAAAACTATTTTTTGATGGGGTGTTGTCCCCTGAGATTGCTACGGATGATGACTTTGAGGTTTGAGAAAAAAGCTAGTCAAAACCCAGCACGTTCAATTAATTTTGTAATGTAATCCGTTCGTCGTTTACTATTATAAATAGTGTTTAGTAAATGCGTATATAATGTTATTGTTATGAAATATAATAGTAAACAGGCATTGACGCAGCAATAAACATTCCTTGAGGAAATGCTGAGTTTGTCAATACCTGGTTCCCATGAACTGGCGATAACGACCTAATGCAAGGATGTTTACTTGCACCAGGCTCGTGCTCTAGAAATAGTTAGTATATAAGACATTTTTGTATTAGATTAATAGATAGATAGATATAGACTGTTAGAGACTGATATAGACTACGCTAGACTAAGAACTACCATGTACCCGTCCACATAATTGTGTATATTATACTATGTATAATAAAGTACCACTGATTTGTAATATCCGAGTATAATTGATGTCAACCCGAGGCTGAGCTGTACCACTGGAAGAGTCTGCAGTTAACAACCGATCCCGGCATATCACAAAAAACCTTGATTTTACTGTTGGTTTCTACTAATCACATTCTTTCTTTACCTGAATTATAAAGTAGTATCTTTTAAAAATTTGTAGAAAGATGAAGAATCTGAAAGAAAGGATTTACATTGATGATGACATGACAAAAGAAGAAAGAAGAACACAGAAACAGCTAAGAGAAATAGCTGGGTTAGAAAGGGAACAGGGGTGCATGATAAAAGTAGGACACCAAAAGTTAGTAATAAATGGGAAAGTTTGGAAGTGGAACAAGCCAAAGAATGTAATCGAGCTGACAGAAGGAGAGGTGGGGCGGGCAAAAAACTAACACGGAAAAAAAGAACAGAAACAAACGGGGGAAAGGGGAGAAGTGATAGCGGGGGAAATGACATTGATGTAAGTAACGTAAAAGAGGTAATCGTAACTGAGAAGTTAAATAAGAGAGAAGGAAATAAAGACAGGACAGTGAGAGGAAGTTTCTGGAATATTAGGGGCATCATTTAAAAACTGAGAAGCGGAGAAGAGAGGCAGAAACTCCAGAAATTTATAAGGGAGAATGATTTGGTTGTATTAGTAGAGATATGGGTGAGGGATAAGTAATGGAATGAGATTAGAGGGTGGCTTCCAAGTGAATTCTTATGGAAGTACCAGGCAGCAGTAAAGAGCAATGATAATGGTAGGCCAAATGAAGGAATAATTACAAGGGTTAAGAAAAAAAGGTGGTAAGAGAAGGGATCCAAGAAATAGTATTAAGGATAGGGAACACGAGAACCAGGATAATCACAGTATATTTTAACAAAAGTAACTTTTAGGAATTTAGTGCTTATATAAGACGGGTCAAAAAACGAATGTATAATAGTGGGAGGAGATTTCAATGCTAAAACTGGTAAATGCGGGGGAGAAAAAATTAATGAGGATGGGGAAATTTGCGAAAGATAAGCAAAAGACAAAACAATAAATACAGAAGAAAGAAGAATGATATAATGGCTCGGTAATTGATTGGTTGGAGGGTCGCAGCCAGTACTGTCGTGTTGTTAAGTGATATTTTTTAAGTGAATAAACAATGTTAAATTGTGTATTATGTGTTAACAAGTTCAAGTGAAGCACCTAGAACCGTACTTGACTATTGTTCCACGTGACTTACCTCTTGTTAAGTAGTTATTGCTGTTAATATATTTAGAACTGATATAACCTAAAATTTTAACTAACACAAACACGAACTGTGTTGCCACTCATTACAATAAAATAAATTCAATTGTGAAACAAAACTTACTCGCAAAGTGTTGTGGAAAAAGCTCAGTGCGCGGAGCGAAGACACTTAAGCTATTCTTTTAGAAACCGCCTGGGTTCGATCCCAGGAGCCCTGAGATTTTTTTTTATTTTTTTTTTAATTTTATTTTGGACACATATACTATATTTTATTTTCGTCGTTTTATTAATTATATTGACAACTTTGAAATGTCACAACAGTTTACTAATTTTAAATGCTGTAAAGGTGTTCTGTTTAAGAATCTTGTTTGCATTAATTGTCATAATGTATACCACATGGCATGCAAAAACAAAAACAAAAAAATTCAATATTTGGCCGGCATAGAATTGCATGTTGTGCAAAGACATTGAATAATTCCTCGTTAAATTCAAGTATCGAATCGACCAAACAAGAAATTACAGATGAATTAACTAATGAACTCAATATCAAAACTAAGCATATTGAGAAACTCACAAATAGCGTAAAAATTATTGAAAGAGAAGCTCTCGAAGCAGAGGAAACATTAACTAAATTCATAAATGATCTTCAAGATAATGTAAAAAGTTTAACGCGTGAATTAACAAAGGCTACAAGGCACAATAAAGACTTGGAAGATAAAATTAGCAATTATAAGGACTTATTATCCCAATCTACACGTCAAATCTCATCACCAAGTTCGTCGATTTCATCCCCAAACAACTGCTCAAACTGCTTTGTTCGAGAAAAGAGAATTAAGGAACAATCGGAAGAAATGGTTAAGCTGGGTAATCTTAATGAAGCACTCAAAACAAAGATTAACCTACTTTCAACATCATTAAATGAAAAATCTGCAACAAGATCGAACAAATTAATTACTAATAAGGAAAAAGTAAAAATCCTTTTATTAAGCGACAATCATGGAAAGAAACTTAGACATCTGGCAGAAAAAGTTTTCAAGAGGGTTCTTAAAAAACCAAACGTAACGAGTATTTATAAGCCAAATGCAACTATTGACAAAGTAATAGAAAATATCGACCGGTTGACAACACATTATACTCAAGAGGACCACGTATTCATTATGGCAGGCACCGCCGATGCTCTCAAGGGACAACGAGCAAATAATAATTTACTTAAAGAACTTTTAAAAAATGTAACTTTAAGAACAAATGTGCATATAATTGCAAATCCTCTTTGGAAGAAGAGATTTGTTTTAAATAAATTTATATCAGAAGTAAACAACCAACTAATGAACTGTGCTAGTGATCTTAATTTCACACTCATGCATTATCGTATAATAACTTTTTTATGGATACTCGAGCCAAATATAACTTATTAACTAAAGTTATGCTAAATCTGCAATCATTTACATGTCATCCACTTCATAGTATTTCATTAATTTCATCATCCCCAAAAAACCTGATTTAAACTGCGACAGTAAATAGGTCGAAGAATTAGTTTGTTTATATATCAATATACAGTCTCTTCGTTCCAAACTGAATGAAATCGATGCTATTCTAAATGACGACGATTACAATATATCTGTTTTTTGTGTTTCCGAGCAATGGCTGGTACATGAGGAGTGCATAGCGATTGGGACAACTAATTTTCATGTAGCTGCGCAATTTTCGAGAACGAGATTTCGACATGGCGGAGTTTTAATTATGGTTAGGAATAGTATAGATTATACGCGGCTTGATTTTTCGAATATAGTTTCTGAAAAGGACTGTGAAATTAATGGGATAACAATAAATAACACTATTATATTGACAGCATATCGTTCACCCGATGGTAATTTTCAATTATTTTTAAGCATATTGTCACAGATATTTGATAGTCTAAATTTAATTAACAAGACAGTATATCTAGCAGCTGATTTCAACGTCAGATTCAACGGTAACGACATCAACAAATCTCAACTTATAGACTTTGCAGTGAGCTATGGTTTGCATTTTTTAGTACAGTTTCCTACCCGTCACAATAATTGCATAGATAACATATGTTCAAACTCCATAAACAAATTATCAGTAAAGCCCCTAGAATCTGGTTTATCCAACCATAGAGGAATTTTATTTAACATTGCCTTTTCTGAAGTATTTAATAAACATATAGTTAAAATTACACGACCAATTACAAAATGTGGCAAATTTATCCTTTTTAAATTGCTGGAAAATGAATCATGGGATTTTGTAGATAAACTATTTGATGTAAATGAATGTTTCAACAAATTTCTATCAATATTTTTAGAACATTATAATGCATCTTTTCCTGTAAAGAAAGTAAAAGATAGGAGTAAAAAGATAAAACTAAAATGGTATAATAATCATTTAAAGGAAATGCGCAATACTCTTGCCTTCATTACTGAAGCTTGCAATAAATCAAATGATCCCGAACTGAAAGTTATTAAAAGCAAATACCGTCAATCCTATAATAAAGCCATAGCTTCGAGCAAGCTAGAGGTAAATAATACCTATCTTATAAATTCAAATTTTAAACCTAAGGCAATGTAGAGTATAATAAATTCAAATAGACCATCAAATAAGAAGCATAATAATACCACTAGCATCACTGCAAATGAATTCAATAAGGCTTTTTCAAGCGCAGCTACTAAAATTGTTGAGTCTTTGCCTGAATCTAACGTCGATCCAATAACTTTAATGTATTGTAACCCCTCAACCAGTACAATGTATTTTGAATTTGAAGAAGTCTCGCAAAGTACTGTGAGGAAAGCTATTAATAGTTTAAAAGCCAGCCATAGTAGAGATATATATGGCATTCGTTATGATGTTATAATATCGGTTGTCGATGTAATAATTTCACCGCTGACAAAATTAATTAATTAAATAAACAATTAACTTTGTTGGTATCACTTTTTATTAAATATTATAAAAAGTGATACCACTAAAAATCGGTTTAGTGATACCGATCCATAAAAACGGTGACTTCTCTGACCCAGATAATTATAGGCCCATCTCACTATTACCCATATTTGCCAAAATCCTCGAGAAGATTCTTACTTTCCAATTAACGGACTATTTTGAAAATTTTAACGTATTTTGCAACGAACAATATGGCTTTCGTAAAGGACGTTCAACCACAGATGCAATCTGTAAATTTATATAAAAAACAATTGACACTTTTGAGCACAAACAAGTTTGTAAATCTTCGTTCTTAGACCTTTCGAAGGCTTTTGATTGTGTTTCCCACACTATTCTACTCAGAAAATTGTATTTCTACAACTTACATCCGGACAGTTGCAGATTTGTATTATCATACCTTTCAAATCGAATGCAATGCGTTTTATCACAGGGTTCTATTTCTAATGCGTTAACAATCATTAATGGTGTACCTCAGGGATCCATTCTAGGCCCATTACTTTTTTTGGTATTTATTAATGACCTACCGGGTACAGTCGAAAATACTGATGTGGTACTATACGCAGATGATACTACGTTTACAAACAGGTCGTGCAGGCCGGATGAAGTTAGAATCTTGCACAAGGAAGCAAAGTCAAGAATGTCGGAATGGTTTAATAGCAACCGTTTAAAACTTAACAATAAAAAATCAATCACAATGACATTTTCTCTCAGAAGACAAGACAGTCTGAGTTCCTTGCGCGAAAATTATGTTCCAGTATATTTGCTCTTCGTTCACTTTCGAATCAAGTGTCTATTGACGTCTTACGTGTTGCTTATTTTTCACTTTTTCAGTCGCATATATTATATGGGTTAATTGTCTGGGGACATTCGGCGAACAGACATCGAATCTTCGGATTGCAACGTAAAGCTGTGAGGATTCGAGGATTCTTAGTGGATATGGGTTTTTTCAGGATTGTCGGCAAGCCTTTGCAGATTTACGAATATTGACAGTACCATGTTTATATATTCATGTCTGATCTACATTATCAACCATCCGTATTTATACAACATACAACCAGGTAGTAGCTCTCACAGTACCAGACAAAATAGTCTTATATAGCAAAACCGTATAAGATTGACAAAGTCACAAAGTGGAATAAGATACCATGCAATTAAATTTTACAACGTACTACCTAATAAATTTAAGAATCTCAGTCCAAAAAAATTTACATCAACGCTTAAAGACTTCTTAATTAAACATGCATTTTACAGTTGGGAGGAATATTTAAATTTTAACTTTAGTTTAATTTAGATTTTTATATTTTAAATTTTTATTTAAGTATGACTTTAATATTAAGTTTTAATTTGTTCGTCTTATTTTGTAGGTTTTATCGCATAATTGACCAATTAATTTTTATCTTACATTTTAATATATATATATTTTATATTTTGTGTTATTAACTTTATTTAAATTATTATTATATTATTACTCATTGTAAACTTACACTAAGAAATTGTAACTGTAATATCATATCACACGAAAGATGTTTCTTTATATTATATTATTTATTACTAGTTTTATTATATATATATGTACTTATTGACAAGTTTAAAGCTGTATTGCTATTAACACAATAAATAGTATTGTTATAAACAATGGTATGTGCTAAAGGGACCAGGGTAGGAGATAAACATATGTAGGAGAGAGGCGTAACAGCATAATTGACTACATAGTTGTGAATGGAGAAGGAGAAAGGGAGACGAAAAAATTCCGATCATTTCCCAGTATCGATGGAATTGAACAGTAGGGGGGTAGAGAAAAGACAGGACAGTTACCAGAGTATTGGAAAAAGATATAAGTGGGGAATAAAAGAAGTCAATAAGTTTAAAGAAAATATTAAAGGCATAAATTGGCAGACAAAGGTGACATTGGAAGAGTTGGAAGAATGCATTAGAGAAGCTCAAGTGGCGAGGCCTAAAAAAAAGGAGGAAAAGAAGATGATTAGCACGACGAAGAGTGTAGGGAAATAAAAAGAAGAGAGATGTATAACTTTAAGAGGTGGAAAGCAACATAAGAGGAGAAATGGTTTAAAGAATAGAACAATGCCAAGAGGGAATACCAGTCAACATGTGAAAAGAAAAAATCAGCATGGGAAAATACTTTGTTCAAATCAATAAGAGAAATTAAAACAGAAAGGGAGGTATGAGAGTTTATACGTAAGTTGAGAAAATGAATACCTTCTTCAGGGAGAGTATGAACGAAGATAATAAGAACATGTCAGGAACGTATAATAGTGGACCTAAGAAGTGATTTAACGGAGGTTGAGCTTAAGAGGGCAATGGATGAGATGAAGGGAAATAGTGTTTGTAGCCCGGGAGAAGTAGAGGTTAAGGCATTGAAAATATTAAAAGAAGAATGAAAGCGACTTGTAGAACAGCTGAAGATGATATGGAGCAGGAAGAGGGAAATGCAGGAAAGTTGGACACAAGCGGAAATTATTCCGGTGCACAAAGAGGGTGACAAAGAAGATCCAGCTAACCATAGGCCGATAAGTATAACAAGTATAACTTATAGGCTATGCATGAAGGTTGCAGCAGAGAGATTAGAAGTGGAGATGGAGGGCAAGGGTGTTATTCCCGACAGCCAAGCAGGGTTCAGGAAAGATAGAGGGGCAGTGGACCATATACTAACTTTGAGCCAAATCATTGATAAGGGAATTATAGTGAGAGGGGGAAAGGTCTACATGCTATTTATAGACTTGAAGTCATATGCCCCGCCTCGATCAATAGGGAGAAACTGTTTGAATGTATGAGAGAAAGAAAAGTATCCAATGAAATAAGAGAGTGGGTGGAAACAGCGTATGAAAAGACAGAATGTAGAGTGAAAGGGTCTGGGGAAGGGTCGGGGTGGTTCACAACAACCAAGGGGCTAAGACAGGGATGTCCAATGAGCCCAATGCTTTTCAATCTGTTCATGGCAGACATGATCAGAGTATTGGAGCAGGGACAGAATGGTGGAATAACAATTGGGGGGATAAAGATTAGAGTGCTGACTTATGCGGATGACTTAGCAATAATGTCAAAAAGGAAAGGGGATCTGGATTGCATGATAGAGAGAATGAAACGATAGTTTGAAATGAGAAAGTTGAGCGAAAATGTAAAGAAAGCGACAGTAATGGTGTGTATGCAGGGAGGAAGAAGGAAGGATGAAAGGTTTTATGGGAACGGAGAGGAAATAGAAAGAGTTAAATATTTCAAGTACTTGGGGGTAGTTTTTACACAAAATTGGAGGTGGCAGGAGCACATGAAGTATGTGTCGAAGAAGGTGAAGGCAGCGGCTGGAATTCTGTGGAGAGAATGGGGCAGGAGACTGAGACCATATGGAAAGTATGCTTGAAGTCAATATTAATGTATGGAGCAGAAATATGGGGGTTCAGCATAAAAGAGAGTATGGAAGGAGTACAAACATTGTGGATGAAGAGAATGTTAGGGCTTGAAAAGAGTACGCCCTGGTATGTAGTATATCAGGAGATGGACGCATGTAGTATATGTGTGGATGTAGGGAAAAATGGGCAAAGTATGAAAGAAAAATTAGAATGAATGGACAGAAAGAAATTACGAATAGAATACTAAATTAGACGGACAAGACGGATATAGTGGGAAAAGGGTAGATGTGAAAAGTACAAAAAAGTAAGCTGGTCCAACGAAGCTGTAAAAGAAATGGCAGGAAGGGGTAAAATATTTGAATGTGTAGTACACATGACTCTGGGGGATGTGGATATTCAGGAAAGATGGATGAAAATAGACAAAAGCATAAAAATTGCAGAAGAGGCGGGCAAACCCGAATATTTGTATAGAAGAGGCGAATGGAAGGAGAAAGTATTAATGGCAAGGTATAGATGGGGCAGCGAAGAACGTGGAAACCGCTATTGGATGAATGAGAAGGGGAGAATGTGCCGATTGTGTGGAAGGGAAGAAGAAAGATGGGGGCACTGGATAATTGACTGTGTGGGGACTAGAGACGTGTTGAAAACGCGATATGGTAAAGGGGAGTGGACAAGGTTACTGAAAGGGGGGACTGAGGTAATGGACATAATAAGGAAGAAAGAAGAAAAAAAGGAAGTGGGAATAAATAGTTTTTTTGAGTCAGTTTTGATAGATGAGATATTTAATAGAATTTCTTGTTTAATAATGTTGATTAATATATATTAAAAATTTGTATAATGGGTTTTGCATTAGTTTCCTTATCATATACGTTGCTTACAATTAAACAAAATCCTTTAATTAGAAAATTGCTTTAGGGAAAAGAGCGTAATGCTATGAGACATTTTTAACATTAGTTCTGCACAATCTACAGAAGGAAGGAATATCCTACCTATTAGAAAAAGCAAAAGCAAGGCTGGTAAAGTCATAACCAAAGAAAGGATTAAATGGGCAGTTCGTAGCTTTAAACGCTGGATATAATAGCCCCTACCTACAGGCAGTTTACGCTACGCTATTTCAATGGAATTAATGAGGCCAAATCCTACAGCCTAATTAGACATCACGGGAGATATGTACACCACCTCCTCTATAGCAATGGGAGCTTTACTAGACGTATTTCACGAAAAGAAGGTCTAATGAGTGCATTGGGACTGGACTGGCTATGTTCTGTACGATACAGAACATAGTTTAGGGCACTTAGAAGAAGTTTCTACAATCACCAAATTTGATTTCGTATCGCACTTTGACTACGATCTGTAATCTGGTATATATACATCTATAGATGCATTAAATGCAAGGGATCAGTTTCTCTCGGACAAGGCCAATGAGTCTTACTTTGTACGAAAATGGGCTATAAGATTGGTCACGGGTCTCCTTATAAAACGTTGCCTAGTGAAGTACCAACTTCACAATATAGGGAAAGTGGACAACACCACTTGTAGACTATTTGGATTAGCAAAGGAAACGGCCGAGCATATCCTATACGTGTATGTAGCACTGACTACCATCAGACTGGCTCTAACCAGACAAATGACGATAACACCAGAATGGATCAGGGCATGGCCGCCTTAATTGACCTTACCAGGAAAATTGAATTCCTGGAGACCTACTAGTAGTAGGGTACCAGTACAAAAGGTCTGTAACCAGATCGAAGTGCTGTCTATAGCCAAACAACCCCATCTAATCTAGTACATAAATGACTAAAGATTTAAAATCCTGATGTCATCGATTATTGTTTAAATTAACGCTAGTTCTCGTGATAAATAGTAAATTATAAAATGTACCACTTACATTTTGTAATAATATCAAATGAAATACCTTATATCCATGATATTCTCAGGCCTACTTTGAAAAGGATATTTTATCAATATTACCCTGAGCAAAATTATAAGATATATTAATATTTTAGTGCTTTATAATTTAATGGCATTTTAACATAAGAATCAAAAGATTTACTTTTCTTAGATATCTCATTAACAATTCATTATTCTATAATATAACATAATTTCGGGAAAAAGAAGTATTACAATTTAAATCAAATTAAATAAATGCCACATTGTTTTCGCCGCAGATTTGTTGTTTTATTTTTATCGCAAACTCCTTCAAACTACATTAAATTGCTTCTATCGAAGATTGTGTTTACCTGCATAGAAATATCCATAAATAAGTTTTTACATCTTGTCATATTTATCATAATGTTTTTCATAATACATTCTCAATAGCACATAACAGTATATATTATGCCACATCATATATAAAAATAATAAAATGAAATATATCACTAATTCATTGTATTGTTAAGAAATACATATTGAAATTAGCATAATGCCTATTCAATTGTTTTCATACACATAAAACTAATTATAATATTATGTTACTTATTTAAAAACATTCGTTTTTCTCAAAGCAATTTAATAATTTTCCTATAAAGCATAATTGTTATCATAATACTTGAAGTTTTACGTTGTCTCTGAATTTTCAGCAAGTTGCATGTCTTTGAAACTGATTCCACTTGAAACATCGCCTTGAAGTTCCCTCCTAATTATGCATGAACTATCCTGAAATTACCCAAATGCCGTCGACTAAATGCCTCCATTTATATTATCAACATATAAAATCTGCTACAGTTTATGTAACATTCAACTTTTTCAAACAATAGTAGAATTTTATTTTCGCATGAGTTTCCAGAGGCGCAACTTTGCCGTAATATAACCGAAATTAATGAACAAACAAAAAGCCGTACTTATCGATTCCGATTTTACGTAGGGCGGGAATCGAATGTCGTTCCACATTTTCCACAGCCAGGACAACTCTCTATCTGGTTTCCTACGGGAACATTGTGCCAGTACCACAATGGCGCGAACAGGATGTGTCACGGGAGGCGATAAAGCGCCGCCCGACTGATCTAGTTTCTACAGTGGAAATTAATTTCCCACAATGGTCGAGCGAAGTTCTAATTTTAGAAAACATTTTCACGTTTTCCCAGCCGGATAAATCCGACGGCGGCGGCGGAAGTGGAACTGCAAGACTTCCGGTGTTTCAGCTGGAAAGCCGGTCGGGTATTATCAGCTTGGGTGTTGCAGTCGTTAAAAGTATAAAGAGGAATTATGTGTGGGATTTTCCCGCAAATAAATTGTTTAAATTTTTACTGATAACTAAAACGTATTTTATTTTTAATTTATATATTCTCACATATTTCCCTTTCCACTCGTTGGAAAGAATTGTTACGGTGCCAAACATTTGTGGATAAACAGAGTTAAACCGAGGGATTGATATGTCCGGTAGGGGAAACGAGTAAAAAGACAACATCGAAAGCAAATAATTATAATTGGTTTGCCGACTAAAGAATGGAAAGGCTAAAAGGATCCAATATCCGGAACATTGATTTAGTGTAGGAGAAATAACATTGATATTAAACGTTTTATTTGTTAAATATTAACGCCATAGGAGTATAAAATATATTTAACATATTTGGAACAAATAATATTTATTTAATTTTATCCACAACCACGTTAAAAAAATATTTCCTTCTTATAATTTATATAGTTTTATGTTAATTATCGATACGATGCGTAAAATAAATTAATTTTATTACGTAATATTATAAGACTATAATATTTTATAATAAATAGTATTTCCTACTGTGATAATTAACACACTAAAATGTAATTCAGAAACGCAGATTTGTATGTCCTTGTGGAATGAGTAATTACACTCCGTGGCGGATTAAATTATCTAGACTTAAGCATAGAATTTAATTTCTGTGAGTGCGGTGTTTAATTATGGTATTTTATTATTATCATATTGCGTTTCTGTTGTGGAGATAAATTAGTAATAAAGGTTTATGGTGGATGCGCCGGGCCGCTGGGGACGTCGCGGTTATGCGAAAAGTTGGTCGACTAATTGGAAAAGTTTGGTGAATATTGTGGCCCTGTTCGAGCTACGTTTTATATTAACAGCGGCGTGGACGATTGGGGTGTTTTATATCTACTACTTTATACATAGACGCAATCTTGGCAGTTATTAATTATTCCCGAAATATATAAAATTATTTACGCTCGATATACACTTCACTGGATTTATTAGAGATACAAAGTAAACTGTGTTATTGACTAATGAGTTTTGTGCGAAAAGTTTTATCGCGGTAGCTAACGGTTAAACTTTTTTCTTTGAGTAAACCTATAATTCGAAAGAATACGTTTAAAACTTTTTAAACGGCGACATTTAATATAAGCTGTATGTAATAAGAAATGTGTAATTTGCATTTTAACATTGTTAATAATATGGTAATTATTTTGACTATATCAATAGTATGAACAAAAACACTTTTAAAAAGGAAACGCGAAAAATTCTAAAAATATCTTAATTATTTATAAAAGAACAGCAGAAAGTCTAGATAGCGGATGGATGTTTAGATAAGCAGTAATAATTAGATGTTAGATGTTGGGCTATGATTATTGTATAAAGAGAAGTGGAAGCGAAAACTCGAATAAAGTTTGATTGACTAATATAAGTTTATATTTATTAAGACTCTTTCCGTAAATTAATGTTTATTTTATATGCTATTAATTTTAGGGGCCTTGGTTATTTATATTACAAGTGAATAGTTTAATGAACATTTAATAAGAATATGAAATATAATTTATTCCATTAGTGACTTTATATTAAATCATACTTAAAGAGTTAAATTAAGCCTCCAATTCACATTTATTGACGTAAAAATGTATACACATATAGAATATATTAGCTAACAGTTAGCTAACTAATTTGATTAGTTAGCTGCTAATTAATCAAATTGCTTACGTTTATTCGCAATAATAAGAAAATAAAATTAATGTGTAAATTCGAGTAGACAAAGATACCTTCCGTGACGCGCTCAATATTTCCTCTCTCACACGCCCGCACGGATTTACCTCCACGGAGCACCCCCTACCCGATGAACAATGCATACGACCGACAGCTTATGTTTATGTCCCAATCACCCTATATAAACAAGAACAGAACCTACAATTGCACTGATCAATTCTTGGTCAAACCAGTAGCTTTACAGAATACCCTCTTGAGCATTGACCGCAATGCCTTCTCAAGCACTGATTACAGCATAGACAGCCTACGCTATATCCAAGTCGCCCGGATGCGCAGATCGTAGAACATTTTACGCTAATATAATATAATAAATATCTGTTTGTTATTGAAATATATGCCTCTACATTTTTAAATATTCTCTTCAGCCCAAATTATTACGAGGAGCATCGCAGATACAATGACACAATAAGTTGTTCTTACATAAAAGCTGATCCAACAACAAGCTTAGTTGGGAGTGGAGAAAATCGGGAACATCACGAATTGTACAAATAGATACCACGATAAACGAGAAAAATCAAAGATCTAAAGCCAATACAATAGAGATTTACAAGATTAATAAGGCTTGCACTACTGCTAGAAGATAATGCTGCAATCTGGTGGGGCGAAAAAAAGCTTGAAGGCTCATTGCAAACAAGCGTATGTTATTGGCAGAAATCAGTAAATATAAACTCTCCTTTCTGCAGAAACTACAAACATACTTTCAATGTTTGCTGAAAACGCGAGAAAGACAGTCCAATGATCATAAACAAGCAGGAGACACTCTAAAATTTTCTACGGAATGCGTAAAACCTACCATCTCAGAAGCAAATGCAGCTCTCCGCCACCAGCTAACAACATCGCTATATTACGATCAGTGAAGATAACGCAACAGTACTTCGTGCTCAACATACGCATAGCTGATAATTGAATGTTCCTACTCCGGCGACGAAGCTAACATTGCAGATGGGGAAACATGCGGTAAGTCAGTATTGGAAACCACAAACGTTGTGCAAGTACAAGGAGAGAAGGATAACAGCATATTTCTCGATGACAACGTGAGAAATGCGGAACCATCGTCATCGCAATGGGATGTTCGATGAGATCAAAATATACCAGAAGCATGAAATTCGTGCACCGCTAACCGAATTCCATGACCCGTTTTATTCGTTAACTAAAGCGACCCTGATGGGAGAACATGCAATCAATACAGAAAATAGCCACTCGATTACATCAACCCTCTACCGTCTGATAGAGCCTTGAAAACAGCTACTTAGAGACGAATTGAAAAGCCCGATGGATAACCATTATTATTCAAGAAACTAGCTCACCCTAGGCCGCATCTCTTAATGCAGATACTATTGCCAACGCATCTACCCATAACGTCCTACTTCACGTGATCACCATCTCGTTATGGATATCCACCATCGACCTGAGAAGTAGATTCTAGCAAATCCCAGCCACCCTAGATAATCTACTAGAAATCGGATTCGTGACACCGTTGGGATCATTTTGCTTTAAACGAACTATAAACCGCTTCATTCGAGAAATGCCTGACGTTCAATTACTGGTCTTCAACATTTTTCTTAATTGAAGACTCAACTCCGTGCTTACCGTCTGAAAATTAACAAGGAAAAGACGAAATTTTGCTACACAGAAGTTCGTTAACTGGACACCTCATCACCCTAGAAGGAACTAGTACCGATTCTGCGAAGACACAAAAGAAACAGTCTCCCCGAAACAAGAATATTCAAAACTATTCCTAGTATCTACGGCTCAGGCCAAACTTTGCAAAAGTGGCGCGCCCCTCACCCATCTTACGAGGATAAAATCCGCATGAACTGAAGGGAAAAAAACCTTCGCCAGCTTGAACAATTTTATTTCCCAAGCATCAGTCCTTCAGCCAGCCGACAATAAATGTCTTTTCATAGTACGCACCAATGCTAGTGAGTATGCTATAGAAACCATTCTCATTCAGGGGGAGAAGAAAAAATAACACCCTGTCGAGTACGCTAGCCGGCCTCCGATGAAGTCCGAAATAAATTATTCCATTAGAGAACGTGAATCCTTCGCTATTGTTTGGGGTATCAGCAAGTTCAGAGAATATATCGAAGGATGTCCAATCACAATCAGCACCAATCATCAGGACCTTAAATAGTTTAGGAGCCTAAACTCACCAACCGGTCAACTTGCATGATGTGCACTCCTACTCCAGCTGTACAATCTCACCATTGAAAACATACCTGGGATATTCAAACATATGGCTGACACATTATTCCGACCTGGAGAATAAGAGTTCCATCCGAAGATGTCTTACCTCGAAGTTAATTTCAGCACCCTTACAGGAATAATCAAACAGAAGACACAAGGTGCAGACAGATTCTCTATTATAAGGTCCGAACGGCAATGTAAATAAGGACTATTAGAGCAACAAAGGATATGCCACATTCCGAGGAGTTCTCCATCGATAAGAACCCAAGGTAAACCGATCTGCAAGTCGTACCCAACAGTGAAGCATTACACGCCTTTCATTCCGTACCCGAAACATGCCACTACGGTTTGATCCTTTCACAAAATAAAAAACCGATATTATCGAAAGGGTATAAAAAGGGCACACTTGAATTAATGTATACACTAACGTACAAAAAACAAATAGGAAACTAGCAGGATTATTGCAGCCAACGCTTCCAAATCAACAATTCGAAGTAATCGCCTATGACCTATTTGGACCTCTTCCAGTATCGTGAGGAGAAGAAACGATGATCCTGATTGTTAAAAACCTGATATCTAAATTGACAGAGCTCTTTGCTCTTAAGAAAGCTACACCCGAGTGTTGTGGAAGAAAGCTCGTAGACAGTTTTTTTCGATATGGATTCCCGAAGAAGATTTGTGATTGACAATAAACCTGAATTCGTTGCTGTCGTACTGCAACACTTCACCTTCGTTTTCGGAATCCAACATCAATTTACCCAAGCTTATCACCAGATCCATAGAATAAATTGAGATCGCAAAACAAACTAGGTAGGCTGCAATCACACCAGTTGGCTTAAAAAATTACATTCAATCTGATTTACTAAACGCACCAAATCAACCGGATTAATCATTAGAAATATTCCACGCCTCTACCCCTACCCCATATTTAAGAGACCCGACTGATTACTTGGAATCGCCACTTCCTAGACCAGTCAGATCTATCATGAGAACACGATAACATCCAAGGAAACATCAGATAGGATCCAGCAATCTATTCCTCGCAGCTGTACCATAGAGGAGGATGTAATGTCGAGTAGACAAAGAAAACTGTCCCATGCAGCACCCCCACCCAATTGACAATGCGCACACAATCAACTGCTTAAGTACCCTATATAAACAGAAACTGGCCCTTGCACTGATTTTAATGTTGGTCTAACCATTAGCACTGCGTACAATCTAAGCATTGCAGAATACCCGTTTGAGTACTAATTACGATCTCAATCCTTCTTGGACAATCACTACACTCTTAAACCTTCTTGAGCAGTGGTTACAGTCTAGACAACCTAGGTTATTTCTAAGGTGTATTTTACGAAATAGTTTTCATATAGGGGTGGATTTGTAAATGATAAACTTGTTTTATTTCATAATTACTTTATCAGTTTCCTGATATATGTTTCAACAATTTTTCTATTGCAAGTTTTGCCAGTATAATAATACATGACTTCAAGATTAAACAAAACCGAAATTCAGATTGAATAACTAGCAACAGAAAAATCATCAGATAACCATTTGTAAAGTAGATAAAGTAAACACAATCACCATTCTAAAACAATTAGATTATATAAACAAAGTACAAGATTTTTTACAAGGTAGCGACTTTATCGAATTAACTAAAGATCCATCCACAGACACACAAAAATCTCTCGTCGCACTTTTAGATGATTGCAAAGATGTTATAAGTGAAAAACAGCAGTACAAGTACAAACGAACCCTAAAGCCACGGACCTATATGGAATGCCAAAAATATATAAAGATAACATCCCAATCCTTCCAGTAGTTTCATATAGTAACACACTTATAAAATAGCAACATTTCTCAACGCCTTACTCCCAAAAATAATCCAATGCAATTCAAGATTCTCAATAAGGAACTCAATGGAATTTGTAAAAAAAAAAACTAAACAAGTTTATGATATGTCCTACAAAAATATATTTTAGTATCCTTTGATATCAAAAGCTTGTTCATTCCAATAGAAGAGTTGAAGAAACTAATAGAAATGAAGATAACAACTAGCGATCATGAGTTTAAACAAGAAACATTACAACTTCTATTTTTTTGAGAAAAAACTATTCAAAACAAATTCATATCTAATCAATAATGTATTCTGTGTTTGGACAGGTACAGATCGACCATTAGATCATTTTCTTAAATTTCTCAACAGCATCAATAGCAATAGACAATTTACCATGGAAAAAGAGAAAAACCACAGTATAAACTTTCTAGATCTGACAATAACTGTAATAAATCAAAAACTAACATTCAAAATATACAGAAAACCAACAACTATAGACACTATAATTCCGGTAGATTCAAATCAATATTAAATACATACAACCTACGAGTCAGAAGATTGGCAGAAACCTGAAAAGACACAATATAAAGGCAATACAAGTTAATAGAAATAGGGAAATCCATTATCAATAATAAAATGGTTCTACGGGATAAGTTAAAAACCAACAGGGTTTGCCAGTTAGAGTGCCAAGACTGCGATGTCATTTATATAGGACAGACGGGAAGAAATTTTCAAATTAGAACATGAAAGAGGTATAAAACAACAGGAAACCTAAACCGGCATAACGGATCATGTGACGAAAAACAAACCGGCGGCATTAAACCGATGCATAATATTTTAGAAGGATTAGAGATTAAGCGGACAATTAAGGAGGGCAAACATATAGTAATAAACAACCAACAGGAGGTCATTTCAAACCAAAACATCATTTTAGCGGATTATCTTATTTAACATAATCATATAACTACCCTAGATTAGATATACTGACAGATAAAAATTCACCCCTTCAGTAATCGTAGTACACCTTTGAAAATGAGTAATTTTCGAAACATATGTCAGGAAACTGATAAAGTAAATATGGAACAAAAGAAGTCTTTTACTTACAAATTTACCCCTGTGATTATGTTCCATCAAGAATGTAACAGCGAAAGTATTAATTATAATTTTTATACATATTGTCCATTACAGTTCATCAGTTTTACTTTAAGTATATCATTTAATTACATTTTTATTAATGACACTATCTGAGCTATCGACTATAAACCTGTTTCCGTTTTATATAAAAGAAATTTAAATTCAACCTAAAAGGTTATGTAAATATAAATATTCTATAAACATAATATTGGGTATACAAGGTATCCCGTTAATTTGAGGAAAACATTTTTGGAACAAAGTCCCAAAAATGGGAATCTGTGCTCCAGCCATTTCCCCACATTAACAGGACACCTTCATATACAGGGTATCCATAAGAAGAAAGTAAATAAAACTAATATTAATAATGTTTTTTATACTCTGCAAATTTATAATTACTTAGTTGCACAAAGCAAAAATTCAAATGTTAATGAAAATATGGCTTTATCAAGTACCTATATCAATGTAAGTTAGCCTGGGGAGCAACATTATAATACTATAAATCATCTTAGTGATGTATTAATACAATATAAGCTTAAAGTGCGCTCTTTGATCATCAACTAAAATTGATTAGCGCTACACCGAATGTTATTTATGTGCCTCAAAGAGACTATAACTTATGACTCCTCCAAACTTTCTCATTTGATCAATGTGATGCGCTATGGAAAGTGAATGTAAATTATTAATTTCCAAGCAATCGGGGAGCAAACACAATTTTGCCTTAACATCCATTTAATCTGTTACCACGGAGAATTTCGCATTATTACGATGGCTCGAAATTGTTGTATCGCGTTTCTGCACGTTCGCACTAATTGCGTTTTTTTAAGTTTTAATGAAGTGAACGAATTCCGTATAAATAACGGAATTCTTGATGGTGCGGATTATGGTTTTATTTTGATGGGGTGGGATTTACTGAGAGAAAATCCGCCCTCGCAACGGCGGACTCGATTTATGGCCGCTGTAACAATTCCGGGTCGGATCTGGGTCAGTTTTTGCTCGCCGGAGATCCGCGAAAACTGTTGGAAAACTTCGGGGACAAGATGGCAAAAAGGTGAAAGGGACAAATGCGTAGGAATTAATAATAAACATCTACTCGGTCGGCAACTCGACTCGAACACAACAACATTATATAATTTATGGAAGGGGTAATTTTAAATTGACTTCTCCGCGGGGATTCATAATAAATCTTTAACTTTTTAATTAGTTGCCTTGAGCATTTTCGACTTTGTGCCTTTCAAGGATACGAATATCCCGAGCATGAATCTGGTATTGTGGTTTTACATTATTCATAAGCAATATGTGGACAATGCTGGATATTTGAATTACAGACAAATGTACATAAAAAGTCTGAACAATTTTAAATATATATTATTAATGTTTAAATCAGTGTCCAATGATTTAAACATTAATAAGGTATTTAAATTAATTGAAATACGTGAAGATGATAATAACTTGATATGATTAAAACACTTAAAAATCTTTCCTGAATATTTTATTTGTAATTTGTAGATTTAAATTTCCGACAAGGTTTCTAAGTGTTTTAATCAAGTTATTAGTAAGGTAAAGACATATCACTTAGATCACCGAGATGATATTCATAAATATATCTTACATTATGTGTGTTACATAATAAATCAATATTTCTTTAACAACACTCCTGTGCTACTCGATTTGAATGAATCTCTTTTATATTATTAAGTGTAAAAATGAATAATCTAAATTATTTTAGTCAAGAAATTCATTTCAAAATCAATTGATTTTTCCATTCTTTTGTAGTTATATAGTGTTAACATACTGTGATTAAAAATATCAGTTGGTATGCTGAAAAGCCTTAATCAACCTTAAAAAAGTATTCAGTTCAATACAATCAAAAATGGCAACAGATAAGATGCATATTCCGGACGATACAACACGTCTTGCACCATTTGCATTTCCAATCAATCAGTGAATGAGATCCGATAATTCCTTGATGACTTTATCGTATCCAAAGACGTAACATTTTTCCAAGATCGAATACATCAGTTCCCTGAAAGATGCTTAAAGTTAAAAAGAGCAACAGGTAAACTTTGATTGAACAATTTAATTTACAATACTTTTAAAATAAACCTTGAATATAGCTGAAAATGGATTAATTATTTTTACACCTAATAATCAAGACAAAATTCATGACAGTTATGCTGTATGAATGTTTATTTTTAAATGATGATTTATTTTACTCTTGAATTGAAATATATAAGATCAAGTTTAGTAAAAAAATTAGTAAATGTCACAAATTTATTTGTTTTTATTATAATTGATTCAATTTGACCATTGCTTATATTAATACACTATATTATTTAATTAACAAATATTTGGGGAATATAGGATGGATTACCAATTGATAGAATCAAATTTCCCCATGAACATCTTGCATTTTTAAAAGAAGATATATGAAAATGAACTGGATGAAGCTGGAAACTTTAGGGTAGAAGAAGTTAAATTTAAAAAATAAAGTAGATACTTATTAAAGAAAATGGAAGCTAGAAACTCAAAAACTTTATTAGATTTTTCTATTTCTTATTTCTGCTAAGGTACAATTATCTCAAAATAATTAAAACAAAATCGTATGCAAAACAATAATCAAAATATATGTATGAAAAAAGAAATAATCTGCCAAGGAAAAGTGGCCAAAGAATACAAATCCTTGGCCACTTTCTTATTGCTGATTTTGCAGAAAAACGTATAATATAGTTAACGCTTTATAAAAATGATAGTTAGAAAATAATTAATTAAAAATCTGTTTGAAAAATCTAAGAACACTGCATACACACATCATATCTCTTCTATCACTCTCTGCTATCCTTACCTTTTTTCTCTTTTCTCTTTTCCTTCTTCCTCTTCTAAAGCTCCCTTGCTTTTGTGACAACTATTTTCAACGTCCTTCTCTATCAGGTTTTTCACTATATTCATAGAAATCTTATACCAATCTTATTCCTATGTAGTTGTCTATATTAGCAATAGCACCTATTTTATGTACCTGGCACATAATCTCCACTCTTCATGGTGCCGGTAATTTAGTTTCCCAATTTCACGCCTGGTTTAGCAGCTCCTTAATACTTTTTTTCTCACTATCCTTCTCCTCCATATCGCGGCCTTTAATCCGTCCATGCCTGCTGCTTTTCCTTGTTTCACTTCACCCAAAGCTTCCCCCCCCCCTCTTCCTCTGTAAATTCTTCAATCATCTCCAATCCTGCATGAGAGTCCACAATTTTCTCTAAATTGTATTGTTCATTCTTGTAATAACACTCCTATTCGTCTATTTCTTTATTCCTTTTTAGAATACTCCACACTTTTGCTTCACTTTTTCTCTAATGTATTCTTCAATTGTTCGTTCCTTTATCTTTCACATATAAAGGGTGTCCCAAAATTAACGCAAGATTTGAATTAATTAGAAAACACAGTTTTTAGTCTTTAAATTGTGATTTTTTTATTGACTCATGAAGTATATAGAATAGGGTTATTTATGAAATAACACATCGGGCAAATGGCCTCAGTGGATTTGCTGTCACATGCGCACTCTTTTTTCAAAATTTCCCATCACCCTTCTGCATAAATCTGGCTGAATTTCATTGATGCAACATTTAATTTCCTCCTGTAATACACGGGTGATTATGGGCTTATTGATATGGACCTTTGACTTCAAATAATAACATAAAAAGAAATCCAGAGGTATTAAATCACCGGATCTAGAGGGCCAATTCTGATCACCGAAACGCGACAGTATACCACCAGAAATATCTTATGCAGTAATTGAATTGATTCATGGACTGTATGGCACATGTTGCCGTCTTGTTGAAACCACATATTGACCACATCAATATGACCCAATTTCGACAGAAAGAACTGTATGAGCATGTCACGATATGGAGCACCAGTCACAGTCACTGCTTGGCCAATCGTATTTTCAAAAAAGTGTGATCCAATGATGTCTACGGCCCAAAACCCGCACCAAACACGACAAAACAAATCAAGGTGAAAATGTGCTTTATCGCTCAGGATGATTCTGCTTGAAAAATTAGCATCCACTTTTTGTTGTTCAATGATTCTTAGCCACGAAGCCGTATTGATGTTTTTAAATTTTCACCATAACTCTTACGCAGTATTGACATTTGAAAGGCTTGTTTTTGGACGACCAGTATGTTTAGCGTCTCCTACAAAGCTAGTCTCCCTAAATTTTTCAATTAATATATTCACAGTTGACGAATTTAAAACACTATTTCGACCATATTTTCTATGAAATTTTCGAAGTGTAGCCGCCAAACTTTCATTACTGTTAAAATATTGTTCAATAATGAAAACACGTTGCTCCATTTCAAGTAACCCTAAACTCTTAACTGTCAAATTGTTTTTTTTTTCAGGGCTGTTAACAATCTACTTCCCAAAAGGCGACAATTTCAAGCTTGCATTAATTTTGGGACACCATTTACTATAAAATTATTTGTTGCACTGTCATGTGCTTCTCGGCTAATCCGCGTATGCATTCCCTCATTGCGTTTCTCACTTGTCTCTTTGCATATCGACATTCCTCATCGAACCAATATTTCCCCTGTTTTTTCTTCACTTTTCTAACTTAACTTGACTTTTCCATTGACCTAACTCCATCCTACTGAACCTTTTCTAGCCTGTCTATATCTCTACTTTCAATGGTAAATGGTCCAATGTCTTCTTCTTCATGTGCCGTATCCATTCCGGAGAATGGCTATCATCATTACTATTATGATTTTGGAAGTTGCAGCCCTAAATAGGTGAGATGACTTGACATTAAACTATTTTTGCAGATTCCTAAGCCATTCTTCTAGCTCCGAGAGATCTTTTTCCATGATTCTTCCTTGTATTATGAGTCGCAGAATTTCATACTTCGGACCTCTCATAATGTGGCGGAGATATTGCAATTTTCTTTTTTTCACTTCCTGTGGAATCTCTCTGCAGTTCTCCATTCTTTTCAGAACCTCCACGTTGGTCGCATGTTCTGTCCACGATACTCTCAACATCCTACGGTAGACTTACATCTCAAAAGCTTCTAATTTCCTCTCGTAATACACGTTGAGGGTCCACGCTTCTACACCATACAAAAGGACTGGGAATATGTAACATTTGAGCATTCATGGCAGCTTTTTAATCTTTACAAAGGATACACGGGCTTTCCAATCCTTATTTCTGCGCAGTAATCCACGGCGTAGTCGACGCTTGTACCCTAGTAGTCATACCTCTCGACTCTTTCCAGCTTCTCGCCTTCCACATACTCATTCATTGGGTACTTCAGTTTTGGTGACAATCATGTATTTGGTCTTCTTAATATTGAGTGTCAGCCCATATTCTCAACTAGTTGTGACGACGTTATTCAACATATTTTGAAGGTCTTAGTCTTGCATGTTTTCGGCGATAAGTACTGTATCGTCCGGGTAACGAAAGTTGTTCAGTGGGGTGCCGTTAACTCGTATTCCATCGGCTACTCTTTCGAGGGCTTCGGTAAAGATTTATTCTGAATAGATTTTAAAGAGGAGGTGAGAGAGAACGCACCCTTCTCTGACTCTTCACTCGATCTCAACTGCTTTTTTTAGTTCGGATTAGACGCGATCTAGTGCTTCTATTAGTTGTTTGTGTCTCACTTTATCAAATGCCTTATTATAATCTATAAAACAGGCGTATACCTTTTGGTTGATAACCAGATACCGCTGCATCAATACGTTGTAGGCAAACAAGGCTTCTTTTATGCCAACTCCCTTTCTAAATCCAAACTGGGTGTCTGCTATATCTTCTTGGAATTTCTTGTAGATCCGACGGTGGATCTGAAGAAAGATCTTCAGAATGTGGATCGTATGGTGTTCTTCGCAATTTTTGGCATTATATTTCTTAGGAATTGTGACAAACGTTGAGTGAAGCCATTCTTGTGGTATTATTCCTGTTTCATAGATCTTATTAAATAGGGAAGTCATAACATCTAAATGTTGCTCTTCAATCAACTTAAGCACATCTGCAGGTAGGTCGTCGGGGCCAGGAGCTTCCATCTTTCCATTATTGCTGTTTGTACTTCTTATTTTAAAATAGCTGGTCCAGTTTCATTGTTACCGTTGGTAGTTATTTCTTCTCTTCATTCAATTGAAAAGAGATCTGATATATTTTCCAATAGTATCAGTTAATCTTCAATATCTAACACAATGTTTTTCTCTTTGCTCTTTGTTTCTGACCAATTCTAGTGAACTCTTTTATTTTCTTGGACACATTATGAGAGTTGTGTAGTTTCTACAGATTTTCAATCTCAGTACATTTCTCTTTCAGCCCTCTTCTTTAGCTTGTCGACATTTATATTTAATTACTTCTTTATACTTCTATTTGTCTGAATTTTTTATGTTTTTCCTTTCTTCCATAAGACTTAATATTTCCTCGGTTATCCTATGATGGCTGATTTTAAATTTTGTCACATGTCTTCAGACTGATTTTGGGTGTTTATTAATTTATTTAGGTTTTTATTTATCTCTTACTGCACCATCGCTTTCACATTATTATTTCTTAGTGGGCTAGTATCAATAATTCTTTGGTTTGACAAGACTGTCACCTTCTTGATGTATGTTTTCTTACCTCCCGAATCTTTTTATGTACATCCATTTAATGTATCCTATCCGTCTTCCATCACCCCCTCATTCACCTTCCTACCCTCTTTGTATATCCACTTATGCCGAGATCACAGTATATCAAGTTACACATGTGTGCTAAATTTCAAATTTGTATTTCCTGCCATTTACAAGATATTTAACAAACAAATAAAGTTAACTTAATTCAATTTTTATGCATTTTATGTGTGGAATGCCGAAAGTACTGGTTTATAATTTTTTTTTGAACTAACGTTTGTCATTTTCACGTTTAGTTATAAAGCTAAGTAAGAAGTGTAGCATCGCATACGATTCCATAATAAAAATACAAAAATGTTAAATTTAGCAGACACTACAGACAAATCTCCCTTATATCCAAATTGACCAAAATCTTAGAACATGTTCTAAATAATGGATTAACAAACGTTTTCAATACTTTCCGACTAGTGAATAAAAACCAGTTCGATTTTGCAAACGGAATATGATTATTACACCCTCCTACAAAAAGTACACACAATTATCTGCAATAATCGTTAGGCCATAGGTATCTTCATTGATTTGCAGATGGCGTTCGATACTGTTATTCACCTCTTACAAAAACATAATAGGATTGGTGTTAAAGAACTACCAAACAAATTATTAAACTCACATCTAACTGGAAGAATACAATATGTAGAATTAGATGGTTATCACCGTTATAAGACTCACCTTATTTCTGGTCTACATAAATAATCTATTTGAATTAAGCTCAAAGGGTACAATAAATTAATTCACAGATAACACAATATTATATATAGTATCATATATCTTATATGATTTAAAGAAAAAGTCGGAAGAAGACCTGAAAGTATTTTTTTATAATTTGGAGTATAAGCAAATAATAGAATGAAATTAATATATAACTAAAATAACTATCTGTAAAGAAATAATTTACTTAGGAGAGATTTAAGGTGAAAGGAACATATCTTACATGTGATCAGAAAGTTGAGTACAGATGGTGTTCACTAAGATTACTTTCCAGAATTTTGGATTGCATCGTCTTAAAAATGGTTGTGGTTCCGAAGATTATTTAAAAACGCACTTCCTAAAGTTTACAATGCAATACCCAAACACATAAAAAACCTTAATTCTTGAATAATTGTCTCACTTATTATTTCATAATAAATTGTTGAATTAAAGAAACTTATCCTATATATATAATGGATTCCAACTCTGACAATTTTATTAAAGGTTTAAACAAATTAGTTTTAATTTTCCTTTTCCTCATTATATTGTTGTTTGGAATAATAATAAATCTAAATGTTATATATGTCACATGTCAAATTCTCCCACAAAATGTTACTCATCGTAAGGCATGTTTGTTTCTATTAGAACTGTCTTATTATTTCAAAAATAAATGCATTATTATTATTATACTTCCGTACAGGGAAAGAAAAATATCTATATAAATTACCAACCTTAAAAATGTCAATAATATAAAATATATTTGCGTTTCACGTTTCTTCATAATGTTATTTTTCAAGTACATTAAACAAATAGGACAAATCAACATATTTGTTCGAATCATGATTACTTTTCTTACTATTTAATAATATACTAAATATAATAAAGGAAAAATATATCGGTCTTCTGTTTGTTCTTAAAACAGCCCGTTGATTTAGCAATTAAACAAATGTATTTATTCGAATAAACCACGTAACTTGGTCTCTTTAGATTGCTTCAGACTTAACAAGCTAAGTTACGTAGGTATTGTTTGTGCTATGGAGGTTATAAACTTTGAGAGAGATTGTTGTATGATTGAAAACAATTGAGAAACCTACACTAATTTATTCAACTTAGAGAACAGTTGAACTAACATAAACAATAGCAATAGTTTGGGCGCTATTAGTATAAAAATATAAAATTATTATACTGTGTTCTGAATTCATTTAATTAAAAGTAAGTAAAGTTAAAATAAATAATAATTGATAAACTTAAATAAAACATATTACAATGTTACCATATTTAATTATACTTTTTTTAAATAATAAATAGACGATACTTTATTCTTAAATAGTTAAATATGGTGGTAATAAAGTCAAAACTTTCTTTATCATTTTTCACAGTAAAAGTTGTTTATTGCGATTTAGGAACACAAAACGTGTAATAAACCATACATCAGACATGCCTTGTTTTTCTAATAACTGTTATTGTATTTACGGATTCTTCTTTGTAACTATTTGAAGAAGTAAATATGATTATTTTAAATACTAAATAATATTAATTAGTAAATATTATTTAATAATATACTGCAAGTAGAATAACAAATTATCCAAATCTTCTTAAAGATAAAATTATTTACAATTATAAATACATACGTAAATACGTTTAAATCCTTTATATCTAAACACCTAGTAAATTTATTTCGTACAAGTAATACACTAGTAGAATATTATTGCCCAAGGAAATAATATTTGTACTTTATTTATTAATAAAATTAAATTCATTTTTCTTCTCCCTTGTAGTTTTAATATTGCTTGAATAAATAAAATTGATGGGTGCTTATGCATTAAGTAGCGCGCCGATTTTCTTTGGAAACGAGAATGTTTTTAAATCGAGTGTGATTTATGGTCTCTTCTGGTAGTATCGTCTACATTTAATCCCCCCGACACTTCTGACATTAATGTTTATTGTAATACGCTTTCTAAGAGATATGCCTACTCCTATTGCCATAAACTTTTCCTGCTGTCAATCGAGCGTTATTCTTTTATCTTTTACAGATCATTTCTGTTTTATCCATTCGCCGGAACATTGGGGGTGTACCAGATTCCCTCTGTATTTATCGCATCGAACACGACTTCCAGCTGCGCCCTGGAAATGTTCCAAATGTTTTCGTATTGATTTGCGTTTTCATCAAAAATTATACAGCTACCATTCTCATTGTGCAAATTAAGAGCCCTGAATAGAGCCAAAATATTCACTACTAGCAGAAGAAAAATATTCACTCGAAATAATAAAATGATTGATGATGTACAGATTGAACTCATTTTAATAACGCTGCGAATTGCTCCGGAGTAATGAGCTTTATTTAGCATGGAATGCAATTAATTATAGCCTCTATGTCAACAGGGAATTATTATGGTGAAATATATCAAGGTAATTAGGATACATGTGTGCGGACAGACTAAGTTGTGTTTGTCAGAAATGCTGAAAGGAATTAATTAGCTAGTTAAATTATTTAAGTACAATAATATAAATTATAATTTATAGTTTTCTTAACATTTTAGGGAGTAATTTGTATTAAAAAATCAATTGCCTTATTTATTTATTTTAAATATAAAGAATACAAACATAATCGATACACGTATCTTCTTAAAGATTTTTTAGAAAGGATGTTGTACTTAAACGTTATAATAGTAGATAGCTTACAAAACTAAGGGAGAAATAAAACCTAATGCTTAACGTTTTTTTAAATTATTAATTATAATTAATAATAACTTCATTATGTAATATATTTTATTATATGAAAATGTTAAAATATATATGCTAACCTATATTAAAGGTGTTAACCATTAAGCTAATTAATATTTTATTTATTTTCAAGTCGAAATTATTCGATCAGCCCTCGAGCATTACCCCTGTAAGATTATACGGGCGCTTAACCCTAGTCGGTTATTAAATTAACAAAGTGGCATTTTAATGAAGAATATGCAAATCCCCTTCCGGAACGCGTGCATGATTAATTAACGCCCCATATTAGAATTTATGCACCGTCTAATAACGATAGATCACACATACAGCTTACTATAAATTAATTCAATATCACAACCCCAGCCCCTAACCTCTTCCACAGTGATAAAATCCGACGACTCGTGAACCGTACCTTAGTCATTAATCCTCAAACACCTTCCATATCGCGCCTATTATACACTCGTAGTTCATAAATTAATTACCACTCGTACACCGTATCTCGATTAATCTAGGATCAAAAATTAAATCATTACATCTAATGGGGGGCGGTTTATTCGGGGCGACCTTTCGCATCAGTTCCTTCAACTACCCCCAAACCCCAAATCCTCAAGGGCACAATTTCCACCTCAATCGAGCCATGGACATTAAATATTAATGGAACACGGGAGGGATGTTACGGCTAAATATGGAATGCCATCAACGACATTATATTACTAATTATGCCATTAAAAATATATATCATACTCCCTTTCTGATATTACAAACCAAACAGTGACACTTACTATAAAATTTTGTTTAATGAATAAAATTTTTAGTCGTAATGAAACTATTAGCTATTTAAAGAATATAACATACTAATTACTTATTGAGATATAGAGGCTAAGTTATCATATTTTTTATATTTTACGTAAAAAAAAATATTGACGAACATTGTAACCCAGTATAACAAAATGTTGATGGTTTTCCCAGAATAAATGATAATAAATATTCTTTGCATCGCGTTTAAAAAATCCATTCTGTTTGACCTATGTATACAATTTGCACATTTAATTCTATCTGTCAATCACTATTATTCTTAATAAATTGTTTCTGTTGACGACTATTGTTTCTATATTATGTGGACCTAAATGTTTTTTTCTAACGTTTCAAAACTGCATAACTGTATCTATTTTTTTTGGCATTTATTATACAGTAATTGCATTTTTAACATCCTCTGTTTCTTCTTAATTAAATTTATAATTATTTTCCTTTCGTAACCGTTGTTGTTGCTATTTCCTGTTAAAATATAAATGATGTGTACACTTAATAATGTTTAACTTAGTTTTTCTAAATAGAAGAAAAAATATTAGACAGACTTAACTTGACCCTAAAATACATGAAGATCAAATGTAACAACAAATCGATGAAAGCAAAAAAGTCAATATGAAAATCAACAACACACTGGTTAGAAATAGAAAATGGTATTCAAGACGATTTTTTTCTGGAGGAACACTTGAAAGTGATTGCTAATGGAGCTAACAAAAAGATTGAATAATATAACATTTGACTGCTTTGCACCAGATATCATAGAACCAATTCACCAAAACACACATAAACACTACATAAAAGGTTATAAATAAAAAGTAGAATTTTGACTACGTGAAACTAACACATTTAAACAGACCAAAAAACAAGTTATTCTCACAGGTAATTAATTGTTCCAACACAACGTTCAGCTAAAATGAGATGAAACTGTTGGAAAACGAACTTAAATAGTCACCTACACCAATGACACTCAAACACTATTATGAAAATTTTTTCATAAAAACAGAAATACCATTATGCAGAGCAGGCATGACGAATAGTCAGGAAATAATCACACTAACCAACACAAGTAAGAAGTGGCGATAAAAAGGTAATAAAAACCAGAAAAAAGAAAATACAGAGAAAAATAGCATCATACAAATAAAAAAAAAGTGCTAATATGATGATCTAAAAATATGCAAAGCAGATAAGAGTTACAATTAAAATTCTGGAAATAAATTCAAATACAGTAGAAAACAGAATTCAATCGTTGAAAAAAGACTCTACCAAAAAAATTCAGAAGGAAATAGTAAACGTAATTAAATCTACTAATTAACCTAAGAGCACCTATCCTTTATGGAAGACCAAAAATACATTTAAAAAAAATATGATTATGCGTTCGATTATATCGTATTACCAAGCTCCATCTTACAGAATGTACACATACATTATTTATTTATTGTGTCCTTTGGACTTCTTTCTTAAAAGTACATATAAAAACAAATAAATTGAACAAAAACATACATAAAATTTTGGGCGAAAGAAGCACGAGCGTAGTTCATATTTAAATACGTTCTTGCACTCAAACCCTTGTTGCACCGTCTTGTTATGAAGCTTACCTTTTACGTCCATAATCATTTTATTTATTTATCCATATTTTTCTTCACATCAGTTTATTCGTCCTCTTTATTGGAGGAATTTTTTAGCAGTTAATGTCAGCATGACAGATATATGACATATAATTACAAGAATTCATACCACGTAGATCAAAGTACACTATGAAAAATACTCAGGAATTTATCAATAAGACCTAATAACTCAAACTAAACATAAAACCCTTGTATCGTTTAACTCAAAAAGCATATTTACATCCATAATTCATAATGTTTATTGATGTTATTGACATAGTCTTACATAGGTCAGAGAGGTAGATAATCAAATACATAAATAAAGTACTTACAGTAACTATAATATATCAGTATCAGCACTTAGTCCCGAAAAAATAAAACAAATACAAAAATATATAACCTAATACTAAACATATTTGAAACATAATAAAGTTAAAACTATTAGTGGGTCAAAAGAGTAAAAACACAAATCAAAAGCAATAAAAGACAATTGAAGTAAAAAGGTTAAAATTTCTCCTAAGGATTGGATCTTAGTTAAAAATAAGCACATAATAGTAAGTAAAACCAACAATGCACATTAATAAATAAATAAATTTAACAAAACGTGATAAAATAGTCAAAATTCCCCCTACACAATCCTTCTAATGTTCTCCTTTATGAGCCTATGCACTTTGATTTAATTTCAAAAGAGTTGTATATAATATCACAGAGTTCTAATGCTGCTGCTGTAGTTGAGCGATTTGATCTAAATCCAAATTGGTTTTTATAGAACAAATTGTAGTGTTCGAAATAGTCCACCATTTGATGCTTTAGAACCATTTCTACTTTTTTGGATAATATTGGTAAAAGAGCTATGGGACGATAATTATCCATATTATTTATATCACCTTTTTTTATGGATTTGTAAGATTTTTGCGTATTTCAGGCAGTCTGGAAATGTAGATGTTGCTATTATGTAATTAATTAATTTAATAAGTGGATCGACTAAGATATTAGAAATATGTTTAATAATATCGGCACTAAAACCATATAAATCTGTGACGGTACTATTCTTTAATTTCTTAATTGCATCTCTTATTTGAATTTGTGATACAGGACAGAATTTAAATTCTAAGTTGTTTCTGGAATTGTTTATATTTTGGTTCATCTCAACACCCACTTGAATACCATTATTTAGCTTTCTAGCTATATTTGTAAAATAAGCATTAAAATCATCACTAGCGATGTCACAGATATTTTTACTTACATTTGTTTTTAATTTGCGTTCTTTATTGATAACTAACCACATAGCCTTCGGTTTATTTTTATATTTATATGATCATTAGCATTTATTTTAGAATTTTTAATTTCATTTTTGTAACGTTTCCTAAAGTCATCTCTAATTTGTTTGGTTTTAGGAGAAGGGAATTTATTATAATCCTCTTGTAGAAGGTGCATCATTTCCCTCATTTCTCTTGGCTAGAATTGAACCATGTCGCAGTGTTTCCACGGGTACGCTCATTAACCGCTCTAAGAGGAAAGGCTTCGTTTTTATGAAAGAAAAGCTCATTTTGCAATAGCTCCCATTTGGAGTTTATACTAAGTTCAGAGTCATCGACAAAATTCCAATTTATATTTGAAGTAGAATTAAAAAATGTAATTTTTTCACCTAGTGTAAATGGTCTGTGATGATTTGTTAGACCCCCAGACGATTTGGAATTGTGTGGATACACTACATTCACCGCAATACCAGAATAATCAGATAGGTCAGTTACAAAACAATTTACAGTAATTAAATCTTCCTTAACATTTGTAAAAACATTATCTATGCAATTTTTGTTTCTTGTAATAAAATATACCAACTTGGTTAAGTCATAAGATCTAAGGCAATCAAGTAGTATTTGAATTCTGTGATCAGTTTTGTTAAAATTAATATTAAAATCAGCTCCTAATATAACATGGCTGTGCTGATACTAAATTCTATCCAAAAACGATATTAACCAATTTAAAATGTATAAAAGTCGCCTTTTGGTGAACGATAGAGACTTACTTATGAAATATGCATTCAAATTTGGAAATATCAATAGCCGAACTAAAAACAGTCAAGGAATCACAGAACACACCTTAAGAATAGTTGAATTAAACAAATTAATAGATATTGAATTAACGAGGCTCATACATGGTGAAGTTTCATTATATATAAGGTAAATAAAATTTAATAGAATAAGAATAAGAAAATAATAGAATTTGATATATACCGCAAAAATACACAAACTTTTAATTATATCCACGCATCATCGACATCTCCGTTTAAGCACAAATTAGCAGCCCTTAATAGCATGATTTTCAGAGCTTTGAATATCCCATTGTCTAAAGAAAAAAAACTTAATTTAATTAGGAATACAGGCCTGTCGCTCGAATACAAAATAGAAACAATCAACAAATTAATCAAAAAACATATTTCACAACATAAATTAAAATCAATTACCACTTTATCTAGATCGAAATAAACAAAATCGATAAAATATTTTAAATTCATCTATCATCCAACAATTTATAACAGAATTAATAAATTATTAAATAAGTTTAATATTGCTCCCACCTTTTATGATAACAATTAATTAAAATCCATACTTGGAAACACCTTCCCTAAAACAATAATTTACAAAAATCGGGCATTTATTAATTGTAATAATTGTAACAAGATTTACGTAGGACAGACCCAAAGAAACACTTTAAAACGTTTTAAAGAACACGAATATTATTTTAAGAATAAACACTCATCAACAACAAGGCACATAATTTCGGTAAACAATATAAAACTTTTAAAACATTCAAATCATTATAAATTCAATACGCCTGAGGCCATCGAAATGCATAAAAAAAATCTTTTAGTAAATTTTGACCTGAGTCCCTTTGATAATCCGGTACTTGATCTATTACCTACAAAGAAGCCGAAATAATGTAAACCCTTTCTTATAACCCTTATTGAACTAATTACTCCCGGGTTTTTTCTATAATCTCTTCTCTGTATATATACCGCGCTAATATAAAAAAAGAATTTAGTTTGTTTTTGATAATGTTCACCTTGTGGACGAAATGTACACATCTAACACCAAATAAACACGTGAAGTAAGGAATAAACCGTGTGTTATTTTCATTAACTTGAACATAAATTTTATGTTTAATCAGATGGAAATAAGAAAGTAAATTTGCCAAATCACTTTCGAGTAAATATAGAAAAATTGTGAAACAAACGAAGTGTAATTTAATTTAAACCTTCATTAGTAAGAGTAAATTTGCCTGTTTAAAGTCACTTTTTTGAGAAAGCTTTGGTCTTTATATTTACCTCTGTTATAAATTATTAGAAAACTCGACCAAATGATTTAAAAACCTTTCTATTATACCAACCTATTATATATATAATAGTATTTAGATTCATTAATAACTAAAGATCACTGTAATCAGTATTGAAAAGAGAATATATAGTAATAAATGGGGATGTGGCCATCATAATACTTTCCCTATATTTTTCTCAAAAACTATGAGGTTTACAATTACAATTACATACTTATATGAATTTCATTTAACTCCTATATTTATATTATTGGTTTTTGAGTTACGTGAATTCACAAATTAAACACAATAATTACTTTGTTTTGTATAACAGTTATTTATTTAAACGGTGACCAATGGTTTCAATACATTCACGTATCATTTTCAAACCGAAACACTTTAAAATGTATAACGAAGTAGAAGCCTCCATAGTCAATGAATTACGTGAATTCACTTTCTTCACAATTTATTTTGTATTTACTAGATGTACCTTTCGAGCACTAAGTATCATTATCAATAGCTAACTAACCAATTCCAAAAAAGAGCGGCTTATTTATATTAACTCCTATAGTTTATTAGCAATAGGCAAAAAATGAGAAAATTATTATTTTTATTTTTTTCTCGCAAGTTAAGAACTTTATGAAAAATATGTTTCAATAAAACTTGTTCAGTTTCTCATTCTCTTTAACTTTTGTTTGAAAAGTTATGTGATATTTTTCAAATTTAGAAAAATATCCAAAAAACAGAAAAACGCCTCGAGTATTATGTATTTATGAATGTTCACTAAAAGCTTTTCAGTTGCAGCTTCTAACGATAAATCCTTAATGAACAATGAATAAAACACTTACTATGTTTTTAACCACTATAATTTATTATAATATATAAATATATTACAATTTGTACGACTTAAGTTTCGACTTTTGACGGTCACTATCAAGTGAACAAATTAACGAAAAAATTACATTTAAATAGATTTTGACAATTAAGTGAGGGGAGCAAAACGATTTACGGCGAACAGGTGCAAAAGATTAAGATTAAGATTATAAAATTTTGAAAAGCGGTGTGTGTACTAAATCGGTTTGCTCGTTTAACAGGTTAATGAGGGGATTACGATTACGTTTGAAAATTTCCGCGGATTCAAACGTAATCGTAATTTTTTCGTTAATTTGTTCACTTGATAATGACCGTCAAAAGTCGAAACTTAAGTCGTACAAATTGTAATATATTTATATATTATAATAAATTATAGTGGTTAAAAACATAGTAAGTGTTTTATTCATTGTTCATTATGAATTACCACATAGTAACGGTCGCAACCATCATTATGAATAAATCCTTAAGTTTAAAGTTTCATCTCAAAAGGATCATTCGTTAGAGACACCCTCTAATCAGTAAAACAGGGTTTTAATTAAAAGTTGTAAAACATAAATAAACATAACATTATTGCAAAATATAATAAATTTATTCAAACAAATTTTTCAAATAATTTTTGATGATGTTTTACTGATTAGATGGAAACTTTAATTCCTTCTCGCTCGCTGAATCCAATGAAATTAATTACAAAACTTTTTGAATAAAAAAGAAATTAAAACGGTAAAATTTTTAAGTGAGTAAATTAGTAAAAATTTGATACATGATGGGTGCGTAGACTCTAAATCTAAATTAGATAAGGTTAGCTATAGAAAGTCATTTATATTTGAACTTAAATTTTGATTTTATTTTATTTTTTATTACATAAAGGGTTTTATTGTTTTTAGCGGAAATATCATCAACGACTAGCAATTAAAGTTATCATGTATATGTAGGGTGGGTATCATCTATCTCACCCTTCAATCAGTAAAACATAATCGAAGGTTTTAATTAGAAGTTATAAAATGTCAACAAACACAAAATATTATAATTGAATTTTTTAATTGATGTATACATACAAATATTTCAAATAATTTTTGCTGATGTTTTACTGACTGGATGATGAGATAGAGGCCACCCACCCACCCTACATATACATATTAACTTTAATTACTGATCGTCTTGCGGTCTGCAATAACTCTAATTACAAAATTTGAATAAAGTAAAATTTTTAAGTGTGTAAATTAATAAAAATTATATACATGGTACGTACGCTTAAATACGATTATCTATAGAAGGTCATTTATATTTGGATTATGCTTTATTTTTTATTACATACAAGGTTTTATTGTATTTATTATATATGTATTTATCCTACCCTCCAATCAGTAAATCATAAATGATTTAATTTCTGTATATGCTCTATAGTGTCCCTAACTCTCTGCTCAGAACTCTTACCTTTAAATTAATAAATTTTACCTTTATCATTGAATATTAATGTTAAAAGTTTACTCACTGGCCTAAAAACAATCTGATGATTTTTATATTACGCATATGACATTGATACACGTTGAGTTAATTTGCAATTTAACCCTAATGTCAATATCATGGCAGTAATTATTAATACGTCGAGCTTGTAGAATTTGTGTTGCCTCGACAAACCTCTACTCATTTACCGATGCAGGTTTAATTATTAATTACTCAGGAAAATGGAAAAATAGAGATTATTTCTTTATGCTAATGCGAAGAATGTAAACTAACGTTTTACACGCCAAAAATCTCTATATATCTTAATTATTTTTTGGTTTCCCTGGTTTTTTCGTCCGCCTCCCTGATGCCTGGAGCTCCTTGTTTGCCACGCTCTCGCCTGTACATTCCTCGAGGGTACGCCACACAAAGAGAAAACTTAAAATTTGAAACGGTCCGTCATACGCGGGTTGAAGAGGATGCTTAATACAATCCTTCCTAATGAAAACGGGTGTGCAGTTACTTAAATCGGGGTGCACAAAACTTTTGCGAGAGGCTGGGCGGCTTAATGCAGGTCGTAGTATCTGCATTTTGACTCGTAAGTCATCAATAAATTTTGAGCCTGAAGGAAGGTAACCAGAAATTGAACTTGGAAACAGGAAATCGCCTGGTAAACGTAATGTTTTACCATACAAGTATTCGGCTGTTGTGGCAGAAAGTGAAGTTTTAAAAATAGTGCGTAAACCTAATAAAATTAAAGGTAGTTGTGACACCCAGTTCTTTGGATCGTTACTCATTCGGATCGAGTCTTTAATTTGTTTATTGAGCCGCTCTACCAAACCGTTACATTGCGGATGATAGGCGGTTGTGGATTTGTGTGTAATGCCAAAAATTTTGCAAAATTGTTTCCAAACGTGAGATTGAAATTGACGTCCACGGTCAGTGAGAACCGTAGATGGTATACCGAAGCGTGAGATCCAACAATTTAAAAAAGCTTGAGAAACAGAGTCTGCAGTAATTTCGAGAAGTGGTTGGACTTCAGGCCAACGCGTGAATCGATCGATGCAGACTAAAAGATATCTGTATGTGTGACAAACTGGCAAAGGGCCGATAATGTCGATGTAGATGTCAGTGAATCGGACTTTCTGGCACTGCAAACAGGATTTGACAAAATGTGTGATATGGTGGTTCATCCGCGGCCATACATAGCGTGAATTTACAAGACGTTTCATTGCTCGAACGCCAGGATGAGTTAACCCGTGGAGTGACTGCAAAATGTTAAGTCGTAATTCTCCGGGAACATAAGGTCGTTTCGAAACAATTTCAAGGTAAATGGGTGTGCTAGTGCCAGGTGGAGTGAACTGCACCAGTTTCAGTGAAGTTGTGCCGTTTGTTAACAAAAATTTAAGCTCATCGTCTTCTTACTGAAATTTGGCTAGGTTTGGTAATTCTAAAATATTAATTTCGACACGCGATAACGTATCCGCGACGTCGTTTTCTTTACCGGGAACAAACCTAACGTCAGTAGTGAATTGCGCGATAAAAGTTAAATGTCTGTGCTCACGTCCTGAATAACGATCTGAAGTTGAATTTATGGCAGCAATCAATGGTTTATGGTCTGTAAAAATGATAAAATTACGACCTTCGAGATAATATTTGAATTTTTTAATTGCAATATAAACGGCCAATAATTCACGACCGAATGTACTGTATTTGCGTTCAGTTATTGAAAATGATTTAGAAAAGAAAGCTAGCGGTCGAAGAACGCCAGATTTTTCCTTCTGCTGCAAGACCGCGCCAGCAGCGGAATCAGATGCGTCTACCATAATGCTTAATTCTGCATTTGAGTCTGCTAGGCTAAGCATAGCACAGTCGGCTAGTGCAGCCTTGACTGCCGTAAATGCTTGTAGTGCAGGTTGTGACCATACCAGGGGTTTGTTGCGTGGAGTTTGAGATGCAAGTTGGTTGAGCGGTGCAAGTATTCTTGAGCATGATTTTATAAATCTGTGGTAGAAGTTTACCATGCCAAGGAAACGTTGAAGTGATTTCTGGTCAGATGGTTGTGGAAAAGACATGATTGCATCAACCTTAATTTGTAATGGTTTGATGCCTGAACTGTTAATGCTATGACCTAAGAAATCTAATTTTGTTTCGCCGAAAATACATTTGTCGTTATTAATTTTGATTCCAAAAGTTGTTAATCGTTGAAAAATTTGTCGGAGGTGTTGTACGTGATCATGTTCGTCTTTACTGAAGACTAAAATGTCATCCAAATATACGAAACAAAATGGTAGCTCGCGAAGAACCGAGTCCATAAACCGTTGAAAAGTTTGTGCGGCGTTTCTCAAACCAAAACTCATCCGCGTATACTCAAACAAGCCAAATGGTGTTGTGATTGCAGTCTTCGGTATATCATTAGGGTGAATTGGAATTTGATGATAAGCTTTAATCAAATCGATTTTAGAAAAGACTTTGCAACCAAAACAGCTATACGTAAAATCATGCAATATGGGCAGAGGGTATCGGTCAGGAATTGTAACCTTGTTAAGTGCACGGTAGTCTCCGCACGGTCGCCAAGAACCATCGGATTTCGATACCAAGTGCAGCGGTGATGCCCATGGGCTTGATGAGGGTCGAACAAAACCAAGTTTTAATAAGCTATCGAATTCTTGTTTGGCAATTTTGAATTTGTGTTGCCTCGACAAACCTCTACTCATTTACCTATGCAGGTTTAATTATTAATTACTCAGGAAATTGTAAAAATAGAGATTATTTCTTTATTCTAATGCGAAGAATGTAAACTAACGTTTTACACGCCAAAAATCTCTATATGTCTTAATTATTTTTTGGTTTCCCTGGTTTTTTCGTCCGCCTCCCTGATGCCTGGAGCTCCTTGTTTGCCACGCTCTCGACTATACATTCCTCGAGGGTACGCCACAAGCTAAGTTAGATGGAAACATTTTGTTACCAAATATACCTGCATGCAACCAAGTTTCAGTGACAATGTAGATGGTGACAATTGTGTTTCAAAATTATCATACAATTTGTTTACTTTTTTCTACAACAACAACATTTTGATCTCATGCGTGCTTATAATACTTTGAGTTTCAGCTCAAGATGGTTCTGGATTAATTTGTCAGAAACATTTTCCACTTGGGAGAGTAGTCTGTTGTAAAATACATCTGAATTCGATGAGCTACTTAGTGATAATCCTGACCAAAATAGTTGATTGCGTTTGACATACGTGAAATTATTACTCCAGGTTTTCTTTAGTTGATTTAATTGTTTAGTGGATAGATATGTGCACTTAGAGTGAAACCATTCTTGCATCAGAAGGGAAAACTGCTAGTTTCCTTTTTCAAATCTTTTATACAATATGTTTGGCTATGAATTGCTAGCTTCAAAGGTCGCAAACTCTCAGAACGGGAGGGAACACGCTTCCTTTGCACTTTTATCATGCACTTCACCCTTGAAATCCGGTTCTTTCCTGGAAAGAACAATAGTGTGGCAGATGCTTTATCGCGAGCGAAAATTAATTTTTTACATACTTATCCTCGCAAATTTACAAATCTAAAGACACCGAATTAATTTATTTTAAGCAATGGCACTACAATACTCAAACTGGAACACTTTACTTCACCAGACTCAAACACAACCATTAACTTAGACTGCTTATTTATATTGCTTTAGTCTTACGACTCATAAATTATTGCTACGTGAGGACACTGATGAATAACAACATTATTTAATTTGTTAAATCTTGTTTGTTTGAAGTACCAACAAATCAAAATCCTCAGACATACGGTACCTCCTAACGCTAAATTATCGTTTCAATGACATGATCTCAATATAATGCTAGTTTACAACAACTACAGATACCTTCTTGATGCGTTGGCTAGTAACACAACCATTCAAAATTACTGCATGTTCCGTTTCCAAAGTATTTCTACTTTGTTATATTGCACGCTTTAGAACGCAATCAATGATCACGGCAAGCAGTCTCAGTCCAGTGTTTGGAAGGAATTCTGTGACATTCTTGGAATACACAACCGCCTACCATCCGCAATATAACAGTTGGTAGAGTATTTAATTCGATAAATAAAGAGACTTAATACGAATGAGCAACAATACAATGAACAGGAGTTCTCAACTTTCTTTAATTTTATTAGGAATTCGAATTTTCTTCAAAACTTTCCCTTTGGCTACGATGCGTTTACAAGGTGATTTCATATTCTCGAATTCATCGTCCAAAATCATTCCTTCTGGTTCAAATTTTTCAACATTTTGATATATATGTAATAAAAATAGAAATTATTCTTATAAATAACACACGTAATTGCATTATTTTAATATTTAAAAATGGTATAACTTAGTTTTTAACTGCATTTCATGCATAGGATAGATATGTATTATTAAAATTATAATACATTTATTAAATTGTACTAAGCAGTACAATCAATTGAAAATGATCTTAATAAATAATAATAAATATTTATATTAAACCAAAAAGGAACACATATTTAACTTTACCCATATGTGTTTTCAAAACGTACGCAAAACGATGTATAATATTCTAAATGCATCTTCTTGTATATTAATAAATATATTAGGTAATTGGTAATGAATTTCGTTTATATTATATTTGTAGTAATTATTCCATAAAAATCTCGACTAAAGAAATCAGATTTATACGATGAATTAAATTCTCAAATCAAAAATAGTAACACAAAACCAAGTGTTTAATTAACCTTCTAATCAGATTTATTTCTTAGTAAACTAACTTTTTTAATGTAACTAAATTCAGGGTTTTCATTATAGCAAGGTATTAATCTCCTCTGTAAGGAATAATTACTGTTATATTTTCAGAAATTCTGAAGGCAAGCCATGTTATAAATAAATTTTTGAAGATATTTACTAAATATTAGTAGAACTAATTTTATAACGACAATAAAATTCAGTTTGTATCAGTTTGAGTTTCGTAGAAAGAACTTTTCATTTTTATGTTGACTATTCCACTCCTATTGTATGTAGCCAATGAAAATGAGGCATGTGATATTTTTTAGCCAATCACGTCAATTTATAAGTGAATAAACACCAAGTTGCTATTTATTCACCTGAATAACCTGAAGTTAGCTATTTCCCGACAAATGAATTGAATTAGCCTTGATAAAAAAAGCGAAAAACGTTGTTTCTACGTATGTCAGTTGCAAGTAGGTTATAAAATCAAAAGGTTTGGTAACACTTCATCATCCATAATAAATGCGACGGTGACAAGTTCTGCACCAAAAAATCAAACTTAAACGAGATCGTGTGTTTGGAAACGATTTGAAGAAATCTGCGCCGTAAAAAACTACCAGTTGTTAGCAAAACTTTAATGGAAACTCTTGCCGACATTATGATGACTGGGCGTATAATATAAAGAAGGTAAATGCAAATGATTATAAGGGAGGTTTTATTTAATCAATGTCGAATTTTTCGACCAAAATACTGCATATATCATAAAAATGTTAATATAAGCATTGAACCATTCACCGATATTCGTTTCAAGTCGTGGAATAGTCTTTCCAAATACCATTCGTGATGACAATTAAATCGGAATAAATTTTGTTTTTAGCGCATTCAAGTTTGTTGCTTAATCGCGATTTTTATTCGAGCAACTGATAGAAAAAATCACTCGCCTGGCGGCTCGTGATTTTTTCGTGACAGTTGCTCTCATTAAAATCGCTAAGCAACAAACTTTCATGCAAAAACAAAATTTATTCGAGTAAATTGCCATCACTTATGGTATTACTTGTGATTATTTGCAAAAAGTTTTAGTTTTTTTTCTTTAAATGACAGAAATCTCTAGTTGACGCATATCAAATACTTGCGGAAGCTTAAGACAATAATGATCCAACTGATAAATCATATAGGAATTAGTTTCGATTTTTCAATAGAGAAAGATTAAGCTTTGAAGATAAGCCTCGACCTGGATAACATAAACACTCGATAAAAAATTCCAATCGAGGCAATATTATTCCACAAGTTGTTCCTCTACGATTGAAAACCATGAGAATTATTCAAAGTAAGGTAATTGAGTGCCGTATAAATTGAAACCTAGAGACGCTAAAAGGAGATTTTATACTAAAAAGCAGCTGATTCAAAAGCAACAAGGAAAAGGTTTTTACATCAGATTGTAACTAGGTATGATGGATACAAAGTGTCCCAGAAGGAAGTTTATATTTAGTGGACCAATTAAAAATAACCAAAATATTACCACTTTCTTCACAAATTTATTTGTGTTCGAAATGTACATTTAGTTAATAAAAACAAATTTCTAAAGAAAGTGCTAATATTTTGAATACAATTTATTATAATAATAACCTTCACGTAACTTGAGAAATATATTTCTACAAAAATAACCAACTTTTCTATTCTATTCTAACGTTGAAATGCGCCCAATTTTTAATTCTTGTACCCATTATGCATAATATAACGATCTATGTGCATGTAAAGTTTTTCCCAATTGAAAGATTCAGGTCAAATAAATAATCTTGGTGACCTGTTTTTGGTTTCTCCAATGCTGTACCGGTCTCTTCAAACTTCTTCGCCTGAATAGTGTGCTTGACGCATCATTCAAGTAACGAAAACCTCAAATACTGCAGATTCTTCTACGTGCTGAAGTCGCACACCTTGTATATATTTTACGACGACCCTAAGGGAAAAAATGCTGCACTATGCCCGGTCAATCATTGCCATTGCCTCATTAACAGCAACGATCAGTCTTATGTCACAGATATTTATTTGAAATCTCTCAAATGCAGAATGATTTGGCAGGTCGGCATTTCACTTCTTCTGCAGAAATTCTAAATTAGCTCCCAAAATCGAGACATTTTCTCGAGATGTATTGAAAAAAAGATGGAAAGAAGTAGTTTCCGGCGATGGACAATAATTTGATTCAATTTCTTCTAAAATACATGCATTTTTGACCACAATAAAAACGTATCGAAGTAATTTGTACGCTAAAGTAATCACAATTGCTTATATCAGTGGGCATAATAAAAGGTTATAGCTAAATAAAATGCCTACATTATACATTATATTATATTTGGAAAACAATAAACTTAAAAAATTCTTAAAATCAACATGCTATATCGTAGGTAGCTAAAAAAAACTAACTTTAAACAAAATAGCAATTAAATAAAGTTTAAAATGATAATCCAGTCTTTTATTTAAGTATTTTGATAGCAAAAATACATCAAAGTTGTGATTGAAAATGCACTGTTTTCAAATTTTAGACAGTGTTTTTAAATTTGATTTATCAAATTCATATTTGGATTTCTCTTATCGACAAACGCTTTCTAATAGGCTTAGCTTCAAATCACTTAACTTTTCTCTTATCAATAATAGTGTGACCTAGTGAAAACCTCTTATATTATTTTCTAATAAAGTATATTATTTAAATTAAAAATCCACCAGTTTTACTATTCATCATCAAATAGTAGAGTTCGATATTATATTATTTTCTAAGATGTATTGACCTCCCAGTAAGGTTTTTGATATTTTATTAAGATATTTGTAGTTCCATTCAAGTTGTAAAAATTATAACACAATATGTTTTCAGGTTCTAAACAATATACTTATGGAAAAGTATTTTGGCGCATTGCCAATGCCGCAATTGCAGGTATCTCTGCTGAAAAAATCTATCGGTTGCTTACATTTACTTGCTACTCGTAAACATACTCTAAACTTTAGCAATGAAAACAAAACATATTTCAAATTAAAATAATTAATTTATGCAGTTACAATAAACACACAACCGATTGGCAATAATCATTTATCAAAGCAATTGCAGATAAAGCTAATCAAATTTAAAATAAATACTACTATTAAATTACAAGCATGTAATTCTATCCAAACGCTTGGTTTTATTTTTATATGTAAACACACATGTTAGATAAAAGTTCAGGATGCCAAGAATTTAATAATACTTTGTTAAAACATTTATTGCTAGGTTATATAATTGCACTGCAGATAAACGCGGTACCCACGTTTTATTAAATAGCTGCACTGTTTCATTCTGTGATTTAATAAAGAACAAACAATATAAACTAGCTATATTGTGTGCGGAGAGTTTTAATCAGGGAGAGATGCACGTTCCCGATGTTTTGGTTTAATTTAGTAAATTAAAGACCTCTGGCACGGCGCCAATGCAGCAGTGGGTCACCACTACTCGCAACTATATATAAAAGCAATTATTATTAGTTCTCAATGGGCGTAAAAATAGATCAATCTACTAGCAGGAGGCAAACAGGTGGAGTATAGAAGTCTTGACGCGAAACTGCGAAGGGTTGGTGGTTAGTATGGGTCGGCAACGACGTCCCCCACCAGTGAAATAAGCACGTGCACACTCACGAGGTATCGAGCGACGTTTCTTGTACACCCCATCAGCTGTTTTGCAAGTGCTACTCGCCGGCGTTAAAACTGAAACACTCACCCTGTTTCCTGACTGGCATCCCTAGTATTAAAACTGGGAGAAAACCCTCGGGGGCGAACACCACTGTGACACAGTTCCGCGTAAACGGGGGTTGATGGTAGGACACGTCGCGCACTTCACCGAAAATCCACCAGGATAACACTCAGAAGGAGGCCGTATTCACGATCAAAACCGGAGAAACTGATACGCGGCGAAACATCAAAACATAGCCCACATATACGCATGAGGGGGTAGTCAATATGGCGCAAACTTCTATTGGTCGATCGGGTGGTTGTAGATGCACTGAAAACGAGGGGTTGCCATCTGCACAACGGAGCGGGAATGTGAGCGTCGCGACGCTGCTACTCTCCATCCGACATCTGACGGACGGTCTGGATAACAAGCCACAGAATTTACAGCGAATTATAATCGTGAACGCGCGCACGGAAATCATTTCAAACAATAACAAAAACACGCAAACGTTTTCCAAAACAATGGCAGTCGACGTCAGCGACCTCCCCTCACACGCACATATATAAAAATGCTAATGACTTCACCCACGATGCAGGAAAATACAAATCATAAGCATTAATTGCAGATTTACCGATAACACGCGTGTGTAGAAAATTGATTTTTTGCAAAATAAAACTTATATTACGTAATTTTCTAGATAAAATCTGGCAAGGGCGCTGCATTTTCTGCATATGTGGGAGTGGCTATAATAATTAGGGGGCGAAAGTGATGGATTATAGTTGTTTAATATAAACATTTCCTGGCACGAAAGCTATTTTAGGATAGGGCTTTATAGAGTGACAATGTGTTAAAATCCAATGATGAATAGTGTTCAGATTTAAGCCCACGTGTATCATTTAAAATTACATTTATCTCTCTCTCTTTCTAGTGTAAGTTTGACTCCATTGGTAACTTAATTAACACATAAAACAAACAGGTTGATCTTGTCATAAAAATTAATGATGTGGCCTTCAATTACTTTTCCTGTAAAATCGATATAGTAATAAAACTTATACTAGTATATAAATAAAATCATTTACACGCCGGTGGTGACGCACTCGTTTACGGCCCCGAACTTAGTCAAGCAACGTTGGTTCGAGTCAGTAGTTGGATGGGTGACCGGTACCATTCACCATTGGGATACTATTAATGGTGCTTAAATAAATAAATGAATAAGGAAGTGTTTAAATAATGTTAGTTGAGCACACTAAAATAAAAGAATTGAAATGAAATTGTATACTTGTCAAATGTCTACAAAATCTATTTAAGATGCACTCAAAAATTGCTTCTTTTAGATAATACTTTTGGCTCATAAAAATTTGTACTGTTATGGCGTCTAGATAGTCTTCACCTTTCAGGACAAATTTGCTCAACATTTCTGCTATTGTATGCATGTATTTGGTCATGTGTGATATAAATTTCTGAGTTTTTTTTAATAAGCTTTTTAATATGATGAGACCCGGCAAAGTGAGTATTTTGAGGCTACGAAAACATTTCTTTCGTTTCTGCACCCTATACCCACGATAATACGAACAGCTCGCCATTGTGCTCGAGCAAATATTCGAGACACAGTATTCGATTGTCCTCAAGCCAAAATACAATAGCCAATTCGTGATTGAAATAAAATAAGATATGCAGCCATAAATGTTGAGCAGGGCACGGAACAGCTCAACATCCGGAGTAAATATGTGATACCACTAATTTTTCTACTGAGCTCATTTCGACTTAACCTGGGATCAAGACATAGGCCCATGTTCTCCGTTGCCAGCTTATGTCGTTTCTTTGTTATAGCGCGTTTATAAAACTATCAGCTTTGTTGCATACATCATATATACCTCTTTTTATATAAGACGGAAGTTCATTTACATAATATAAAATAATAAATGTCCCAAGCCTTTGGGGCACAACACGTGTGATCTCTGCAAATGCAGATGAGTTATTATTAAAAGAAACATATTGAGTTCTATTTTAGAGCTAAGAATTTATTAACCGACAACTGTCTAGTTTATAATTGCAGAAATACAATTTCCGTAGCAAAACGTCATGAGGGACGCGGTGCAGGCTTTACTAAGTAATGGCGAGCTCAAAACCAGTCATTATTTCCTCCACATAAGCTATAACCGCGATCTCTGTTGAGCGCCCATCTAGAAAATCATACTGATTATCGTTTTGTAAAAACTTTCAAAATAATTATTTAGCAGCAGAAATATCAGGCGTTAATTGTTAATGTCTGAAACAGAACCTTTTTTATGCACCGGTATGATAACTTTTAAACAGGTTGGAAATTCATTATTTCAAATGCAGTTATTTATTAATTTTGTTGAAGGTGTTATAATTACTTAATTGTTCCACAGGCCATACCATACATATCCCTATACATCCCATACTATAGAGGGTGTTCCTAAAATTTATTTGCTCAGAACTTTTTTGTTTCCTCGTAAATCTACATATATTTTCCAAATTTTAATAGAAAATTTATTTTAGACTCGCTGAAAATTTTGATAACAGTGGCTGTTAAATCAAAAGTGTTGGGCTCTGATTTCAATCGTAACAAAGAAAAATACAATATAATAAAATAAATTTTCTATTTAAATGTGGAAGAATAAATCTAGATTAACGAGCAAACAAATTTTAGCAACACCCTGTTTAGCATGGTTACCGCGGTTCAATATCTAAATCTTATGGAAAAAGAAAAATACCGAAAACTCTATCGTAAATACGGATTGGAGGTGTATAAATCCTAATATGAAGAACTCAGACACTATTGCAAACGTTCCATATCAGCTGCCCATGAGGATTATGTGATAAAGACGTGAAGTAAAGAAGAACCCCAATTAATTATGGACATACATCAACATCAAACAGAATTCGACACGTATTCCAGGCGATTTAATATTTGGTCATACACATATTTCTACACCTAAGGACATTGTCAATGGCTTTGCAGATTATTTTAGGCTGTCTTAATGAGATTAATTAACTCAAAGTACTCAAACCCCATCTCAACTCCACCTTCGTGATCTACGTATAAAGTCAGCATTATTTACAGAGGACTGTGCAGATTATTATTGTGAGCCGGTAACTTTCATTTTCCAACTTATTTTTAAAACTAGTAAATTTCCAAATTTATGAAAAGTAAGAACAGATCCAATATTCAACTCTAAAAATAAGTCGGAAATATAAAATCGCCAACAAATTGTTGAAGTTAATGGTATTTGCTCTAAGCCATATTAAGATGGTAATGAGGTTCCTCAGAGATCAAACCTAGGTCACTTACTCTTTTTACTATGTTTGATGGTGTTTGTGCAAATTTAAAGTACGGATTTATGCGACAGTGCCGTTCTTCAACATGACCTAAATACTATAAATCAATGGTGCAATACGCATAAATTAACACTAAACCCTAATAAATGTTTATAGAATTATACCATTAATAGTACTAGAATTAATCGAGTCTCAATTGTGTATAGTAGTAACATCTGCATATAGAACTAATTTATTATTTGGTAAGTAATAACAGATCCTTGAGGAACACCATATAATATTTGTTTAGGCTGATATATTATAACACTATATGATACAACTTGAGTTGCAGCCATAGACATTTAATTTATTAAGCAGAATCTCTTGGGAAACGCAATAAAAAGCTTTAGTCAAGTCTAAAAATTAACAGTATGCATATTTACCATTATCGAAATTTTGTGTTACAGAACATATTAACTCATTTATCGCCTGGATTGTATATATAGGCCTTTTCTAAATCCTAATTATTGCGCACAGAGTAAGTTATTAGATTCAAAATATGCTGACAGTTGAATTTTTAATGCATATTCAAATATTTTACCAAACAATGATATAATAGAAATAGATATATGATTCTCAGGGGCATGTATATCACCCTTCTTAAATATTGGAAACACCTTGGACAGTTAAAATATGTCCGGAAAAAGATTATTTTTTATTGCTATGTTAATAAGATTTGTTAAGGTGATCACTATTATTTGCTTGATGACAAAAAGTATTGCGGTATTGAAATTATAAGCATCAGTGGTATTTTATTTTTTCAAATTATTAATAATATCTCTGCACTCATTATAAGATATTTCCCGAAAGTAGAAATTTGACGGACAAGATAAATGAGTTAAAAAATTTAATGGATAAATGACAGAATTAGGTAAGTTGGAATCAATGTTTGCAGCAATGCCAATGAAGTAAAGGTTATATTTTTCAAGTGAAAAACTGCTTTTTTAGTTAGTTTCATTAAAGATAACGATGTTCCACTTTGCTCGCGGTTGATTCTGAGAAGCATGATACTCCTTTGTTAAATAATTCTGCATTTGCATTAGAACTAGTATTTAATTGGTTCAAATGTAATAGACTGGTTGCAAATAATAATAAAACTAAATGCATTTTATTCAAATAAAGTGAGTTTACCAAGACACCGCCAAATCATATAATGGGTGATTTTGATCTGACAGCTAAATTTCTAGATTTATTTATCGATGATAAATTAAAATGGTCGGAGAATATAAATTATATTTCTAAAGAATAAGCAAAACTAATTTTATAATCCGCTTCTAATAAGAAAAATAAAGAAATTTGAAATTATAAAGATGGTGTATTATTCTAACATTGAAAGTATTTTAAGATACGGTATCAATTATTGAGGTAGCTTTACTGAAACAAACAAAATTTTCATTATTCAGAAGCGAAAACTTAGAACAATGGCTAGCTTAAAACCAAACAGTCCTTGTAAACATGTATTTAAACAAAATGACTTACTATATTTATTCTTAAAATTATGCTATTTATATGGAAACAAATAGCAATAATATGAATAACCATTCGCACAACATGAGACATAATAGTTATTTAAGGTACATGTGTAAAAAGTGATACTTTATTGCAGAAACTGGCGTTTAAAACACGAGCGAGGAACGTGCGAGTTTTTTTTTAAAGCCAGGAGTGCAATAATAGTATATTACATAACAAGAGTTGTAAGTCATATATTACGTACGAGTGGAAAAAGTTGCGCACGATTCGTTAGGTGAGTGCAGTAATTCCACGAGTACGTAAGTGACTTACAGCTCGAGTTGTGTACTATACTTTTTCTACTCCCATTCATTATAATTTGGAAAACTTTGCAATATTGAGGTTATGTTTCACTATTAAAACACTTCGCAGCATCGAATACATGGCCCAAAGAGATGAAAGTTTGTATTTCTTACTTATTTCGCCAAAATAGGCTAATAACAAATTTTCTGAAACAGACTGAACACTATTATTACGCCAATCCATGAATTTACCGTAAACCACTTCGTAACGCGCTTTGGATTTTTCCGGGAGAAGATCCGCTGCGGTATGTTCTGCTAGTTGCCTAACTTCTGGTGGAGTTCCAACAATTTCTTCTGTGGGGTCACTTTCACTCATTTTAACAATGAATTATTAATAATAATTAAATCAAAATAACGTCAATGTAATGTGTATTCAACGACGATAAATGTCAAATTCATTTGTCAAGGCTACTTGATTGAAGTTTTGTAATAATAATGGTTACGTAATATATTACGTGCTAGTTTTTTCTTCATTACGTGCATGTTTCATAATGCCATGGTTACTAATCAACAAATGATTGCGTTATTGCCTACATACTACTATGAGATTAGAAAAAAATAATTATATATGTTTGCATATTTAGTTTTACAGAAAAAAGTTCACATTATATATGTATGAAATTATACAACACCTTATCCAACAACCTAAAATCTATTTTAAATTAATTTTAAAAACTAGACGTTCTCTTAGAATCTCTTGACTTTACCTTTAATTGACTTTATTTTTAATTCGACTAGAAGCAGCTGTAATAATTCTAATTTATTTATTAATTTTTTTCACTTTTTAATTTTGTATTATTGATTACTCCATTTTGTGTTTAATTTACATTTTATCTTGTGGATATCTATATATGTATTGTATTGTATTGACGTGTCTTGTATTGTATATTAACAATGTAAAAGATCAATAAAATATCAATTTAAATTTCAACTTAATTAATACCATTAAGACAAATAGTTTTACTTTCTGAATAAATAACAAAAATATAAAAGTTTTCTCTTATTAAAAATTAGTCAACGTTTTTATGAATAGTAAAAATGTTGACTAAATAACAAAAATGATTTGCAAAAATTGTTATCATAAAACACCGGTGATGGGCAACGGTTGTAACCGAATTAGCGATAGCATGGTGCAGAATTGTTTGTTTAGGTCTGCATTTAAATGAGTGACCGGTACCATTCGTTATTTATTTATTTATCTTTGATTTCCTTTCTTGAATATCACATATAATTAATGGGACTTTAGAGTGACCGGAGCGATCCTTTAAAGTAACAACCCCCTGTAGAAAACATTTCTGAAAATTAATTCGTTTGAAAATCAGCAAACAAAATAGTTGGCATTTATCAAAAAAAACACTAAAAGAATTCTCTAATGAATTATAAAAATGTTTAAAAAATAAATTGAAAAAATGCACGTGTAACTGTTAATCCTGTTCTGTAAATAATTTAAAAATATAAAAAATCAATGGAAATTAAAAACACCACAAGTTGTAAACCAAATATCGTTTTTGAGTTTTAAGAAAATAATTGAAAAAAATAAAAATAAAACCAAATTGCAAAAATAAAATTGCCATTTTATTAATGATAGAATTACCGATGCTTAGTATAATGTTTAAACACTTTCTAAAAAGTAATGTGGCTATTCTAACACTTTTCCTGTACTATCAGTTTAGTGTATACAATAATTATTACTTTATTAATGTAAGATAACTTCTATAGAATATTTCTTAATAAATTATACATTATAATATTCTCTAGAATAGTGTATTACATTATTTTCATGTAACTGCTATGGTGTTTGATAAAAATTTTATATGGTAAAATCATCACAATACTGTCCCCTACTTCTTAGAGAAAAATAAAAATTGTGTTAGACTGTTTTCCTTTAATGAGATATAGATTTTTTAAATCAAATCAATTTGTAAAAAACTATAAATTTGTCATAGAGTTCTGAATTTTCTGTATAAGTGATAATGTGATAATCCCTATGATCTCCCAACGACTTTCCGACACTGCCTGAACTCTTTGCTTGCCTTCTGTACCTTGGTTTGAAGATGATTATTCCAGTTCAGTCTAAGATCTACAATAACCCCAGATACTTTACCTGTGAAGCCAGAGTAAATGTGGTGTTGCATATCTTGGGCAGATTTATTCTGTCCTATGTCCCTTTGAACAACATCAACTCCATCTTAACTGGATTTACCAAGGGGACGTTGTCTGTACACCATTTCTCAACTATTTTAAGACAAATGCATTTAGTTTCCTTAGAAAGTCTGTTTCACAGGAGGCGAGATAGCACTTCTCCCTGTGGACAGACCTTGTTAACCCATGCTTTATAGAAGTTTCCTATTGATACATAGGCCGTCATTTTGCTTAGCATCTGATTTATCCACTCACTAAGTACAACTAGAGTTCCGAGCATTGAGAGAGCTTGTCGTATGCTGTTGAAAGAGGCTCCTTCAAAAGCTTCTAATGCCGCATTTTATTTACATTTTATTTACCAACGCCTCCTTCATATGGGTAATCATATAGTGGAATGCTGATTCGGTTGAGCGTCCAGGTATATATGCATAGTGATGTGGGCCCTGATATACCGATCGAAACGCTTCTCCGAAGTTTTCATCATAAACAATGTGAGGCTTATAGTTCTACATGTACATGATTTGGCATGACCTTAGCCTTCCTTGTCTGGTCTGACTTTTCTCCAGTTTTGGGGGACATATCTAAAAACTGTGCAGGCCCTTACCCGAGTCACCTAGTATTTAAGAATAGGTTCTAATCCCCATATAAGTAGGGCTGAGTAAACTCCATTTATTCGTGGAGACTTAAATTGTGAGAATATTTAAATGACCCAGGTTATTTTAGATCCTGTTATTATGTTGGAGGCTATGCTCCAATCTTCTTTTGAAGGGGTATGAATCTTCTGCTGATCATCATTTTTGTCCTCTATGTTTTTGTAGTCGAGATAATTAGTTTTTTAAGAGTACATTAATTGCCAGTATAACTGTTGTGCTTCTTTTTCATTATTCCAGTAGCGTTGTGTCTTTGAAAAGAGCCTTATTTTTTGTACTGTCGTTGAAGGTTTTTATAACAGATCCAATCGATTTCCTGCTTGGAGTGTTAGTCTTTGTTATACACTTTTCTCGCTTGCTTCCTCAACTGATTGATTTATATTTTCCTCCACTCGAGTTGAGTGGGCATGACTTTTCATATGAGGAGATGAGAAGCGCGAAGTCATTGACTCAGTCATTAAGATTTCTGTAAATAGTCCCTTATTGATTTTCCTTGGATTATCTTTAGGAAGTTTAGTACCTTATTTGTAACATATCCATCTTTGATCTGACCAGGCGTATCCGTTAACACATGCCAGATCTGGATGTGCTTGCTTATACTCTCACTAACAAGGGTGATATCACCTCTTAACTTCTTGAACTAACATGTTAGTTCACAGCCTCTATTGAATTATTGAATATTTGTTTTAGTTTTATGCTCGAAATGAATTCAAGGAATGATGTTGTTGGTTTCACAATGTCTAATCACAACCTCCAATTCATGTGAGGGATTATATCGTAGGGTAGATATGCGGAGGTTAAAAAACCTTACCACAATCCTCGAAACAGACCACTGTGAGATTTGCTGTGGAAAATTGAGGTATAAATATGCCCATGATTTTGGCGGGTGAATAAATGCACGCACGCGCCCTTTGATTTTGTGCACCATGAAAGGTGGTACCTTTTAAATTCCCCAATCCACAAATCCTGTTTACTACTACATACATTTCTAAGATTAAGACCAGGGTAATATTACTTTGGTGGTTGTGGTTTAATGTGTGAACCGCATTCTTGCAATTTTGTAAGTTTATTTGAATTATATTTAGTTTTTTATTGTATGACTTCAAAAGATATGATAATGGTGAGTTTATTTTATGGTTGTTAATTTGAGAATAAAAGTGTAAAGCACTATTGGAGTCTCATGGCGAGATTCCTCTCTGCTGACTTCAGCTTCCCTTGGGGTGGTATAGATGGTCTCTCTGGGTGGGTCCTTCCTGGGGATTAAGCATAACAAGTAGAAATTTATACCTGAGACGATACTTTCCATCCTTGACATGCTGTTATAGGGGGTAATTTCTTCGTTTGGAACTCCCATCACGACCAATCTACCCTCGGGGTTTCCTTCAGGGTGAAATACACCACCGATTAATTATCTGCTCTATATCCAGAGGCTAACCGGACAGCCATAAGGTAGCCTTTGTTAGCCCCGAGAAGTAATCAATTTGGATCACTGTTAGTTTTGCCCCTACCCATAGTAGGGCAAGTTTATCGACTGACTTTAAGGTTCCTCTCATCGTATGACACGGGTCTTCGCGAACGGCAGAAACACGAGGGAAACCATGATGAATCAATAATATGAAAACTACCTTGTGTTGGTTCCTAGCATATATAGGTTTTTTATCAATCCTCTTTAGTCTAAATCCGCCGTGTTTAGTTAAGAAACAGGGGAACCTCGTGAAGGATGTGGCTCTACACCACACACAGACGGTTTGGATTCGAAAATCCCTGTAGCTGCAATCGAAAGAGAAACTCTACTCAACGGGTTTTACATCGAGGCAAACTTCAGCAACACGACCATAAAAAGTATAAGTTAAATTAAAACGGTTTTCAAAGTTGATAGGAAATAATTAAATAACAATCGATTTTATTAGAACTTTCAACGAAATGTTCTAATTAACAATTGTTTTAACACAAAAATGTTACAACCGGGGGTTAGGTGAGAAATAATTAATCCTTCAAGATTATATCAACATTTCTATATGAATAATTAAATTTATTTTTAATGTCCAATTGAAGATCTCACTTAATAGTAATTATATTGTTTCTTTCTACTATAGTTCTTCTTAATATGGATATGAATTTGAAAATGTGTATGCTATCTTAATCCTAATTTGAGTAAACCTTAGAAACCTGGTCTATCAAATTTTTTAATATTATTTCACGGCCACTAATATATTGTAAGTTTGATCAATGTTACAATGTATCTTTCAAGAATCAACCAAAGATTCAATAGTTAATATATAAGTTTATTGTTTAAATAACAAACTAAATTTTATAAGCATTTAAAAATGTTCCACGACATAACGAGTTCCGATATATTTTTTAAGAAAACTGATATACATCCTAGATTGTCTAATGATACTGATATTGATTTCGTATTTAATTACTTTCGCGACCATCTTAAATGATGGAAAGTAACATTTCCAATCACAAAAATTAAAAACCGCACTAATTATATGAATACTGAATAGCTGAAAAATCCGCGCTTCGAACCCTCACTAAAATAAGACACCACAATAATTCTCTCCATAACCCATATAACGATTCACACAGATTACTCCCATTGATGAAAAATTTGCAACGAAACCCCTGAATGTATCCCTTATCAATAAATTTAGTATACCTCGTAATCGCAATACCCCTTCAAAATACAAACACCCTATAAGCACAATTCATGAATGCGATCTAATGCATCATCTGGACAGTTCCCTCAACTAGCTTACAATTTTAATTTTAATTTAATATTCTGTATCGAACAAGGCAGAAAGACCTATGGTCGATAACCCAGACAGTATCGTATTACAAATAATGTATGTATGTAATGAAATGTATCAAATAGTAAACCTGGTATAAGTTGCTAAAATTAATATGTATACTGGGTGTCCCGTTAATATGGGCAAATGGCTGAACCACCAATTTCTGAGGCCAAATTATAATCATTTAGCAACAACATATCTATATCCAAAAGTTTACGGTTACGTTGGAGTTAGTCTAAAAAATAAAATTAATTGTATTTGAAAAAAATAACGCTTTATCATATCAGTTATTATTGCCATTATCGATTGCCAAGAAGAATACAAAATAGTACCATAAATACTAATAAGAGCATTAGTTAAAATCAACTTTAGTGTAGAATGAAAGAAGATGATCCAACAAAAAGCAATACCAATTATAGAAACCATCAAATAAAATACAGCACAATATCAGAAGGAGCTAGAGAGAAAACTAAGACCAACAACCAACCTTTCAAATTTTAACATCGATGACTTGGCTGAAAAACTACAAAACCACATTCAAGCGGTGAATAGAAAGCTATATTTCAACAGAAAACTTCAAATCAACCAGAAAATCAAGAAAGACACCATACACATGATGAGAAAAAGTAGAACAATGGTCGGAGAGTCCCCGGAATTTTAAGATTTAACAGCGCGGCTAGTAAGAAAATCCATCAAGATATTAGAAGTTATAACACGGAAAAAATTAAAGCAGTTATAGAAAACAACAAGAATATAAAAGTTTTAAAACGCTCACAGACCAACGGGAGAACCAAGATTACAAACATGAAAGACAAGAACGGAGTAATAAAGAGAGAAATAACCGAACTATCCAACAATTCTACACCGATCTTTATACTCCAACTACATCACACCCTGAAGAGAGCCATCCTAAATCAATACTAAATGTCAACTTCGAGGATATGTGCCGCCTCCAACGCGTGTTGGTTCCAGAGAGTACCGCAGTGCTACTTCCTTGCCAGTCCATCACAAGGACGTCTTCTGCGTCCACCTTTAACATTTGGCTCCCAACTAGTGGCCGAGTAAACTCACTCCCTGGCTCATGCTCTAATCTATATTTTTGTGTCTGTTTATTTTCATTTCGTAAATAAACCGTGGCTCCGTGTCACCCGGGGCCGCCTTCCAGCATCTGCAGTAGGGCAAGAGGCAGACAACCAGGTTTCAACTCGATTTCACGTCACAACACACCAGCTACAACCACCGTCAACATCAATCCAGAAGCTCCGGGCTCCACCACAGCAGCAATGCACCGGCAGCACCAATACATTGACTGACGTCATACCAGCTCCAGCGACCTCGCGCTCTGCTCCAGCGCTCGATGCCGTGATCGCCACAATGGATTGGTACAATCACCAGGTTAGAGCTCAAGCCGCCCCGTAGACCGTAGACCAGTGCACCCAAGATGTCAGCCCATCCCCGGCCGGACCAGACGTCCGAATCCGAATCCTTTAATTTCAGGAGGATCTCCACTTGTAGCCAGTGCTTCCTATCAACAACACAATGACACCATCACCGAAGACATCCACTGTCACCTATTATTTTCATATCATCTTTCAAAATTATCTCGTTTTTCGGGGTCGTTTATTTATTTATTTATTTATCAGCAGCGGCGGTCAGCCTGGTCGGTTCCGAATGAAGCCTCTTGCCCTTCTTGTATATATTGTATATAACTGTCTTTCTTTTGTAATATATTTTCTTCTTCTCCGGCCCCATGTTTAATTTTACACATTTTCTCTTGTTGTTTTTTTTTATAGCCAAAAATATTTTATACTCCAAAAATCCTTTATAAATTTCTTGTTAATTTCATTAATGACATCCTTACTAAAACTTAAATTGAGGACTGCAAATAATTTTATCTGGGAATTTTTAAAGTTATTACGTCAGCACGTCAGCTATTTTTTCGGGTATTCTTACTCATCTAGTATTATCACGGTTGCTGATTAGGTTCATCTTCTACATAGAAAAATGAAAACATTTTGTAAATATACAACAATAAGTCTTACTAACGTTACAAAACAAATTACTCGTTAAAACTCAGGTCTAAATTCGGACCCTCCGTTGCAGGTTTACGAAATGTTTTCGGATTTTTGAATTAATTTTCTACAACAACCTAAAGGATTTTAATGTATTTTATTATCGTCTCCTGCAATACCTGCCGCGAGCTGTTTATACCGGGTGATTACAAACTTACTGCTGTTTAAATTATCAGAATTATTAAACAAATTATTGTTTTTTTACACAAACCATACATGGTTATGTATGTATTCTGATTCCTTTGAATTGATGTATTCAGATTCCACGTTTTTTTTATAAGAATCATTTTAATATCAATTTAATTTGTTAATAACTATTACATTACATTATTATATACATATGAATTTAATTATATACATGATTGTTTTATGCCTTTAATACTTACTATTTATATTATTAATTAGGAGTAAATGAATGAATAGAAAATGTGAACTATGCATACATAATACTATATTAAAACATGAATACAAATGCCCGTTTTGAATACAATGGAGGTAATATGTAACTCCTTTCCCCTTAAGAGACCACTTTATATTTGCTCATATTATAAAAGATTTCCCTATTCTGTATTTTGAACGTTGGCATTGTTTCATTTAGATGCATGTTTCTAATATCATAAGCTACAACGAAATCACAATATACAAAGTACCATATAAATATAAAACTCAATAATATTTACTATTATAGTTCGAATATTCATAGGATAAAATTCAATTTTTAAATAATTAATTTACTCAATTTACCTTTGTGATACAGTAATATAAGCATACTTCCGAAATTCTCTTAGTTAATATTTCTCACTGTTTTTTCTGCGTAAAAATGTGTATTTCGTGTATTTCTCGTTTTGTTGATTTTCTTCTAGTCCTCTAATGTTTAAGTCTTGTCATAACGATAATTATTAAAAATAAATTGATGTTATATTGATAAAGTAAATAAGTTCTATTTTATTTATAAATTTAAAATGTATCATGAAGTAAACGTCTCTAGTGTAAAACAATAATTAATTTAGTTTATATGATGTTATAATTTTTTAGGTTATCTGTGTTAATATTCTAAATGTTAGTTAGTTAGATTACTTTAATACTATATGATTGTACGCACACGCTCCGGTGATGAGCGCCAGTACGGAGATGAGCTCGTCTGCTCGGCGGGCACTGGTTCGTGCTGGACTTGATGTGGCTCCTTGGAAGTTGTTAACGCTGGTTGTAAGGCAGCGGAGATTAAACAGAATGAGGGAGAAATTGTTCTCTGAGGTTTTTAGGCTCTTCAGTGAGAAACAAGTAACTCGAGCCAAAGCTGGTTTGAATTTGGTTTATTTCTAACTATGCTAAGCTTTATATACAGCATTTTGCTTACCCTAACCTACGTCATAACAATTCTAGTATGCTTATCGAATAATGACCCTCCAAGAATTCTTTATTTACAAATATAATACACAAATAAATTTCTTCGCATTGCCGAAGTGCGCGCCTCGTGCTTATCTTATCTGTTGCGCGCGGGGCTCTGTTCTGTTCGATTGAACATCTTGGGACCCCCAGGAATTTTATGGGTCCTCCAAATTAATGGAAGTCGCATTGGCTGATGCTCGGGGACGTTTGATGTACCAAAGGGTTCCTCCTATGCTGACTGCGGTGATAATGAATGCAGCTAGTCCTCTGATTCACTTCCTCGGTGTAGTTGGTTTCCTGGGACAGAATATCTGAAAACGTATTAAAGACGGAGTATACCTTCTCTTGCTGGATTGGGAATGGATATTCTGCGATGTCCGTGGTTAAGTTGATTGGTTGAATAGCTAATCCCTGAACCATGGCCTGTCTGCCCTGGGTTGGCAACAAAAGATACTCCTTGCTATCGATGAGCATCGGTCCGTAATATTCCTGTTCTCTGCAGTAGTACGTTCGTCCGTTCTCCAGAGCAAATAACTGCAACTGTTTTTGGTTGATTTGTAACAAACATCCATGTGTTCGGTGTACGCATTCTCTTCCAAATAAGAGCTGATACTGGATGTTTTACTACTTTATGAGGGCATGGTTCATTATTCTGATGTATTGCTTCTATTGCACAATTTTTTCGGACATCCAATTTTTCTATTGGTTGTGGCCTACAGATACAAGCATTTTTCTTGAAGTTTTGGCAACTTTGTAATTCCTCCATTGAAAGCTTGAAGTATTGTTGTGAGTTATAATTCACACCTATAATTCAATTGGTGATATCCAACGTCCAATATACTTCTTTGGATATATTGAATGCCGTACTTGTTAATTCCATTAGTTTGTATGGTATAGTATTTATGATTGGAAAATATCCAATTGTAGATATTGAGTCTTGTTTTTAATAACCATTGCCTTCTCTACTATGGTGGTTCTAATAACAAGATGCGCTGGGAGTGCATTTGATCTTTTAATTGCGTCAGCAACTTGCAGGGGAGGGACGACATCAAGAAAAGCTGCACAATCTGCCTCTATATTCTGCAGTTTTTTGTAATGGTCTTCAATTTCTTCTACGTAGTTTTTTGCTTGCTCAAACATGTTTATGAAGTGAAGCTGGAGAATAGTTGTTCTTGTGTTGTTACCCAATAACTCTAATGCTTTTTCAACTTGGTTCTGGAATCCTTGTAGATGAGTTTGCAATCGTTGTTCCGTATTATTGATAGCATGTAGAATTGATAGCATTACGGTTTCAATGTGATTATTTTGTTTTATTAGTTTCTGTTGATTTTGGTCCAGGCTATCTATTTCGTGGTACACCTCTTCATTTACACCAAAAATTGCTGTTAATTCGGTTCCTAGGATTCCTCGCTGCTTTCTCTTCTCTGTTGATAGGATTTCCGTTTCTTCTACATAATTCTGTAGATATTGTAACCTTTGTATGTTCTTGTGAAGTTGATTCAGCATGAAGTCGCATTCCACGGTATAATTATATGCTGATGCTGCGTCACGGGCTACTTTTAAATGTAAGTTTAATGTATCCATTATTTTGAACTGCTCCCGGATTGATGTTTTGTTGAAGATTACTTCCATTCTAAAACTTCCCTGCTTCAAATAGACGTATCCTAGTTTTTCTACTAAAATTCCATCTTGTTTTAACTGAAATATGTCTTTTGTAGTCGTGATCAACCCGAGTAGTAGCAATAGAATCCAATACTTATTGGTTGCTGCACAGGTCGCTTCTTATTTCTTGTGGTGTTGAAGTATGTTGATGTCGATGTTGTTTGGTTTTGTTGTACTTCGTTGGTGGTGTGGTGTGGTAAGGGAATTAAGTTTGTGATGGCTCGTTATAACTTGTTCCCTGCGAATTTTGAACTGTTACAACTCTCACATTTCCATCTTCTCCTGCATGAGTTTCCTTAATATGGGCTAATTTTCAATTCGCTGGATTAATGTTGGGTTCCTTCATTATAACTACCTGATCTGTTGCCAGATTATTTTCTTCTGTATTCCACTTATACATATTTTGTAGTCGTGTAAGATATTCCGAAGACCATCTTTTCCAAAAATCCTTTTTCATTCTTTCCATTTCTCGCCAACGTAGGTGCAGATTGCCACTGAAGTTAGTGCTAATAGTTCTTCTGAGTCGTTGCTAATTCCGCAAAGTGGTCGTGAATTCAGACATGCCTCTATTTGGCAAAGCACTGTGCTCATTTCTTCAAATGTTAATGTTGTATTCCCGAGTATTCTTTTAAGATGATGCTTTGTTGACTTGACGCCTGCTTCCCATAGTTCACCAAAGTGAGGGGATAGTGCAGGAATGAACTTCATTGGATGCCGTATCGTGATATTTCGATCCTAACCGCACTGGATTCTTCCATGTTTTTAATTTCGCCGCGTAGTTTCTTTTCTGCTCCAATAAAATGTCTTCCATTATCGCTGAACATTTGGTTTGGTCTTCCACGGCGACTTGTAAATCTTCTAAATACAGCCAGAAATATTGCTGTTGACATATCACTTACCAGTTCCAAATGTATAGCTTTAGTTGCCAGATATATAAATACTACAATGTAGCCTTTATGTACTTTATGTCCTCTTCCTTTTGTTGTTCGTACATCTATTGGGCCTGTATAGTCTACGCCGGTATGAGATGGAGATGGAGTTATTCTTTCTTTTAGTAGTTGTCCCATTAACTGTTGTGCTACAGTGCCTTTATACCGAATGCAAGTTGTGCATTCATAGATCATCTTTCGAACAGTTCTCTTGACTTTTGGAATCCAATATTTGCGTCTAATGTATGCCATAGTTGATTCAACTTCTCCATGTATAGTGGCTTTATGTGCATCATCTATTATTAATTTCGATAAATGATGATTTATCGGTAAAATAATTGGGTGCTTCTGTCTATATGGTAGGACAGCTTTTTCCAATCTGCCACCTACTCGTAAAATGCCTTGTTTGTCCATAAATTGGTTCAGTGATTTAATAACACTATTTCTTGGTATTGACTGTTTGCTGCTCAATTTCTTGTATTCTTTTCCATACGTTTTTTCCTGGATGGTCTTGATAATCTTGTGTAAAGTGTCTTCTTTTTCTTTTCCAGTAAGGTATCCTCGACATCTTCATCTTCAGGGGGGGGTAATTGGGTAATTACCCCCCCTAAGAATTATTTATTCGCTTATTTTGTTTATTCTTAAAAATTACTAATATTTCAAACAAACAAGTTAACTGTTGGTAATTCTAGTCAGCGATCTATGACAATGCATTTTTCCATGTACACAAATTAAAATTATCTGCGCAAGCACCGTTAGAAAAGTGATGACTTTCTTTGCACGGGGGTTCCCCTTTCTAATAATACCCGACATATATTGATACTATTCGCCTCTTTGGTATCGTAAATCGTTACATTGTTTTACATTAAAAGAGCGCGATTCACATTTCTTAGTTTAATTTATAATATTTCTTGTCTTACTTGGTTTAAATGTAAAAGATAGAAACCGAAACTGTTTACACGTCGCATGTAAATCCTAAATTTTTAGTGATTGCTGATAAATTACCAATTTATTATAATTCGATCAATTATACATAAGGTATTTTTTTGATTTTAGGAATAATATATGCATTCTTTTAAATCAATTTATTCCTGATTTTTGTTGTAATTAAATTAGTAAATGAAAATTGATAATCTACGTTGGATTCATTTGTTCAGAAAATTAGAAAAACACGATTTTTCAACAAATAAAGATCGATCTATGTCAACAGTCAATTTAAATCATCCATCTACATCTTCATTGACATTTAGCAGTAGAAATCTTCACTAGGTTGTTCCCATCATGAGAAAAAGAAGCATACAACATGTACATATAGTAATGTTGAAATTTACATTCATATAGTTAAATTTAGTAATGTTAATGAAATTGAGAAATTTCGAATTTTAAATTGTAAAAGATACTTTTGTTTTACCCTATTCTGTACATAAAAAGGAGGAAGGATATTAAATATTACTTGTCTGGAAAACATTTTAGACAATTTAATTGGTTAATCTTTTCTAATCATTTAAACAGATTCTTTTGCAAATATTGCTTCTTTTTTACAAAATTTGGTGGGTTGCACTAACAAGTGCCATTGCAAAAATAAGTATCTCAGACAGTATCTCAATATTCTAAATTATCAGGTAAAAATGTTGTGTTATAAAAATATTATCATAAAAATTCAATTGTTTATGCGAAATTGTTTTATAAAATCACGAGATATAAGAAATAAATTAAATATGGAAAGACTTCGACAAATTGAAGAAAATAGACATAGATTAAAACCAATAATCAAAAGTATCATATTTAAAAAATCATTTGGAAAACCATTAAACATATTTCACAAATGTCTCTTGAAATACAGTGACTTTGAGTAAATAGAATAAATAAAATGAATCTTGCTCTAATAACTTTATAAATAACACTATTGATGTTTTATCCGACAAGGGGAAAAATACTGCCACATCTTTTAAACAATTTATAATGATGCAGTCAATAGTTTAAACGAATTACAAATTTAAATGACAAAACCGCGAATTACCAAATGCCAGAGGAATAGACCAAACCTGGATAAACCTATTATAGCAGATTATTTTTATTTATCTTTTTCCCTTTTATCCATTATGGGTGTCAGACTTATTTTCTGCAATATGTCTCAGTTAATTTATTTTACACTTCTTTACCACTGTTGCGTAGCTTGTGCTATTTTCTTATTTCTTTCCATTCTATTCCTTTCCTTTCCGCAGCTTGATGCTTGATGTACTTGCTCGTTCCAACCCTTGGTCTTCCTAATTCCCTCTATCTTTCTTAGGTATCTCATTTCCATTGCATTGGTTTTTTTGTTATTACTCTCTGTGGTTACTCACGATTCACTACTATAGTCCATCCGTTGGATCTTCCGTCCTACGTCACAAACTATCGCTTCAAAAAACGAAAGTTTTACAGTGCATTCTTTTTCTAACGCATTTGGTTTACTTTATCAGACTGAATGTTTTTGTGTCGTTTCTCGAAGCGATATTTTGTGACGTAGGACGGAACATCCAACGGATGGACTATATATAGCAGTTAATGTCTTTTATATACTTCTGTTTTCATTGTTTTTGCAATCTCTTTTTTCTCTAAGAATGTTTTCTTTATTGTGTTGTAGATCATTCCTGCTTTGCCTGGTTTTTCATCTTTTTCTGATTCTATCTTCCCTGTTTCCTCTATTGTTGATCCCAGGTATTTAACCCTATTTTGTGATTGCTCTCTTTTGATGATATTATATTTATCTTTTCCAGCTCTTTTTTGAATATTTCCAGGTTTTCTTCTGAATCTGCTATTAATGTTATGTCGTCGGCAAACATTAATACATATTTGCATTTTTAATAGTTTTTAATATTTCTATACCCTATCTTTGTGCTTTCGGCTCTTTGTTTGCTATTTCTTATTGCTTCGTCATTAAGTGATGCAAATAGTAACGGGGTTAATATACATCCTTATCTCAGTCCTGTTTTGGTCTTGAACTCCTCTGATTATTTATTTCCTATTTTTACTTTATTTTTGTTATTTCTTTATTATATTTATAATGCTTTTTTATCCTTCTTGTCTCGAGTATATGCCATATGTCCTCTCTTCTTACCCTGTAATACGCTTTTTTAGGTTGATGAAGCATATGTGTAAATCTTTTCCCTTTTTAATCATATTTTCTGTTAATTGTCTCATTATGTATATTAAATCTTGTTTGCTTCTATTTTTCTGAATCCGTGTTGTTCTTCTCCCAGCTGTTGATCTAATTTTCCTCTTATTCTTGCTTCTATTAACCTAGTAAAAATTTTCCCTGGTTTGATTGTGAGTGTAATACCTCTGTAGTTATCATATATTTTTGTGTTTCCTTTTTGTGTATGGATATAAAAATTCCCTTGTTCCATTCCTCGGGTATCTTGTGATTTTTGATAATGTCATTTACTATTTCCAAGAATTCTTCCTTCCCCTTTCCCTATATATTTCATTATTTCGGTTGTGATGTCATCTATACCTGGAGATTTTCCTAGTTTTATTTTTTTGATTGCTGCCTCCAGTTCTTCGATTCTTATTTCGTTGATTCCTCCATTTGTTTCACCTTCTATATCTCCGTGCTGGTCTGTTTTGGTTATTTCATTAAAGAATTCTTTCCATCTTTCTAATATCTTCTTTTCTTCTGTTATTATATTTACGTTTTTATCTTTTATACTTGGCTAAGTTAATGTATTTTAATTGCTCATTTGTTTAATAGTGCTGTTAAACATCTTTTTGTTTTCTGTGAACGTTTCTTTTAGTTTCTTAACGAACTGCTCCCAGGATTGCTTTTTTGCTATCTTGAATTTTTGTTCCACATTTTTATTTGCTATTATATATCTTCTATAATCTTATTCTTTCCTTGTTTCCTTGTTTAAGTTTTCCAATTCTCTTCTTTTGTTTTTACAAATTGTTTTACCTCTTCTGACTATCACCTGTTTTTCTTCCTCTGTTTGTTTGATATAGTGATTGTTTCACATCTTTCTTGGGCTACTTCACTTATGATTTCTTTGATATTTTTCTTTTCTCCTTCTATTTTGTCTTTTTCTCTATTTTTGATTGGTATTCATTCCTAGTTTCTTTCTTTTCAATTTTTGGCTTTATGTGTTTTTTTTATTATTGTTTTCGACTTCGTATACTTCAAGTTTTCAGCTTCTGTGTTAATTTATATTTTTACCAAGTAGTGGTCGCTCCCTATTTCAGCTTTTATTATTACTTTAACATTTTTCACCTTTTCCATTCTTCTGCGTCTATTAAGGAGTCGTCTTTTATTTCTCTTTTCTTGGTCTAACTTCTCTAGTGTGTTTATGTATGTATTTGAATTTTGTGTTTGTCATAATGAGGTTGTTTGCTATACATAATTCTATAATTGTTTTTCCATTTTCGTTTTTATTCTCATCTCCATACTTTCCCCTGTATATTTTTTGCTCTCTCTCTTCTTTTAGTTCTTTGTTATTTCTCTCATGGAGTCTTTAAACATGCTCTTTAATTCCTCCATTATCACATCGTTCTTAGATATAATTAGATTTTCCTTCTCCGTGAGTTTTTTTTCTGTTTTCATCTTCCTTTGTTTTATTTTTGTATCCTGTTGTTATGACAACGTTTTGTTTCACTGCTTCGTTTTCTATCTTTTTCTATTCTCCATTGCTCATTTGGAATCCTTGGATTCCATAATTAGGGCTGTCGATATCTCTTTCTCTTTTTGTACTCATTTGTTTCTTTATTTCCCACTTCCTTTTAGATTTATATATTTTAACACTACTTATTTACTTTTTTATGGACTTTTGCATGTAAGTGGTTCGCTGTTTTAAGTTCCTCTGAACTGAACAGAGGATTATTATCGAATTAATATATATTTACCTCTCCTGAATAATATTATTACAGATCTGCAATACAGATTTAATAAAGACACGATGAATTTGTTCAAATTTAACACAACAATACCTAATGTTTTATTGATAACAAACTGGCGAAGATTTAGATGTCACTTCAAAATCTGTTTCAACATATTTAAATAAAATTTTACCTGAAAACGTAACATGTGCAATAGCAATTAAGTCTGAATTGGCATTTTGGAAATTACAATGGCAAAAGAAAAAGAAAATCAAAGAACAATTACCACAAAATGCTTTAGATGTATACAGAAAATATGACCCGAATATTTACTGAACATAAAAATAATTTTACAAATATTATGTACTCTTCTTGTTAGCGTTGCTTCTGCAGAAAGAGTTTTTCTGCACTGAAAAGATTCAAATGGTGGCTGCGAGCCACTATGTCTCAAAAAAGTCTAACCGAGTTAGCTGTATTACATATTCATTGATATACGGATATTAATATTGACAATATTATTAAAAAGCAAAGAAAATCGTTTTTTTAATAAATTTAGTTACAAAAATCTGTTTCAAATTTTACAAAATATACTATTATGATTTTATATGTGCTATATTTATTTCGGGTGTGATATTATTTTGTTTATATTGAAAAATAATAGAATTATATTTTATTTATTTATGGAATAAAAAAATATTTTCATTTTTTCATAATATCTTGTTCCCAAGAGAATGTCGATTTTCCCTGGATAGTTGAATGTTGTATCGGCAAGATCGTATGTCTTGAAATGGTTAGCGATGATGTCTGGTATTTGCATAGTTGGGTGTTAACAAATAACTTTCGGCAGGACATGGAGTTGTGTAGTTAATTTTTAAATTCATCGGAGTTTATTGGTGACAACTCTGCTTGAATTAGAGATTTTGAAACTTGACCAACGGTGGGGCAACGTATGATATCATGATGTATGCTTTGGCACATTCCACAGGTTCTACGTCTTGTTGTAGTATCTTCCTTTTGTGTGGGCCGGTTTTGTTCCAAGGATAAAAACCTTTTTTCCAGGAACGGGAGGATAGTTTCTAAATCGGGAACCTCATGCGGTGATTCCAAGTACTGGTCGAATACTTTATTTGTTTCGTTGTCCCATTTTCGCATCACTATACGGCCTACCATTGAATCCCATGATTCTGTTTCGTAACCCAAGCTCTGGAATACTTGAATATATTGACAGGTAGTTATTAATTATTATTTTCTCTTAATAAATTAGAATATTAAAAAGCTGTAGCAGCTATGACGACAGGTGGTATCTTATATTCTACACAGTTTCTTGTATCTAGTAATCATAAATTAAAAAAAAATAAACTAGTGTTACTTTGTGATATTTTTGTAATATGTAAATTACTTTTATCTACGATCGTACAGAAAGTAGACGCTTTTTGCATCATTTTTCATTGTAAAAGTGGCTTTTTAAAGCACTAGTGCTTTTTTACGTTTTTATTGCACGGTAATGTCAAACTGTTTTTATTGCACAGAAATGTCAAATTTGACAGATGAATATATTATAGCACAAATTTTCGACGAAAAACTTAATTTTTTATTAATTGATACAAATAACTAATAAACTATAAATAAAATATATAATACAAACCAAATGGCAGATTTAAGAACTCTGAAGATTTCATTTAATGCAAGTCGAAGCGATTACAATAAAGCGAACATTTTTTCCATAAATAATAATGGCGGCCGACATTTGTGCAACTTGTTTACTGGTTGCTAAGTAACGCTTTCATTGGTGCACTGTGGGTAAAATATGTTTTCATTAATTGAATTATTGAAATGACATTAAAATATTACTCATAGGAATATATTCTTTGAAATCCTTTACGATCGAAGATAAAATTTTGTAAGGCACACGTGTAAAAAGTTTCTTTATTGCACTCCTGGCTTTAAAAAAACTCGCTCGTTCCTCGCTCGTGTTTTTAAACGCCAGTTCGTGCAATAAAGCATCACTTTTTACACTTGTACCTTAAAGAACTATTTTTAAATACTTGTATTTATATTTTGATCCCTTTTTATGGGATTTTTTTTTCTGTCAGTATGACAGAAACATTTCATAAACTGAAATGAAAATGGCGAAATATATAGCAAAATCAAATCAAATCAGCATCAGTCCATTTCATGTGCAGTTAAAATTTATTTGTTATGTATGTATATAAAATTTGGCCATTTTTGTTAGCACATTGAATAAAGCTGAAGAACATTAAACATTATGCGCATAAAAAAACTGTTTAAAAAACCATCACAATAGTATTACACCCAATCAAACAAACGATGAATATTAGAATAATATGAAGGTAATGCTTTGAATAAAAAATTAATGTTACTAAAATAAGTTGCATTTATTGATTATTACATATACACAATTAAAATCACTTCATTCCGTGAAACAGCTCAGACGATCCCTGAAAATGCTATACAGTCAATTTGTAAATAAAACTTTGGATGCACATTTGTTCAGTGTTTCCATCACGGGTTTGCCATCTCAGAAATCTTCAATCTTTAATACAAATTATCACAATCTTATACTTGTCTGTATATTGGGATATACAGGAAGCACTACTATATACACAAACTACAAATAAGTAGCCAAGCGGTCAGTCTCGGATCAGTTGAGGTCGTTGCCGACTTTTACAAAGTTGTGGTTAAGCAGCTCGAACGCTGAAGCGCGCTTCCTGGGATCATGCTGGAAACATCGATCGAGGAAGTCGTGCCCTTCGTCGGTTAACGAATCGGGCGCTTCCGGTTTTTCGCCCATGCCCACTTTGAACATTATTTGGTAATTTGAATCGTATTCAGCCCACGGTCTCTGAAAAGTATATATACAATTAATAATATAATTGGCAATCATAAGAATGTTTGGAACCGCTACATCATGTAATTCATTTTGAACACTGATACTAGAAACTATTTGTTTTTATATGTAGAAAAACTTACCTTCCCTGAAGCCATTTCAACAACTACACATCCCACTGACCAAATATCAGCAGCCCTTCCATGTCCCTCAACTGATGTTTTCATGAACATTTCTGGAGCCATATATGCTATAGAAACAACAGGATTGAATTTATTATTTATTTAGGATGACAATAAAGAGGTTTTTTATTGATTTTAAAAGTATTTTTAAGATATCAAAAATGAACAAAAAAGTACATTTAAATTTATATGTAACATATGGTACAAACTCACCTTGTGTTCCAACAAAACCCTGCAGCTCTCCAGGCATAGTAACATGCGACTTAATTTTTACTGCACATCCAAAATCCCCAATTTTCAGGCAGTTTCCTTCTTCAGTTAAAAATATATTGGCAGTTTTTATATCCCTATGGACAATTCCATGATCATGCAATACAGAAACTCCATTTAACAATTGATAAGTGTACCGGTGAATCAAAGGTTCAGGTAATCCACTTTCAGTAGCAGCCACTAAACTCTCTAAAGTTCCTTCTGGGCAGAATTCCATGAAAATCAACATTTCTTCCTGAAAATAGGAATACACATGTAATGCATATATATTTTATAAGTAAAATGAATAAACCTGAAGATAAATAAATAGCTAGTTAGGTAAAAAATTAACAAACTAGATAGTTGTTATTTATCACTTTTATATTCATAATTCTATTGTAAGAATAACATATACACTATACTGCTGAGCACAACATCTCACAATAATTTATTGAACAAGAGTCAATAGCATTTAATAACAGCATATCTTACAAATTTCAGTTGTGTATTGCATGTCACAAAATATATACATATTATCCAACATTCTCAGTCTGGCCAACGATCAGGCGGGCCGCACAGAAAGTGAAATATGAGAATCTAAGCGAGAGGCACATATATTTGTCCGAATACAATTGAAAACAATAGTCGGGTGGTTTCTTATCAGTGTAGAGAAAGTCCACGTTCGAACCGCACGATTACAGGGAAATTGGCTTTTAAGCATGCGTTATGTCACCTTACTTTTAAACTCCATGATAATTTTGTCACTGAATGTCCCAAACGAACGAACGCACTCCGTATTTTAACGATGCCCTTTCTCCTACCCTACGCCCGCCCATTTGTCACAGCGCCACTGGCCAGACTGAGAATGTTGGATAATACTAATTTAATTATCCAAACATGGTGTACTATGTGCAACCCAAAGTCTTTAGCCTAACACGCCAAACCCTGCTCATATTTCGAGTGTAAGATTCTACATATATTATTTCAAACCTAATTTAAAAAGATTTCTTCTTTAAACCACTCACCTTATGTACTTCGAGCCCGTAATATTTGACTAAATTTTTATGAGAAATCCCCTCCATAATTTTTATCTCATCTGTTATCTTCCTAACGGAGACAGTATCATTATGCTGAATAGCCACTTCTTTCACAGCCATCATTTCGCCAGTGTCATTATTAACAGCTGTGTAGACCTTTCCGAACCTGCCCTGTCCAATTTTGATTCCTCTTTGCCAACAGAACACAACATTTCTTCGCCTCACATGTTTAGTTCCTTCAGGCTGCTGCTTAGTCACCACAGCTCCAATCAGATCCTCCTTTCTTAATTTAGCCTCAATTGCCATGTCTAGTTGGTAAACAGCATCTTTAACTCGCGCAGCACGTAAAACTGGTGCATGTTTCATCTTCAAAAGTGTTTCATGTAGCGAATCTTCCCTTCTGTAAAAAAAAATTGTTACTTTTTAATTAATCACTATTAATCACAAATGTAATAGTAGTACAAAAATTCTACAGGCAAAAGGATTTAGCACACAGATGAATATTAAAGTACAATTACAAACTACATTTCTTACATTAGATTAAAATTAGGAGCCTCTGATGTTGGATCAACAGGTGAATTTTGTTCAACGCTCGTTTTTCTACTAGCACTTCTTTGACTTTTATAAGTCGGCCTTGGACTCGGAGAAGATCCCCTGCTTTTAGGAAACCTTCCCAACTCCATGGAAGGTCGTGGGGATGATGAATAAAAACCTGAATCTGGTGTTGATGGGGCTGTTGTTCCTATCACATGTGATATACACTTATCCATGTTCTCTTTCAATTCCTCAAATTCTTCTTCTGTTAAGTACTGGGTGTATTGTGGTTCACACACAGTGAGAAGGAAATCCATACCTTGGTAGGCCCATCGTGGTCTCTTTCCCCTTCCACGCTCACATTTCTGTTGTGCAAAGTTCATCCAGAGGTGAGCAAATTGGACCATGCTACGTGCTAAGAGTTTCTTACGTTCCGTTGGCACAAAGTCAGACATTTCTTTATAAAACTAGAAAAGAAAATTTCTTACTATGTTATCATTACTAATTTAAGTACTATAATAATAAACATTGGTTATTGATTAGTTAATCCGTCAGCCTTGTTTTGTTTTGTGTTATGAATGTTTTCACATATTTAATTATATTTAAATTAAAACAATATTAACAGTAATTATAATTAATGATTAAAAAAAAACTCATTTCGCGGCTTGGCAATAACCTAACCGATAAAAAACACACACTTTACATTGACATACATTGACGTTCCATGGTTACTTATTTTAAATGATAAAAATAGGCCGAAATTATAGTTTTATAATTTTAAATATCACGCTTTAAAATAATTTCGATGAACTATGAATGGGTGATTTAAATGACCTGGGGAGAAAATAATTGCACATTTATAAAAATACATTGAATTTCCTATGGTGCATTTGTCGACGCACCACCCTTTATATACAAGCACGTCCAAAAAGTATATCAGTACATCATAAGTTCTCATTGAATAATTCATCAAGAGTATACGGCTAAAGTGTAAACTTCACTTTTCATTGTTTTAAAGTATTTTATATTTCTGATTCTTTGTGGATGATTAAAGATTAAAAACTATCTATATAAAAATAACTTTAATAAATACATACCTCAAAACCAAATGTGTATCCTTGCATTAAAATTTCACGACAACGGGATATAAAAAAAACTTTCTCAGATTCATCAAGATTATCCAATGCAACAAAATCACAAATATTTTGTACCCGTTCAATTGCATTTGGAATCGTACACTTTAAAGCTACCACTGATGTCTAAAAAAGAGATATATTATTTAAATTTAATATTAATGTTATAACAGTGGGGGTGGTCTATGTGAATAAGAACTGGAGAGAGATAAGGAAAGAGTTGGAGGAAAGGACGAAGGAAGGGGACTTCAATGCAAGAATGGGGGAATTAATAGGCGGAATCAGTGAGGAAGGGAGAGGGATCAAGAGAAAATCGCAAGATAAATGTGTAAATGCGGAGGGGAGAAGATTGCAGGAATGGGTGATAGAAGAGGGGTGGGAGATTCTGAACGGATGCACAGAAGGAGATTGGGAGGGGAAGAGAACGTATATTGGGAAGGGAGGAGGATCCGTGATAGACTATGCTATGGTGAAGGGGTGTAGGAATAGTGAGGTGAAGAGGATGGTCGTGGAAGAGGTGGAGGGTTCAGATCACTTGCCATTAATGATGGAGGTAGAGATAGGAAAGGGGAGCAGGGGAGAAGACTCGCAGGGTCAGGAAAGGGAGAAATTGGAGAGCGGAGAAAAGGTTCAGGGAGATGAAGGCTAAGCTTAATGAAGTGAAATGGGCGAGTGTGAGGACGATGGAAGAATTAGAAGAGGTGATAGTGGGATACGGCAAGAGGACGCGGGCAAAGAATGAAGGAGATAGAGGATGGTTTAATGAGGAGTGCAGGCTGGCAAAGAGAAAGATGAGGAGGACGAGGAGAGAGTATATGGAGGGTAGAGGGGACGAAGCAGTGTCGGGAGGCAAGAAAGCAGTATATTAAGGTATGTGAGGAACGGAAATCGGCGGTGGTAGAAGGAAAGATGGAGTAATTAACGAAGTGTAGAAACGAAGCGGATATGTGGAGGGTATTGAGGAATGGAGTAGAAAGGAAGCAGATAGAGGTGACACTGGAGCAGTGGGTGGATAAGTGTAAGAGAGGGAGCGGAAAGACGTGTGGAGTAGGAGTCAGAGGAGGATGCAGAATATCCGACGACTTCACGGAGGAGGAGGTGGACAGAGCGTTTGAGGAGGTGAAGAAGGGGAAAGCGGCAGGGCCGGATGGTGTAAAGGTGGAAGTTTGGAAGGCGATTGGGGAAGAGGGGAGAAGAACGTATAGAAAGGTGTTAAATCAAAATATGGAAGGGGGAGGAGGATATACCGCGGTCGTAGAGGATTGGGGCCGTGTGCCCGGTGCATAAAGGAGGAAACACAGGAGAGGTGGATAACTACAGGGGGATAACCGTTACGAACGCAGGTTATAAGATAGCAATGACTGTAGTGAAAAATAGACTAGTAAAGGAAGTGGAAGAAAAAGGTCTTCTGCCAGAGACGCAGGGTGGGTTCAGGAGGGGAAGAGGTACAGCAGACCAGATATTTACCCTGGCCAGGATGGTAGAAAAAGTAATGGAACAGAGAGGAAGTGTGTAGGGAAAGATTGGTGGAGTGTTTGGAAAGAAGAGGGGTGAGTGAGGGGATGGTTGAGTTTGTGAGGAGAGTATATCAGGAGACATGGTGTGTGGCTAAGGTGGGGGATAGAGTATCAGAGGAATTTAGAACATGGATGGGAGTGAGACAGGGATGCCCGCTAAGCCCTCTATTGTTTAATTTGTATACAAGTGAATTGGATGAAATATTGAGAAGAGGGCAAGCGGGTGGCGTAGTGGTTGGGAGGAAGAAAGTTTGGATGTTAGCATATGCGGATGACATGGTACTGATGGCGAGGGACTGGGAGGGGGTGAAAGAGATGTTAGCAAGAGTGGAAAAGTACATGGATAAGAGGGAGTTAAGGGTGAATGTAGGGAAAATGAAATGGATCAGGTTTAGGAACAAAGGAAGGGAAGGAAGAATGAGAGAGCTGAAATGGAAAGGGGAAGTGATTGAAAGGGTGAAAGTGTTCAAATACTTGGGATTTATTTTTAAGTGTACGGGAGGGTATGAAGAGCACATGAAATGGGTACAAGGAAAGGCGAGAAGAGCGTGGGGTGTGGTGTGGGAGTTGGATGGAAAATAATGTGAGGGTGATGTGTGGATTGTGGGATGAGTGCGTGAAGCCAATCTTGATGTATGGTGTGGAGGTGTGGGGAACAAAGAGGTATGAGTGTGTGGATCGGGAACAAAGACGCCTCAATATATATTGTTACAGGAGCTAGATAGGGAGACCTTAGGGTGTGAGGCAGTGAAGAGAGTGGTGAGGTTCGAGATGAGAATGTGTGCGCTGGAAGAAGGGAGATTGGTGAAGGAGGTATGGTGGATGAGTAAGAGTATAGTGGAGGGTAGATGGAGAGCGGAGAGAAGGAGAATGTAGGAAAGGGTAGGTTTGGCGGAGGTGGTGGTGAATAAATGGCTTGAGAAAGGGGTGAATGTGGCTGATTGGGTATATGAGAAGGAAAGAGAAGTGGAGAGACAAGAAAGGCAAGGCTGCATAGAGAGGAGTGAGTACAATGAGGGATATGGGAGATGGCAGGTGCATGGAAGAAAGCCGAAGTATATAGAGAGCGGAATGGGGAGAGAGGATAAGGTGACAATGGCAAGGGCGAGGTGTGGGTCAGATGAAAGAGGAAGAAAGTGGTGGATGGGAGAGAGTTATGGGAAGTGCGTTTTATGTAAGAATGGAAGGGATACTTGGAGGCATTTGGCGGAGGAATGCGAGGGGGTGAGTGAAGAGTGGGTGGAAGGGTGCAGGAGGGTGACGGACTGGATGAATGAGGACGGGGCCAGGGTAAATGTGCTTAGGAGAATAGGGTGGGAGAGAGGTAGGAGAAGAGTGGAGTGAAAGATATGAAAGGATTATATTTTTTGTTTATTATTAGAATATAGTTTAGTAGAGTTTGTACATGTAATAATGCCAAATAAAGGTTTCTTTCTTTCTTTCTTATTAATGTTTAATAGGCCTTTTTTCCATTCATTAAAAATATGAAACATACTAGAAAAATTGCAAATTACCTTGAAATCTTCAAAATTATGTTTATTAACTCCACTTCTGAATATTGTTTTTGCAAAAGAAATCACTTTAACACTCATTTCACGTTCATCATTAAATAATGCCTGCAATTCCCGGCACACAGCAAATAAATTTTGTCTAAAACAAAAGAACATCTATTTACCTTATATAAAAGAACATCTTTTTTAATTTATGCTCATATATGTTTCTAAATTCATAAACATATTAATTACAAAACAAAATATTGAATTTTTAAATCTAACTTACTTTCTATTATGTTCATCATCTTTGGCATTGATCTCAACACCCAACTCCTCAATCCTGCTCAACAATCGCTTCCCAATCGAAGTCATCATAGTTTCTAATATTGAACAGTACTTATTTCCTGCCAGGTCAAAAGCTTCCGGTATATTCTTAAGATTATCACAAATAAAATACCACTCCTCCTCCAGCATACTCTTCTGAAAAGTGTCGTGCTGGAACAAGGCCCATGTTCCCATGTACTCTAAGTAATCTTTTAAGACCAACAACAAAGTTTTATCAAAAGTCATAATATTCTTCCTGTAGGTTTCAGAAAGTTCATCATCCCCATCAACTACTGTGTCCCAGTACTGAGAAATTCGCTCTCGTTGTGATACAGCAATTTTTATGCCTTCTTTGAGTTCCCGCATCAGCTGCCTGACACTCAAGGGAGAGGGTTTTTCAGGTTTTTGTTCAAGCCTCATTCTTAAAAATTCATGTATTACTTCGAGGGGAACGGCTGAAAGGAATAAGAAAGCTGCCTTATAGGATGGTAGGCCTAAGGATTTTGCTTCTGGGCTCCAAGATCCGTAACGGATTAATTCTTCATCTTGATCATCATCATTAAGTATCTACAATAAATGCCAGATTAAGAAAAACCTTCAAAAAAATATTTTTTTCAATACCTTATTAAAAATTGATTCATCTTCTGGTTTCTGAAGAGTAATCTGTGACTTCCTCAAAACGTGCTTATGAAGCCTATCCAAAAAACTCATACTTTTGCCAAGCCCACGTGTTTTTAAAATATTCTCAATATATCTTCTATATGGTGATATTGAATTTTCATTTTTCTTACTGACTAGAGTAGCTATAGGACTAAGATTATATAAATCTATAGGTGTTTTAATATTCAGGTAATCATTTACAGAGGAACTTGAACTATTACTATCAGTCGGGCTGCATGAGTCTATACAGCTCTCATCATACTGTATAGGCCACTGGTAGTATTTATTCTCGAGCAATGCGAGGAGTTTTCCCAAAATAACCAATTTCAAGCGTTGATGTTTGGTCATGTTATACCACAAACACATCGCCTTGACCCGACCCACAAATTCAGGACTACTATAAAGTGGATACAGTTCAGCAAATGCTCGACTGGAAGGGAATAAAGATTCTGCTTCCTCTAGTCGAGACATAAGTTCTTCAACTTCTTTGAGGGCAGAGTTTTGGGCATCCATGCAACTAGGACAGTACATAGAGAGACATCCAGAGCAATCATCTTCGACCCCGCTGTCACTACTCTGTACTGATAGTTTCTTTGTGTTACGTTCAAATTTGTAGTTCATTATTGAGCTTAATAGGGTTCCGACACATTCACGGGCTAAACAGAGAAAAGAATCTTCTTCTGATGCAGTTCGGTCTGCACGTAATGCACGAAGTTCTAGCCAGATTATATCTTTTAATTCGGTTTGCCATAAATATTCTTCTCTGCTTATCTAAATAAAAGATAATATATAGTTAATTTATATGATTAATAACATAATTAATGTTTTACATATTAGATAAGTGCTTGTAGATTCTGAATTTAACTATTCGACAATATGACTAATATTAATTTAGATAGTATACTTACAGCTCTTCGAGGTTGTCTCTCTGGAAAAGATTTCATGTTTATCAATAGACTGAGTGTTTTGTAGAAATCAACACGGCTTTGTGGACAGTCATAGTTGTCCTTAATGTTAGCATGACCCAGGTTAATAGTCACTGATCTGTTGATTGCATGCCTGCTACCATTACCATTAGCATTGGGAGCAACACGTTTTGAACATAAGCTCATAAACCTCTTGCAGCTCTCAATCTGCCTTGTCTGTGGAGTCAAGGGCCCCAGATCTCCTGTATCATGACTAGCACTCTGAGCACTAGCGATGTCCAGCTTCAAATCCCTTTCAGAACCACGCAAAAGTTTGATGCTTCTTTTATCAACTCTTTTACCTGTTAAAAATATCAATATAAGTTGATATTAATTTAAAGAAAATAAATAATTTATTACACTGGCTTTACCATTACCTCAGAATAAAATACAAAATGGTAACAAAAATGAAAACTGAAGATAATTTTTTTAACTACAATACATTAGTTTTTTTTTCTTAAATAATAATCTATATAGAAAAGGTATGAATGAATAGTTTAAGATTTACTTCTAAATTAAACTGTGGCATTAAAATAATTAACACCATTAGTGCAGGTCAGTAATTGGATGGGTGATCAGTATCCTTTGTCATTTAGATGTAATTAATGGTGCTTTAGAATGATGGGAGTGAGTCTTCAAAGTGCCAAGCTCAATTAGACAAACAAATATACACAAAAACAAGGAGGATGAACCATGTGGTCAACCATAAAACACTACACTACTATTAGATGAAATGGTAACAAAGATATTACTAATGGACCAATAATAAATATCATTAATTTGTATTGATTGACATAACCAAATACTACTACTAAATAGTTTACGAAAATTATGAACAATAAACTTATGAATGTGCTTTTAAATGCACAAAAAATATAAATGGTATTCTACTGTGAAGAAACGAATACTCACCCAAGAAAAAAAATCCTGGTAAATTACCAAAAATTACAAAAACAATTAAAATAATTCATAACAAACGAAACCAAAAAACTAGTTACCGTAATTCGCAACTATCAAACAATTAAATGTCATATTGTTTTACACAGATTTTTTGAATGATATATTTGTATTTCATACATTAACATTGGAATATTCAAATTTTTTATATTATTTAAATTTAATTTTGAAAAATATTACACATAATTACCTGATTCTATTTCTGAAGAGTCTGCTTTGGTGATTAATTCATCAAACATGTTACCAATGGTGTTTCGTCTAGAAATCAGCTTCTTTGGCATTCTGGGGGAGGATTTGGGCAGATGCCTGGAAAATTATTAATTCAAAAATAATACAATTAAAATTGTGTTAGGATATCTCATTTATTTTAAAACACAAATCAAATTTATCATAAATGAATTTTATATTAGAAACAAGGTAAGAAATTTGTTATCTACTACAATGCACATCTTAAACCTAGAATGATATTTAGAAACATTAAATACCTTTTTATCGAAACATATAAAAAAATGGTGATGTGGCCATCATAGTACTTTCCCTATATTTTACTCGAAAACTATGCGGTTTATGCAAAAAGGTTATTCTCAATAATTTATTCAATTTTGAATTCTCTACAATTATTTGTTATATAACTTTCATGTTGCTTCAATAGTTTATTAGCAATTGGCAAAAAATGTCAAAAATTTCAATTTTTATTTTTTTTCTCGAAAGTTAAGAATTTTATGAAAAATATATTTTAACAAAATTTGTTCAGTTTCTCATTCTCTTTAACTTTTGTTTGAAAAGTTTTGTAATATTTTTCATATTAAAAAAAATATTGGAAAAAAACAAAAAACGTCTCGAGTAAACACCCACTTCCGGTTTATGAATGTTTACCAAAAGCTTTTCAGTTCCAGTTTTTAATGATAAAACTTTACGTTTAAAGTTTCATCTCAATCGGATCAGTCGTTTTTGAGATACAGCACCCACCGACAGACAGACAGACAGACAGACAGACACACACACAGACACAAATTTTTTTTTTCCAGAAATTAGTTTAATGGACTCAGGGGATCTCAAAACGGATATTTCCGCAAAAAAAAAATTTCAAAAAAAAATCACGATCACAATACTTCCCCTATATTTCATATAGGGAAAGTAAAAATAAAAATAATCATTTCTCTCTTTAGACATAAACAATATTTAATCAAGTTTCCCAAAAACGAATATATTTCAGAAAAATGCACCTAAATATTAAAAAGTGTAAAGATGCATATCAGATTCTACAAATTAAGAGTACAGTAAAATAAAATCAATTAAAAGCAGTATAGCAATATGAAAAATGGTGATGTGGCCATCATAGTACTTTCCCTATATTTTTCTCGAAAACTATGAGGTTTACGCAAAAATGTTGTTCTTAATAATTTGTGCACTTTGTCATTCGCTACAATTATTTGTTATATGAATTTTATCTATCTCCAATAGTTTATTAGCAATTGGCAAAAAATGTCAAAATATTCAATTTTTATTTTTTTTTCTCGAAAGTTAAAAATTTTATGAAAAACATGTTCGAATAAAGCTTGTTCAGTTTTTCATTCCCTTTAACTTTTGTCTGAACCGTTTTTTAAAAATTTTCATATTTAGAAGAATATCACGAAAAGACAAAAAAACGCCTCGAGTAAACAACCACTTCCGGTTTATGAATGTTTACCAAAAGCTTTTCAGTTCCAGTTTTTAACGATAAAACCTTAAGTTTAAAGTTTCATGCCATTCGGATCATTCGTCTTTGAGATACAGCACCCACCGACAGACAGACAGACAGACACACACACACACACACACACACACACACACACACAGACACAATTTTTTTTTTTCCAGAAATTAGTGTTTTGGGTTCAGGGGGGCCCAAAACGGATATTTCCGCAAAAAAAATTTTTCAAAATAAAATCACGAAAACAATACTCCCCCTATATATACTATATAGGGAAAGTAAAAATGTTGATGTGGCCATCATAGTAGTTTCCCTATATTTTTCTCGAAAACTATTAGGTTTACGCAAAAATGTTATTCTTAATAATATATGCACTTTTGAATTCTCTACAATTATTTGTTATATAAATTTGATGTAACTCCAATAGTTTATTAGAAATTGGCAAGAAATGTCAAAATTTTCAATTTTTTTTTTTTTTTCTCGAAAGTTAAGAATTTTATGGAAAACAGGTTCGAATAAAACTTGTTCAGTTTTTCAGTCCCTTTAACTTTTGTTTGAACAGGTTTTTAAAATTTTTTATATTTAGAAAAATATCACGAAAAAACCAAAAAACGCCTCGAGTAAACATCCACTTCCGGTCTATGAATCTTTACCAAAAGCTTTTCAGTTCCAGTTTTTAACGATAAAACCTTAAGTTTGAAGTTTCATATCAAACAGATTATTCGTTTTTGAGATACAGCGCCCACCGACAGACACACACACAGACACAAAAATTTTTTTTCCAGAAATTAGTGTTTTGGGTTCAGGGGACACCAAAACGGATATTTCCGCAAAAAAAAATTTTGAAAAAAAAATCACGAAAACAATAGTCCCCCTATATATACTATATAGGGAAACTAAAAATTGCCAGTGGTGGGCGTATACATTTGAAGCTCAATTAGCGATAGCAAAAGTGAATCTGTCTGAAATCAAGTAGGTGGCTGGTACAATTTGCCATAAGGATATAATTAATGGTGTTAATGATATCACAATAATGATGGGGGGCAATATTTTAAAATAAAAAGCTCATTTAGGAGTAAACATATAAAATCAAAATATTGACATCTAAATTAATTATCCCCCCCAATCATAATTGTGTAGCTTATCTTAATCATTATTTATTTTACATTAACTTATGTTTTTTTTTAAGCCATCACAGTATTAATTCCAAATTAATATTTAATATACACTTTGGCAGAATGAATAAGTGAATTTAAAACAATAAACATTTTATTGCCCGGTACATTATTTGTATATCAAAATCATTAATATTTACGATGACTTGCCATACGAGATTACATTTGAACCATTTTTAATATTTATTATAGGATATCAATGCTTGGTAGTGCTTATTTATTTTCAATTTTACAAAGTTTAATTGTATTATGAAAGAATATAATCTTCACAAGTAGAGAATTATACTAAAATAAAAAACCTTAATAATAAATAATATTGAGTAAAGGTGCAAAGTACACAGAACATACACTTAAGTACTCACCCAACGTTCTCTTTATCCCTGTTCTTTCTTTCCCGATATTTTCTCAACAACTTTGTCCGAGGGGGCGTCTTTCCATAGCAATCATAATCATCGAGTCCGTTGGAGCTGCAAAATGCAATTAGTGTCTACTAATGTTTATGTAGGTGAGGCTGTTATCAATAGATTGCCGGGTAGATATATATAAGCGACAAAACTTAGCCTTTATTTACTTACTACTCTCCTTCTGAGCACTCTCTGTCCTCCTTGAGACGGTTCAAGTTGGCCATTATAATGAGGCGTCGCGGCGCTATAGGTATTCCATTCGTGTGATTGCGACATCAACTGTAATTGGCATAATTACGTGCTAATTGCTTTTTCGGGCATTTTTCAAGCGGATTTGAGGAAAATAACTGCTGACACTGACAGCAGATTCCTCCCACTTTCGTTTAGGTTAACAAACTCGACTCTGCCAACACAAAGAACGTTATGTACCTAATATATTTTACTGATTATAGTTAGTGTAAAATATTTTATAATTTTTTAATTTAACACTTTTAAATATATTGCCGCGTGCATAGTACTTTGCTAATTTGATTGTTAAAGAAAATAGATTTAACCTAAAACACACATTTGATTAAAATAAGTTGGCAACATCTAAAAGCATTTGGGATTTGAAAAAGCACACAATATCATACACTTGGAAATCTTAACAACAATAACATATAATAATATCTTAAATGGATTTTAGTAACAATTACGAATAATCGATTTCAAAAATATCAATCATTCTAAAACTATGAATTTATATCTGATAAAGTTAGTTCCTTGAAATCCCACTAAAGTTATAAATTGAGGTGAATATTTGGTTGCATACCTGAATTTTAAATAATCCTATAGAAAAGTGCTTTATAAAGTTATACCTTCGATTTAACGGTTATACTTGCCAGTTTTTGTTCTAGGTAATTTATTTAATAACAAAAATACAATCCCCCGTATAATTACTTATTGAGATTATAAAAACAAATTACTTATGTTAACAATTCCCTTATGATAACTGATTTTACATAATATAAAAGAATGTATTTATAGTAATAGTTAAACCATACAAGTAAAACTAATTTAAGCATAGGCAGTTTTGCTAAATTAATTCTTTAAATTAACATCAAACTTTTATTCATATTGTATCAATTCTATATATATCCTTCACAAAAACTTTTTATATCATATTAATGTTTTAATTGTAATTAATCCATATACATTATAATTAGTATCTTGGCATTAAAATAAGTTTTAAACATCAACCAGTAGATTCTTATTTTCCTTATTGACCCAAATTGAAAGGTTTTCAAATATATCTATCCTAAATCATAATTTAACCCTTAACTGCATGATTTTTTTTAAATTTTTCTTGGTTTTACTTCTAAGTCACGGGAAAAATAATGTTTTGCAACAGCAGAAAAAGGGCTCTCTTCGGTGTTAATGATGTTTGCATTTTACACAATGTTTCCCTTAACTGAATCTGAAAGGGAACCACAGGAAAGAAGTTAAGGGTTAAGATTACTGTAAATTTTCTTTCTGCAATTATTTTATTGTAAAAAACATCGTTTTATTCAACAATAAAACTGCAAAAACACTTATAATTGATTTATAAGCAATCAAATGATTTTTACCACAGTTGATACATTTTTTTCATAAATATATTTATGAATAACGGTACATTTTCAGAAAAAAATACATTAAAATTATTGTTGTTTTGACAAATGAACTTCAAATGCAGCATTGGGCTGGAGTGGAAGAACATTCTGCCGAGTGAACTCCCCCCTGGATCTCTTACTCAAAATTATAAGTACATATTTTTATCTATTCATTTGTAATATTTTCATTTATTGTAAGAGAGACAAAGCATTAAATACAAATACAAATACAAATGACTTTTGTATATATAATTCAATCAGTTAAAAGTTATAAAGTATTATCCAGGGAAGTAGTTGTTTCAATAAGTGATTTGTTTTGTAGTCTTAATAAGACTAATTGTAGATTTACTAAATGTTTCGTATTTTTTAATTTTATTATTCAATTCTCTACAGCGGCCTAAGGACTTTAATACATTTTTTGAATAAAATATTAATTTGTAGTTTTTATCCAATATGGTGTCATATCAGAAATGTAGATAAAAATTGTTTAGTAATAATGCAATAATTACTTTCTGAATTTTATTCAAACTACATATATTCCATAACCATATTAACTTTATTCCATATTTATGGTAATTTAATAAAATATTTCGACAAATACATTCTTGTAAATTAGCCAGGAGGCCATTTAAGCTGTCTACCACCAATTACATGGATATGCAAGTGATATACTGACTGGCATCCCTCCACACCATTATTAATAACAACCCTGTAACCTTTGGGCATTCTCTCTTTTCCTAATTTCTTTGCCACAAGTAGTAATGTTCCTAAGAGCTAAAATAAAAAAAAACAATTATCAATATAACTAATGTCATGAAACAAAACATTTAAATAATATAATTAATTCAATCAAAGGTACAAAATTGGAATGTAGGAATATAGAAGAAATATATCTTAAATAAAAATAAAATGTGTTTCACCCGAACTAACGTTGCTGCTGATGCAACCGTATGCGCCCACCACCGGCGTTTTAACAAATTTTTATTTACGATGACAGTTGCTTTTTTGAAAAGTGGTCATAGGCAACACAGTCATGATATGCATATTTACAAACCTAGTTTAAATTAATCACTATATCTTAGAAATAATCCTAACATATAAAAAATACCTGTTTATCTGTTTCTACACTCTCATCCAACATACTAATCCGCCGCTTAGGTATTACGAGGAAGTGAGTGGGAGCTTGTGGTGCAACATCATTAAATGCAAGACACTCATTATCTTCATAAATTATATCCGCTTTGATTTCCTTCGAGATAATCTTGTCGAAAATTGTCGCTTCCTTGGTATTTTTAGCTTCTTGTGCTTTTCTTACCTCTGAGCTCATCTAGATTAAATATATTAGAAGAACTCTGGCAATGATTCAAGACAAGTAAAACATACCATTTTCCAATTTAGCATTATTGGTGCTACTTTATGCTCAGTATTTCCAAGTATGATTGTTCTGACAATTTTTGATGTCAGTGAAAACATTCTGACAGCTGAAAAACAATAAAAAAATAATAAGTTGTTTGAGATTTGAGTGACTGCAAACTAATGAAAAAAGAAAACCATTTACAAAAATGTGTGGAAATATAATTTGAAAAGGCTATGGTAAGTTAAGCTTGTAGTTTAGAAGAAAAATTTATAATAATTACTTTTTATTAAAAGTTTAAAAAAATACTGAAGATTGAGCACCACTTACATTACAATAAATGTAAAACAAAGGTGGATTTCTTAAACCAGTTAGGCAGAACCTAATTCATGTGACAAATGCAAAGGAATTTAAACTAGCCATGGTAAGTAACTGCTTCAACATAATAGCCAAACCCTAATTTTAGAAGAAAAAATACTCAACCTCAACCCATTCTAAAATTCATATACAAATATGGTTTAGCTTTATATTTTTAATTCTAAATTATTTTGACAGGTTTGTATTTTGTTAGTTAAGGTCAATAGTAAGATTACTGATGAAACATTATTAGGTAGCTAAAGGTAGAAATAAAAAAAAAATCATATTTGAATCACTTTAGAGATAATTAAACCCTTCATTTAAATATGTGTATATTTGATGCTGAAATAATTTCTTGATTTATTATTTGACTGAAGCCAAGTACAAATAAATTCTAGTAAATATTTTGAAATTTCTTCTGATGTTGGCTTGGTATTCTTTTTTTTTCTATTTTATGAAAAATTCTTCTTGTATTCCTTATTCTTTCTCCATATACCAATCACTATCTACTAGTATGAACTCCGCCCTTCGGCATGCTGTTAAAATTATATGTATGGTTATCCTTCAATTTTGTATATTTCAGTTTATTTGTATTTTACATAATCATGACCAATAAAGCTTAAATAAATAAATAAATAAATAGTGTTTTTAGTACTTGATCTCTTTCAATTATTACATCTCATACATTAAGCATCTGCATTTTCATGAATCACCTCTGTTCAGTAACTTGACCTTGTTAGCATTTTATGCCTTGTGCTTATGAATTCTTGAATTTAAGAGCAGCAATATCAGGTTGTAAGTTACTTATAGAAAAGCTTGAAACTATTGCAAATAATTATTTCTTTCTAACGTAGTAATTTTGCTCTAGTTTTTATAGTAGTATTTCTGGGAATTTGTTCAAGTACACCTTACAAATATTCCATCTGTTCACACATAACTTAAAGACTGATCCTGTGAAAGTGGATTCTTCGGTGATTGAAATGGCTCCTAATATTCATTATTCCATTTAAACATTTTTATTATCTTATTAATTTTATTATCATCTGTATCTCTTTTCAATATTCATTCTGCTTCTTTTTTCAATATTTATGACATCCATTCCAAGAATCAATTCATCTTCATGACTCCTATTATAAATTGATTTTGAAATGATGCTTTATCTATGACAATTGTAGGATATTTGCCTGTGAAATGAATGTAACACCCACTGCATCGGAGTTGAATATGTACAAACTTACAATTTTATCTTTATTGAAATATTTAATTAAAGCGCTGACATAAACAAAAGATCCAGAGATAGAGAGGAACAGGATATACACGAACGCAATACTATATTTAATATAAGCAAAAAGATACTAAGGTCACCTGCAGAAAGAAAATTAGAACAGGAAGAAAGAAAAGCCAATCAAAAGAAAACTGGGAACGAGAATAACAAATCAGAAGAAAATAAAGAAACAATGCAAGAATTGAAAAGAATGATGCAAGATTTAATGCGGGAAGTGAAGAAAAACAAAGAAGAGCTTAAAAAGACCAACGAAGAGATAAAGAAAAATAGTGAAGAACTAAAATACGAAATTCAAACAATAAGAAGAGAAGCAAATAAGACAGAAGAAAAGTGGGAAGATGAGAAGCAAATATGAAAGAACAAAAGTGGGAAGATGAAAAACAAATTATGATGACAAAAATACAAGTATTAGAGGAACGAGTGGAAAATGCAGAAAAGTGCTAAAGGAGAAAATGTGAGAGAAGAGATAGAAGAGTTCCTAACAAATGAACTAGGTAGAAAGGTAGAAATAAAAAGTGCATACAAAACAAATAATCATCTAAACCAAAATATGGTACTAGCAGAAGTAGAATCCTGGGAAATGTAGCAACAAATCATGAAAGCTAAGAGTAATATAAGGCATACTAAAATTACATAGAAAATGACAACTCTGGAGGAAAGAACAGTGCAAAGAGAAATCAGAAGCATAGCGAAGGAAGAAAAAGAGAAAGGAAATTAAATAAGAATGGGCTAGAGAAATATACAAATTAATGGAATATAGTACAGATGGAACAACGGGGAAAAAAGGAGTGGAGGTAGTCGAAGTCACAAAAAAGGGACAAAAAAACTAAGCCAAAAATCAGAGCAAATGACAACCACAGATAACAAACTGGGCATGAATATGGATAATGTCAATAAAGATAAGGAGAAACAACAATGGAAACTAGGGACATGGAATATAAGAAGCATACAAGGAAAAGAATTGGAACTAGAGAAAGTATTTGAACAAACCAAAGTAGATGTGTTGGGAATTACAGAAACAAAAAAGAAAGAGAAAGAAATTATAAGGACGGAAAATGTGTATGTGCTGATATATAGTGGTGTGGACGAGAACGAGAGAGCAGTACCGGAGTAGCATGCATATACACAAGAAGTTAGAGAAAGAAATAGAGGAGTGGAAGGCATAACGCTTACAGTAGGGCTAAAAGATGTTGACAATAATAATTGCTTATGGCCCAAACGACGATGATACAACAGAAAACAAAGACATATTTTGAGACGAACTAACAACAGCAACGGAAAGAGCAAAAGGAGAATTATACGTAGTAGGAAACTTTAATGGCAGAGTAGGTAAACAAGACAAAGTAATTGGAGTATATGGTGAAAACACGAGAAATAACAATGGCAAAAGACTATTACATGTTTGTATAACACAGAACATGACCATTACAAATACATTTTTTGAACACAGAGAGATACACAAATTCACAAGAGAGGTGAAAAGCAGAAAACAAAGATCAATTATAGATTATATATTAGTGGAAGAGAACAACAGAAATGCAGTAATAGACACAAAAGTGAGAAGAGGGCCAGAAATTGGGAGTGACCACTACCTGGTAGAGACAAAGATGAAAACTACAAAGAAAAATAGAGAATCACACAAATACCTGGATGAAAACAGACCATTTGAATACATAAAAGCATATAAACTGAGAAACGAAGAAATAAGCAAGAAATACACAGAAGCAATTAAGAACAAATTAGAAATGAACGACGAAAAATACAGAAATGGAAATATAGAAGAGATATGGTATATATTTAAGAATGATATACTAGACACTGCAAAAACAGTATGTGGGTCTACAAAAAAAGTAAAAATACAAAACAAACTGCCTGGTGGACAGAGGAAATTAAGCCAGAAATAAAAGTAAAGAAAAAATGGGAGTAAAGGGAACAGAGATACTACTAGACATATATAACAAAGCATGGCAGAGCAAGAAATACCAAAAGAGTGGAAACAGCACGTATAGGGCCTATATTTAAGAAAGGAGACAAACAGAGTGTCAAAACTATAGGGGAATAACACTATTGAATACAGCTATGAAAATATTTGAACAAATAATTGACACCAAACTGAGAAAAATCATAGAACCAACATTTCATGAGGCTCAAAGTGGTTTCAGAAAGGGGAGATGCATCCAAGACCACATCTTCATTCTGCAACAAATAACAGAAAAATTTCAACAACAGTTTGACAGGGTAACTGACTATGGCAAATATTAAGAAAGAGAGGACTTAACAACAAATTAATCAACATAAAAGAAATATACAATACAAAAACCAAAGTAGTAATAAGAAACAACCAATATTCAGAAGCTTTTAGAACAAACGAAGGATTAAGATAAGGAGGAGGATTGAGCCCAACATTGTTCATCATATTCATAGACGAAATATTAAAGAAGTGCACAGACAAGACTAAGAAACTACTAATCGAATATAGAAACATGCAAAGAATAGAAATCTCAGAAGGGGCATTCGCAGACGATATAGTCATAATAGCTGGTGGGGAGAGAGAACTTCAAGAAAGCTTAAATATATGGAATGAGACACTGAAGGAATATGGAATGAAGATAAATAAAACAAAGACAAAGGTAATGATGATAGGAGAACAAATCGATATGAATATAAAGATAGAGGACACATGCATACAACAATTGGATACTTTTAGATATTTAGGAGTAGAAATAACAAGAATTGGAAAACAGGAAACCTAATTGAACAGCAGAATAGAAAAAACTATTAAACTGAAGGAATTAATATGACGTTTATTAACAAGAAGAAAATATTCCGCAAAACAAAAATAAAAGTATACAAGGCAATATTTGGACCAGTATTGACATTCGGATGCAAAACCTGGACACTGAAAAGAGCAAAATAAAGGCAATAGAGATGAAATACCTACGGAGAGTTAGAGAAGTCACAAATATGGACAAAATGAGAAATACCAAAATTATAAAGGGCTTGGAAATAGAACTGCTGGACGAATTTATAGAAAGAAGACAGCTTAGTTAGTGAGGACATCTACAACAAATGGGAAGCACAAAGCCTGTGAAACAAATATGGCAAGCAAGAGTAGGAAAAAGAAAAACCAAAGGAAGACCACGCCAGACCTGGGATAAGGCCATAGAAGAGATTCTGGAAAAACGAGGGAAAACATGGGCAGAAGTGAAAGGACTCACAAGAAACAAAAAAGAATGGGCAAATTTTGTACATATGAATAATTAGCCAAGACACAACTTACCCCTACACCATCATATGGTAGATAGGGATTTGAGATTATATATATTATTTAAATAGAAAATAATTACAGTAATACTGCCTATTTTTATCATACAACGTACCATTCTGGTAAAATTACATTAGAGGTAACTGTGAATGAAAATATCTTTGAAAATGGCATGTACGCTTAAGTATTTTTTTTTACTAATGCAGTTTTTGGTCAATATAATTAGGGGTATACTTATTTGTTTGTATTTAAATAACATGGAATGATCGGTCCACATAGAACCCAGATTAATGATTACTTACATTTACAAGGTTTTAATAATAATTTAAACAGTAAAATACACTCAAAACTCCATAGAATTCAATGGTAACCTCAACCTCTAATTTCTATGATGGCAACTGTGAAACTTGGTAACATTGAAAGTTAACAACATAACCTAGAATATATATAAATATATTTATAACGATATCAGAGTAATTGTTTAATAACTATTAGAATAATTCCATGCAAACAAAGTTCTTTGTTTATTGTAATCTTATTTAAATTAGCAACGGCATCTATGGTTTAAAATTAAAAATATTAACAAATATAAAAGTGGACGTTACCAGTTCGTAACAAAGGTCACAGAATGATCAAAGTGCAAATATATCAATTATTCTTTTAAGAATGTTTTTGCCATTCAAGAGTTGGTGAGTTTTCACATAAACCGTGTGGATGTGTACGCTATAGGATTTCTGAATTGAGCGCCTCCGCAGACCTGTAACGCATCTCATTGCCTCTTTTTAGTTCGTGCGCGGTAGCTAGATGGTGGGATGGCTGTGTGCGCCGCCATTCTTCCACACGTGCTGTCACCGGTCCGCCGTCTCCTCACCTCTTCTCATTTCGCCCGCGCTCTTTCAACCGGCAAGACCGCTCTCTTAGCACGCTCCAGGATGCAGTACACCACCGTTGAAAGGGGAGCCCCCAACAGCACCGACTACAGGCTCTACATACGTAAGTTGACTTGATGAATATATCGAATACCCCCGCATAACCTCTACGCATTTTTTCATCAATAGCGCTTCCGTCCATATGCGCACATTGCATTTAAATCCCCCACGTAATTGCACCTATTTTATTAATAATTATCCTATTAGAGGTATAAGTAATCTTTGTAAATTTATATTTTTAACAAGCCTAATAATGATAACACGAAATGCTTACATAGCAAATTAAAAATGCTTCAATTAAAATGTAGAGAATTTGCTTACTGTTGTTTCTTTATTACATTTGATAATAACGAATTGTTTAAGGTATTTAGATCATTTATGATAAATGAGTTTGATAACTAAATTGAATTTATTCTGAACAGAATCAACACAATATAATAAGAAAAACTACTTAATTAATTAAATTTTGAAAAGTACATTTATTTTCAATTACTTATCATGTAATAACAATATGATTATAATCTATTTACATTATGTCAATATATTAAGTAAGTTACATATTAAATTATATTGCTTTGTTGTTTGATAGAAAGTGCAAATCTCGAGCATTGTATTATAATGAACTAAAACAAATTCCTTCACTTATTACTATTTTAAGTGAAGTAAGTAAATTTACAGTTCATCCTTTTGATTACTTCACATTACACAACATGAAATTTCTCCATTTGGAATTTTGATATATAAAATTAAAACTTATTTTATTGATATTCCATATTTTTTTAAATTAAAATTACCTCTACTTATCACAATAATAGTAATTCCTTTCTAATAAGATAAATGTTACAATCTAATCCCAAATACAATTATCACATAATATTATTTGTTATTAATTACATTAAATGTAAATATTTTACTTATAGAGGATGACACTGGACCTATATCTCCACTACATGACATTCCATTGATGGCCGATTGTGGCAAAAAAATCTTCAATATGGTCGTTGAAGTACCAAGGTGGACAAATGCCAAAATGGAGGTAAGATTTTTGTTACTTGAGCTAAATTAGTATTAAATATTATCATTGATTACACAGGATAAAGTGCAGATTATTAGCTTCTCAAGTAAACCTTACATGTTTTTCATTGATATTTTATATTAATAATTTTATGGAAAATCTTTTATAAAAAATTTCCATAACATTTTGGTTAAAAAAAACAATAATTAAATACAGAAAAATTGTTATAAAATTAATTATTTAAAAAAACTAAATCAATCAGTATTATTCAATGTTACCCTCTACCTAAAATAAACTAGAACTAATAAAATATAAATAAAACAAGGTAAATAAATAAATGAACAAAACACAAGCAAGCAAAATATTTAAATATATTTCAAAATGCAAAGAAATTGAATTTGCTAAAATTTTACAGTATTATATATTTTTTGTAATAAGATTATTGATTTTTATCAGAATATTTAGGAAATTTTAGCTTAATATTAACCGTTTGACTGCTGAGGAGCACTATTGCGCTCGTCTTATATTGTGCTAAAAGTGCTAAGAGCTATTTGTAAATTTCTCAATAAAATTTCAAATCATATTAATAAACCAATTATTTAGTTTTTCTGGGTTGATTAAGTATGTGGAATGTTTAAACACTAGCTTGTCACTCTTTTCACTTTTTTTATAATTACCTAATTAGTTTGTTATTGATAAAGGTCACCGTTGGTAACTGATATGCATATTTAGAGATAAGCAAAGTAAAAAAGGTGACAAAAATGTACACATTTAGTGTGTGATATGTTACAATATCTTTTTCAAATGTGTTTCTGAAATGCTCTTTAAAAGTTGATGAAATTATTCCATTCATGCTATCATTAAACTGTTCAATACTTTTTAATATTTAAATGACATTAAATATTGCTGCAGGATATATGTTCTGAACTGAACTAATAACAGTTATTTCAAATGATCTTGAAATTATTGGTTCTATTAACAGACCTTTTATTAGATGCAGTTTTTATGATACTGATAAAAGTAAATATTTCATCAAATAGGTAAAATAGTAAATCTCTAGTGACAGCAAAAAATTATAACATTTATGTTTTGTTATTATACATTTTGTGAAGTGATGGATTAGATTAAATTAACAACATGTTGAACTTTTATAATATGCCCTGCTAAATCTAATTCATAGAATTGGTTGGCTTTCGAAATATTTTCACTCATGTAGTAGATAAAATGCTCTGGTTGAGAGTTTACACAGTTTTTATTGTCAGAACACTGAGACAATTGTTTTGCCACACAGTCGCTTCATCAGATGGCAACTGGTTTTATAACCTACAATTTTCGCTTATACAGGGTGACTGACGAAAAACCTTTGGTGCTGTATCTCGCTTATTTTTTATCCGATTTTAATAAATAAAACATCAAATTAAACCATTTTTGAAAGACTTTAATAGGATCTGAACTGTTATTTTTTCTCGCACCCAGTTTTTGACAAAATACGATAAACATTTTTTTTTACTGTATATATATTTTTATTGATTCGCAAGGAGATTTTTTTCTGAATATAAAATTGTAGACAAATTTATCCATACATCAAACTTAAGTCGAGAAATTGAGGATTAAAAAAATAAATAAAAAGCAACGATTTTTAATTATTTCATAATTAAAATGTTACAATATTTCAAACACTGTACTAGAATTTTGTGCTTCTACAGAAATCGTTTTTCAGTTTTTGAAATCTTGCAACATTTTTATTATGAAATTATTAAAAATCATTGCAGTATTGTACCAATAACTGACACTGTCACTTTTGACATTTGGAATAGGCTCTGTATATTGTTTACTATGGGTATTTGATTTTTAATTTTTTTTTAATCCTCAATTTCTCGACTTTGGTTTGATGAATGGATAAAATCGTTTACAAATTTAGATTCAGAAAAAAATCTCCTTGCGGATCAGTACAAAATATATATACAGTGCAATTTGAAAAAAAAAGTTGATTGTCTTTTGTCAAAAACTGGATGCAAGAAAAAATATCAGTACAGTTCATATTAAAGTCTTTTAAAAATCATTTAATTTGATGTTTTATTTATTCAAATCGGATCAAAAATAAGCGAGATACAGCACCAAAGGTCTTTCATCAGTCACCCTGTATAGTTCAATAAGGTGAATTTTTAATATTATTTACAAATTGGAGAAGGGTAAATTATTTTTAATAGAAATTCACCTAATAACAGTCTCCTCAATCCGATATTTTTACTGATATATACACGAGAGCCCATTAGATTTCAGTCATGATAATTCATTATTTAAAGAAATTGTGTACAATTCTTACTATCATTTCTCAATTTAAACTAGAAAATAATATAATAATGGTTTCATTCGACATAACTAATTGAATTTATAAATCAACATTGTACTTAACGTGATTTCAGCCATGTAACAACAGCTAACAGTTTCGTAATTCAATTCCCACAGAAATTATTTTTTCTCATTAATCTGGTAAATATTGTTAATAGAGAGAAGGCTTAGCAATAGTCACTTTTAAGCCCAATGCTGGAATAAAACCTAACAAACTTAATTTTAAACTTGGAAATGGACAAAGAATCTTTTGTTTTTGGTTTAGATATATGGACAAAAAGAGACAACCATTTAAATTTTGAAATGTATCGATAGCCAAATATTCGTGATTCACACATACCGTCTACATAGTCACCTTGCAAATATAAGCAGTTATCATAACTTTTTTTTTGTATCCCAGCTTCACATTCCTTCCATTTAATTTGAAACAAATATTTGTGCGGCTTGGAAAGTTGTTTTGTAAAGAAAACAGAAGCCAAAAAATCTAATCGAATATCAATACTGTGATTGATCTGTAATAATAAACTTTTAATTTAATAATTTCATAATAAAATCAATGCACTTTTAAAATCAATATCCATTTAAATAAGCATACTTCTTCTAAATGTGTTTTAATATATTAAAAGCATTATCTAAAAAAAAGAGTTTTTATTTCCATTTATCAGTCCTTTATTTATTCATATAAAAAATTAATATTTATGCATATAAAATTTAAAATTTAGACAAATAGAAGAGTGTATTAATAAAAATTATATACTTTTATTGTATATATTTGGCAATTATGAAATAATATAATTTAATTTGATTAATAATTATGTTATTGGTTGTTCAATGCTGGGTGCAAGAATATATATTGCATATGCAGGAAGTATTCTTAAAATGCTATTAGAAAGGTCACACTGACTAGTATTTTGCATATTAAACTTTCTATTCCTGTTGTATGTACAAGATTGATTATATAAGTACATATTTAGTGGTCATATAATTTCAACATGCATTCTAACATAATCCTAATCAAAACGTTTTATTTGATATAATGAAATCTTAAATTTGTATAAATGTTTAAGTCTAAATGTGGTATTTAGCAGCCAGAGATGAAAGTGAAAGTTTTAAAATTATTGTTGCTTAAATATCAATATATTTCTCTTTATGTAATCACTATCTTGTATTGCTTTGGTACAATTATATAAGGGGCAATGAGTTTACTATTTTTATATCATTGTTTGGCCAATCTGTGCAATGTTTATGATCTAGAAAACCAGTTTTAAATTACATCTGAAATTTAATTATTTTACGAATAAAACATTTTATCTTAATTATTAGAAATAATTATTATACTATAAATAACACACATATATAACGTTACATAACAATTGTTTTATTTTGAGACTATAGTTTGGACGAAATTAATTTACAAAATGAGAAAACATACATTTACATGCTGCTTACTTTCGTTAAGTAATAATTAAGTGTCTTATTTAAAGAAATATAAATGTATTACAAAGTAAACGCCTCGCTATATCAAATAATTATAAAATTATTGTGTAATTTTATCTTTATCTTTATCTTTATTTCTTTTAATTCTGTGCCAACAAAACAGCCTAACACATACAAAAAATACATAAATAATATTAATTACATAATTTAGACCGCACGAGAATTGGGCATTGAGTTCATCCTAGATGATCTTCCACTCGTACCTCGAAGTATTCTTCTGCTAACGCCCATGCAGGAACGCACCAGAAACCAATATTTAGGTGAATTTTAGCCTTAAATCCAGGCATTTTTGTCCCTAATGTGGGAATTATATGTGATTTGTTTACTTATATTTATGCAAAAAAGTACATCCGGGTTTATAATTACACATTTCAAATATTTCTTGTGTAAAGACTATTATATAACGGACATAGAAATCATTTAACTTTATTATTGATTAGTCTTTATATTTTATATATATATGGTATTTTAGTTACAATACAAATGATAAAATAGCCTTCTTATCTAATTAATATTATTTTAAAATAACGCAACTGATAGATATATTCCATGAAATAAATATTTAAGATAAGATAATAATAGAAATTAAATTTTGTATACTCATTTAATTGTATTTAATGAAAATAGAATTTGTATTTGTCACTTTATAAATTTTTATATGAAATGAACAACAATAACCATAAGATAAATTAAACCATTAAAATCATTTAGTTTTACTTGTTTCATAATTTATTTTTACATGTTTAACTTACATTTAAAACTTTCCTAATAAACCAAGTGATTTTAATAGTTGATTAAATAAATATGAAATATATATGTAATAAACATACCAGTTTCAATAAAACATACAAATTAACGATTAAAAACACTTGGTTTTATTAGAAAAGTTTTAAAGGAAAGTTAAACATGTAAAAATAAATTATGAAAAAATAATAAAACTCTCGATATTTATTTATCTTGAGTCTCCTTTTTAGAATAATACATATTAAAAAATTAACAAAAATAAAAAACATACATAAAATTTTGGTCAAAAGAATCACGGGTGGAGTTCCCTTTGCACTCCAGTCGATTTAAAAGTCATTTCAAATTCATTGTCATTTGCGACAACTGAGTACAAAGGGTTAATTTATAATATTTTGAATTATTTTTAACTTTATTTATTTTCTAATTATTTTTTCATTTCTGTCATTGTTAGTTATTACTTTGTTGCAACTTTTTTGTTATATGTCATATAAGATCTTTTGCAAATATTTTATTCATTTCTATCTGCAACATAACATGTTATTTATTTATTTATTTATACACTATATTACTTATTTTAATTATAAGTTATAAGACCTTCAGGAATATTATTTTACTTTTATGTACTTAAACCATTTTGGATTATACATTAGGAGTATATAATAAATATTGATTATTATTGTTATCTTTAAATTACTCACAAGTATGTAAGTCAGGTGCTCAAAAAGTATTAAATATAGAAATAAAAACCTTTGCTTTTACAGAATAATTATTATAAAATATTGTTTGTTAAATAATATATTTTATGGAAAAGACATTGTTTTTAAATTGAAAATTTATTTATTATTATGATATATTAAATTATTTTAAATTTATTTAAATAATACAAATAAATCCTTATAAAAATTAAATATTTTGTTTTATAAATTAGATCTGTGTATTTTTATGCTTGAGTAATTCTGATTGGTTTTTAACAGCCATAGAAAAATAGTGAACCCAATTGCATGGCAATGAAGTCATTTAACCTACATAACTAGAATTTTTCAATGATTTGATATTACATTGAACCTTGTAAAAATGGCTTCTTTCTAATTTCACCCTTTCTCCAGATAACCATGAAAGAGACCCTGAATCCAATCAAGCAGGACGTAAAGAAAGGAAAACTGCGTTATGTGGCCAATTGCTTCCCACACCACGGCTACATCTGGAATTATGGTGCTTTACCTCAAACCTGGGAAAATCCTGACCATTTGGATGATGGCACTGGTTGTAAGGGCGACAACGATCCCATCGACGTCCTGGAAATTGGCTACAGGGTTGCCAAAAGGGGAGAAATATTGCAGGTCAAAATCCTTGGTACCATAGCTTTAATTGATGAAGGTAATTAATAAAAAAAATATATTTTATACCAAATAGATATTATTTTTATCAATGTAAATAAATAAATTTGATCTTCATATAACTAAATCAACCAATTTAATGTAAATAAAAATTAATATACACGCCGGTGGTGTCGTATTCGGTTGCGGCCCCGAACTACGTGCAGCAACGTTGATTCGGGCCAGCAGTTGGATGGGTGATCGGTACCATTCACCATTGAGAAACAATTAATGGTGCTTTATAGTGACGGGGGCGATTCTTAAAAGTAACAAGCTCATTTACACACAAACAAATACACAAATCACCAGGACCACGTGGTCAATAGCCAAACACTACTACTACTACTAAAAATTAATATAATATATAGAGGATGTAAATCATGTTTCTTATGCAACAATAAAATCAGTCACTTACTTATTTAACTAGGCACTGAAGAAAATACCATTTTTTTTAATTAGAATTGTTTTCTGTAAGGCACTATTTTTTACTTTTGATAGTTGTTTTCAAGTGACGTAAATTAACATAATAATAAGTATAATGTTTTTCTATTTGAATAAAATAGTAGCAATTAAAAATAATTGTTAAAAATTTTAATATTCCAACATGAAATCTGTTTTTTAAATATGTATTTGACATTCTAAAAAAATATTTTATTCAGAGAACACTTTCAATGATAGATGTGAATAAGTGCCTTAAATATGATTATTTCTAATCAATAATACAATTTCATTTTTTCCCTTGAGGTTGCATTATTAATTAATCAAATATCCAAACAAAGGTAATCTTTAGATAACTAATCCATTTTTTATTGATTAGATTGAGTGTTTTGTCTCAATTTTATCTGATAGTAAGGTATGAATATTGCAAATATGTTGAACTTTGCTCGCAATGAGTTGTCAACAACGACTTGATAATGAAAATGGATACTTTGTATACAAACTCTATGATTCATAAGTTTTATTTAAATAATGTTAAAAATTAATATTCCTGATATGTTACTTATTACAAATTTTATTTTTGGCAACTACACTATTTATGACAAAAATAGATGACGATCATACAATTAACATTTTTATATTCAATTTGATATATGTATTTATAAATGAAATTTAAGCAGCAAAATAAACTTTTAAACTTCATAATATACAATTATTGACATTGCCAAAATAAATAAATGTCATACAATTTATTATGTAAAAGTAGTATAATTTGATATAATAATTATTGTTAAATTGATTTTCTAATATAATTTTCCACAATCTAAACATGTGCATATGGCATTCTACCATGCGGTGTCTTTTGACGTATTTAATTTTACACCACTTTACATATAAATATCTACAATATTTGGCATCATCATTATTAATTGTAATCAGATTAGGGAATTCAATTTCCATTGTAATGGAAGAAATTTTAATGTTTCCTTATTTTTCACCATGTTACATTTTACTGTAGATCACTATAGTGACCATTGCAGACCACCTTTTCATACAATTTTTAAACATAAGTTTGGTTCAAATGGACCAATATTATGATGGGCATAGTAAGCACCTCATTTTATTTACTACTTGATAATAATATTGTGAAAATGCTTTTGCATATAAACAGGGTATTTTAACAGCTAGTTGTTAAAATAAGAGGTGACTGCCTAAATCTGTAAAAATATAAATGGAATTCAAAATAAATAAACAATTAACTTTGTTGGTATTACTTTTTATTTACACTTGTAACTATAGTTTCGACAACTTCAGCTTGTCATTATCAAACAATAGTATTTTAAATTGCATTTAACATACAAATTTATACCGTTTTAAAAGAATTAAACAGGGGGGAGGATATAAGATCTGCCTGGTCGTTATTGAGCGGAATGTCCGGATTTTGATTAATCTTAAATACTTCGATGGACTCGAGTAAATCCATTTTAAGCCCTTTTTCGGCAAAGTGGATTACCTCGAGAACATCTTCTTCAAAAGAATGATTATTTTCTCGGATGTGGTTAGCAAATGTGGATTTATTATTCCCGTTTCTGTATGCACTAATATGTTCTTTTAAACGTGTGTTGAAATTGCGTCCAGACTGACCGATATATTCTCATAGGTAAAATTTTTAATTGATATTTAAATGATAATATACTATTGGAATCTTTAATTAAGGATTTTAAATTTTTCGTAAAACAATTTGTTGGGTCTTTTTTCAACTCTTCTACATTCGAATTATCAATAAAAGTTTTGACTTTTTGAATATAATCTGTTTTATTTAAAATGACCGTTGAATTCCCTTTATCGGCTTTGGTAATTGTCAGTTTATTAGCTTTGACTTTATGTTTAATATTTTTAACAGTTTTTGAATCTGTTGTACTGTCTAGTTTTGCTAGTTTAATGAAAATACTAATTTTGGATTTACTGAGTTCACAATTTTTTATATTTTTAAGGGCTATTTCTGTTTCAACAATTAACGTTTCTTTAAAATTTTTACAATTAATATGGGGTGAATATTTGGGGCCTAATTCTAAAAGTGACTGCTCTTGATTTGAAAATTGGGTTTTACCTATGAACCCAATGTGTCCGAAATTGTACGGTTTAATTAAAATTCATAAACCAGGAGAACCAATAAGACCTGTCGTTACATACACAAACTCACCTGCACGTGATTTGTGTAAAAAACTAAATTCAATTTTCAGGGAGTTAACAAATTTTAAAGATCCAAATTCTATTAAAAATTCTGTAGAGCTTACCAAACAATTAAATACTCATAAACTTCATCCAAATTCAAAATTGGTATCCTTTGATATAAGTAATATGTTCTCTAACATACCACCACAGGACTGTATCAGACTATTAAAACAAACCTTAGAGGAATGCAATGTTAATTCAGTTATAATTCATGAATTTTTGGAATTAATTAAAATCATTTTAGAAAATAATTATTTTTCATTCGAAAATAAAATCTATAAACAAAATGGAGGTTTAGCAATGGGCTCTCCATTAAGTCCTTTATTAGCAGAAATTTTTATGAACAATTTAACAAATAAAATACTCAAACTAAATTCAGCGAAAACACATATACAATTCTGGTATAGATATGTCGACAACGTACTTGCAGGCTTTAGAGGAACAGATAGGCAGTTGCAACAGTTTCTGAATGAAATAAATAATATACATCCTAACATTAAATTCACTCTGGAAAAAGAAATCAATCAAAATATTAAATTTTTAGACCTCTCCATAACCAGAACTTCAAATAATACGTTCATATTTGACATCTACAGAAAACCGACATTCACAGACACATTAATCCCTAATAAGTCCAGACATACATTCAAACACAAATTAACCACATTTGAAACTATTATTTATAGAGCCAAAACAATCCCACTTTCTGATCAATCTTATAATAACGAAATTAAAATAATTCAATCATTAGCAGCAAATAATGGCTACTCACCAAATATAATCAATAAATTAATTAAAAAACAAGAATTGAATTCATTAGGTAAATACTTGTATGCAGTCAATAAAAAACCAATTTCTAATTTTAGAACATTAACATTTTTCGGCAACATTACCCACAAAATTAAATCAGTTTTAGAAAAACATAATATTAACGTTTCTTTAAAATCGCCAAACAAAATATGTAACATCATCTACAACAATAAAACACCCATCGATATAATGTCAAAATCAGGAATTTATAAGTTAAAATGTAAATCATGTCAGGGAGAATATATCGGTCAGTCTGGACGCAATTTCAACACACGTTTAAAAGAACATATTAGTGCATACAGAAACGGGAATAATAAATCCACATTTGCTAACCACATCCGAGAAAATAATCATTCTTTTGAAGAAGATGTACTCGAGGTAATCCACTTTGCCGAAAAAGGGCTTAAAATGGATTTACTCGAGTCCATCGAAGTATTTAAGATTAATCATAATCCGGATATTCCGCTCATTAACGACCAGGCAGATCTTATATCTTCCCCCCTGTTTAATTTTTCAAAAACGGTATAAATTTGTATGTTAAATGTAATTTAAAATACTATTGTTTGATAATGACAAGCTGAAGTTGTCGAAACTATAGTTACAAGTGTAAATAAAAAGTGATACCAACAAAGTTAATTGTTTATTTATTTTGAATTTATAAAAATGTATCACGAAGTGAAAGCCTCTGCAATTACTTATTTTATAAATGGAATGCTTTACAAAGCAGTTTTATGTATATAATGACTGTACTCTTACAAGCTATGAAAGGACACTGAACAAAAAGTACTTCTCCTAAATCCAAGACATAAATCTATAACAGTGAAAAAAATAACCATAAATTTTATAATAAAAAGTTTTGGTCAATATGACAAAATGACTAGAAGTATCGTGTGAAATGTAAATGATAGTATCTCTTAATTGGTGTTCCCATTATATTGTTCAAATTATATATATTTAATTGATGGTTTTGAATCCTCAAAATTATCTGCCTAGCATTTTTCTTATTATTAATGGCATTTATTTCAGGTGAAACTGATTGGAAACTACTTGCAATTGATGTGAACGATCCAATTGCCGACCAGGTTAACGACGTTCCTGATGTAGAAAAACATTTCCCTGGACTACTCAAAGCCTCTGTAGAATGGTTCAAAATTTACAAAATTCCTGATAACAAACCTGAAAACCAATTTGCATTTAATGGAGAGGCTAAACCAGCTGCATTTGCACACAATGTTGTAGAAGAGGTAAATATATAAAAATAAATTCTTACAATTTCCCCAGTTAATTTATTAAATAAGGAATTTTATTATATTTGTATAGAACATTTAATATCTGTTGTGGAATACCAATGGCTAATAAGCCAGAGAAGTAGTTGTGCCAATAAGTGAATTGTTTTTTAGTCTTAATAAGACTCATTTTTGTAGATTTACTAAATGTTTTCATATTTTTGGATTATTAAAATTTAATTAACTTTACAAATTACTTGAATCATTAACAATATATAAATAATATGCTATATTAATTTTAATGTAATAGGAACGAATGCAAGTATACTATACAGAGGGTGAGTTTTTCTTTAGATGTTCTCTATGGGGATCCCAGAAACTATAAAAAACAGTTAAATGGGGAAATAAGTGTAGTTTTATGAGACAAATAATTAAATTCAAGGTTTACAAAAAAGCAAGAGTAACTAGATATTTTGAAAGAAGTAAAAGGTGTTCTTTTTTTCAAATCAATATATGTCGGTTATTATGGCAGATAGAAAAAAAAACTGTTAAGGACAAAGTTGTATATAATTTTAATCATATTTAACTTAATTTAGACACAGATTACATTAAATTTTTCTCTGTCATTACTTGTTGTAAATATTGAAAAAGCTATTTTAGGTGTGATTAAACTTGATTTATACATAACAAATTTAGATGTTTTCAATATGGAAATTTAATGTGAAAACTTCATAGATTATGCTAAATTTAGTTTGGCGGCATTAAAGATTTCCATAATTGGCCAAAAGGGGGATTACCGTCATGGCAAGTGTCTTAGAACTAATTACCACAAAAATGATCCTAAATATACTTTCGACAGATTACAGATTTCCATCACCTAATCCATGCATTTTTACAATTCTGATAAAAGTATTTAAGGGTTAAATATTTCCAGAATTGCATTAGTAACCCTTAATCTTCTATACGGATATGTATGTACAGGTGTACTTGCACTGTTATATTTTTCTATTTATTTAGTTATCTTCGGTCTTCTTTCTTAAATAATACATTTAAAGAAATTATTAAAACAAATTATTAAAAAACTATACATAAAATAGATATTATATAAAGACCGATCTTTATAAAAGTTATTCATTATTACATATTTGTGTCTTCACAAAACAAAATTTAAATGAAAATCTTGCTCCTGAAGGGACTGGTGTATATGAAATGCATGATTGAGCGGATTTCAATGAATCTGATGTTAGCTGCAAAAATTAGAAAGACATCTACTCCTAATTCAGTATGGAGACAACTCCTTTGGAAGTATTTCATTTACTCCTGGATGAAGAACTATTATCACAAATAGTCAGCCATTCGAACAAATATGACAGTAATTGAAGCGATTATCTTCTAACAAATGGACCTTTGAAGAAATTCACCAGTGTACTACTTTTAACCGACTGTCTTCCACAAATGCATATGAATTGGTTCACACATGGCGATGGAGTTAACATTAGCAGAAAAAATAAAACAAAATTTTCATGTATTTGACAACGATATTCTGGACAAATCGGGTAAATTAACAAAATTGAGACTATTTTTCGATGCTTTAAATGAAAGATTTATGTAGTTGAAATGCTTTCATATAACCTTGCTATAAACGAAACAAATGGTTCCGCTATTCATGCAAGATGTTCCTAAAAGGAAAGCTTGTAGATTTCAGTTTTAAATTGTGGTGGCTACGTTCATTAGATGGTTATCTTTATCAATTTATTCCCTATGGAGGAGCAACTATGGAAATGTCACAAATTGCTGAACCATTACTACAAACAAGATGATCCAAGAGGAAACAAAAAAAAGAAATTACTACTTCACAACGGAAAGAAATCTCAGACTATAATAAATACATGCGGTACATCTTCATGACAGTGCAGTGGCAAATTACCATTAAGTGCAACAGTATTTTCAAAAATACATGGGCTGAGAATTGTGAATCTTCTTGTGGATTCTCTTGACTTGACATATATGTTTATTATGGCTATTAAAAATTTCACAATGAAACACGTTTCTTTTGCCCATAATATATTTGTAGGGAATATATTTTATTAATCTGCATAAAATTAACTACAACATTGCCCTTAACAGTTTTTTTTCTATCTGTCATAACTGAGATATATTGGTTTAAAAAAATTACTAGATAGTCTTTTTATTTAGTTACTACAATTTAAATACATTGTTATATACAGGGTGACTGACGAAAAACACTTGGTGCCATATCTCGCTTATTTTTTATCCGATTTTAATAAATAAAACATCAAATTAAACCATTTTTAAAAGACTTTAATAGGATCTGAACTGTTATTTTTTCTCGCACCCAGTTTTTGACAAAATACTATCAACATTTTTTTTTTAAATTGCACTGTATATATATTTTTATTGATTCGCAAGGAGATTTTTTTTCTGAATATAAAATTGTAGACAAATTTATCCATACATCAAACTTAAGTCGAGAAATTGAGGACTAAAAAAATAAATAAAAAGTCAAGTATCCATTGTAAACAATATACAGACCCTATTTTAAATGTCAAAAGTGACAGTGACAGCCATTGATACAATACTGCAACGATTTTTAATTATTTCATAATTAAAATGTTGCAATATTTCAAACACTATACTAGAATTTTGTGCTTCTACAGAAATCGTTTTTCAGTTTTTGAAATCTTGCAACATTTTTATTTTTTATTATGAAATTATTAAAAATCATTGCAGTATTGTACCAATGACTGACACTGTCACTTTTGACATTTGGAATAGGCTCTGTATATTGTTTACTATGGGTATTTGATTTTTAATTTTTTTTTTAATCCTCAATTTCTCGACTTTGGTTTGATGAATGGATAAAATCGTTTACAAATTTAGATTCAGAAAAAAATCTCCTTGCGGATCAGTACAATATATATATACAGTGCAATTAGAAAAAAAAAAAAGTTGATCGTCTGTTGTCAAAAACTGGATGCAAGAAAAAATATCAGTACAGTTCATATTAAAGTCTTTTAAAAATCATTTAATTTGATGTTTTATTTATTCAAATCGGATCAAAAATAAGCGAGATACAGCACCAAAGGTTTTTCGTCAGTCACCCTGTATACCACCCCTTTTACCAAAAATTAATTTGTATTTGTATAAATCACGAAAATGAATTACTGCATAGTAATTGTTGTTACAATCAACTTTATTAAGTTAATTATTATTTATTTTTAATTATTCAATTCAATAATCAGATGATAAAAATAATTTTCTATTATACTAGAATACGATGTTGCATAAAGCTTGCATAAAGTACTTTTACGTTTCTGATTATTGTATTGCATTATATTTCACTATTATTTATGTGAATTAGCAAAACTCATAAACTTATTTCATGTTGCAAGGCTATGATAAAATTATTTTTTCCATGCTTACTGATAAGAGATATTATTATTGTCAAGGTGAATGTAAAATTAGTTGAAGGTTTAAGGATTACATCATTCCACCATTTTTCTATTGACGTGATAAGATTTGTTAATGTGAATTGCTATATGCGATTACACAGTGTTTAATTAAATATTTGATGGTAGAGGCATTTACTTTGTGGTACATCTTGAATGATTTGTAAATGAGATACAATAACTTTGTTTTACCACTATATTTTAAACAATTACAGTGACTATAGTTTCAACTATAAGCTAGTCATTATCAAACAAAGTTTTAGTTTATAGTCGAAACTATAGTCACTGTAATTGTTTAAAATATAGTGGTAAAACAAAGTTGTGTAGAAAAATTAACTAATAATTAAAAAATTAAGAAATACTTCATCTTAATTACAATCTATTATTATTTATGAAAAAATAAATTAATCTAGTAGTTATATAACAATTGCAAGATATGTACTTTAAACACTAATTTGTTTTTTTTTTAATTCAATTTTAATGCATTTTTTAGTTGTGAACAGCTTATTTGAATGTGATTAAAGAAAGTTGTATACAGAATGAGTTTTTCTAGTGTATGAAGATCTCTGATGAAAAAATGATAAAATTTTCTTTGATAACTAGATATTTTGAAAAGAACAAAAGATTTAAAATTTTTCTTTCTATTTGGTATTTGAATAACACAAACATTTTTTTTTATTTGCAAACCATACATGGTTTTCTGTTTAATCCTATACAGGGTGTCCCGTTAATGCGGGGAAATGGCTGGACCATAAATTCCTGAGGTCAAAATATGACGATTTAACGCAACTTATCTATATCCAAAAATTTACGGTTAAGCCGGAATTTGGCTTCAAAGTTGATTTTTTTTTAATTTCTTTTGTTTACAACAATTAAACGCTTTATTTGATTTGAATGAAATTTATATTTAATAACTACCATAATATAATACACCATTTCAGTTATTATGATTATTATTGGTTAACAAAAAGTATAAGAAACAGTAGTACCACCACTTAAAAACTAAAATATTGTTTTATTGGTGGACCTAATAAAAACTAAAAAAATACTGCCTGAAAGACTGTTTAATTTAAAAACTTTTTCATCTCTTAATAATATTTGATATCTTTTACGGTTTTCTCACAAAAAAATAAAATATATATTTTTTATCTAGTAAAAACAAAATCTAGTTTTTCATCGAATAGAAAATAAATGTTTTTCGTGGCTGTCTACCTTTAAAAAATGTAAATTATGTATAATAATAATTATTTAGTGTCTTTTAACAATTAATTTTTAACTTTATTATAGTTCATAAATATTCATATTTGGAACAAACAGCTATCTTGTTTGTATTAGGATTTTGCAAAGAAAATTGTTCGAAAAGTGTTAGATGTTGTTCTGATTTATTTTATTAATTGATATTATTTAATTTTTATTCAATTGAGTAAGTTTATTTACTTATTAATGAGTGCATAACGAGTATACTATATTCATATTTTATTTTTTTGTACAAAAACCGTACAAGATATTAAAAACTAGTAAGAGTTAAAAAAGTTTTTAAATCTAATGCCCTTTCAAATAGATTTTTTTGGATTTTATTGGATGCACCAATAAAAAAATATTTTAGTTTTTAAGTGGTGGTACTACTGTTTTTTATACTTCCTGTCAATCACTAATGTTCACAATAACTGAAATGATGTATAATATTATGGTACTTATTAATAATAAATTTCATTCAAATCAAATAAAGCGTTCAATTGTTATAAACAAACGAAATACAAAATTTTGAAACTTTGAAGCCAAATTCCGGCGGAACCGTAAATTTTTGGATATAGATAAGTTGTGTTAAATCATCATATTTTGACCCCAGGAATCTATTGTCCAGCCATTTCCCCGCATTAACGGGACACCCTGTATAGAAAAAATACCTGTGATGTTAGGTGGTGCTTTAGCGAGGAAGTGGATTTTTTAAAATTAATACATTTATTTATTTTGATTCATGATTATCTTGCTTTAGTATTAGTATTTTTAGTATTATTTATTTATTTATTCCAATATGCTTACATAATATTCCAAAATTGTATATAAAATCCATTAATATCAACAAAAATTTCAATCACATATGGAAAGGGCAGAGTTCACAATATAGCGTTCTTCCACTGGTACCAACTCTTTCTTCCATGAGAGACTTCCTTCTTGAATCTCATATCAGAATATTTTCACTTTGTTTTGGCCAAATGCGGCATATTATATCCTTAAAAGGATTTTATACAAATATGTGATTTATGTCATCAGCTTTAAGGATGTAAAACTCTATTTTTATTTGGCTTCTAATATGTATATCAAATACTACTTGACAAGATTAAACTTGTTAAAAACTCATATTTATTTAACATAAAACATTATTTTTTGAGGTTTTGTTTCGACACATTATTCCTTCTTTAGACAGGTGAACTATTAATTTAATTCAATTCAATTTATTGTACCAGAGATACAGGGTGACTGACGAAAAACCTTTGGTGCTGTATCTCGCTTATTTTTGATCCGATTTGAATAAATAAAACATCAAATTAAATGATTTTTAAAAGACTTTAATATGAACTGTACTGATATTTTTTCTTGCATACAGTTTTTGACAAAAGACGATCAACTTTTTTTTTAAATTGCACTGTATATATATTTTGTACTGATTCGCAAGGAGATTTTTTTCTGAATCTAAATTTGTAAACGATTTTATCCATTCATCAAACCAAAGTCGAGAAATTGAGGATTAAAAAAAATATTAAAAATCAAATACCCATAGTAAACAATATACAGAGCCTATTCCAAATGTCAAAAGTGACAGTGTCAGTCATTGGTACAATACTGCAATGATTTTTAATAATTTCATAATAAAAATGTTGCAAGATTTCAAAAACTGAAAAACGATTTCTGTAGAAGCACAAAATTCTAGTACAGTGTTTGAAATATTGCAACATTTTAATTATGAAATAATTAAAAATCGTTGCAGTATTGTATCAATGGCTGTCACTGTCACTTTTGACATTTAAAATAGGGTCTGTATATTGTTTACATTGGATACTTGACTTTTTATTTATTTTGTTAATCCTCAATTTCTTGACTTAAGTTTGATATATGGATAAATTTGTCTACAATTTTATATTCAGAAAAAAAATCTCCTTGCGAATCAATAAAAATATATATACAGTGCAATTAAAAAAAAAATGTTGATCGTATTTTGTCAAAAACTGGGTGCGAGAAAATATAACAGTTCAGATCCTATTAAAGTCTTTTAAAAATGGTTTAATTTGATGTTTTATTTATTAAAATCGGATAAAAAATAAGCGAGATACAGCACCAAAGGTTTTTCGTCAGTCACCCTGTATACATATCTTTACATTCGCCAAAAAATTATAAATAGTGAATAAATATTAAAATATACAACATAAATAAAAAACTATGATCCACAAACAAAGACTTTAAATAAGTTAAAATATATACAGATTAATATACAGGGTGAGTTTTTTTCGATGTTCTCTATGGGGATCTCGGAAACTATAAGAGATAGAGAAACGGTTAAATGGGGAAAGAAGTGTAGATTTACGAGACGAATAAAATTCCACTTTCAAAGTTTTCAAAAAAGTCAAGGGTAACTAGATATTTTGAAAAAAGTAAAAAGTGTCAATTTTTTCAAATCAATATATCTCGGTTATTATAACAGATAGAAAAAAACTGTAAAGATACTGTTAGATAATTTTATGTAGATTAATAAAAAATAATTAGAAATTTTTTATCGCCATTATTTTCCGAGATATGACGCAAACTTACATTTTTTTTAATGGAAACCATAGTTGGCTATGGCCTCATTCAAAAGGTATTTTTTTTCTCTTTAATCCAATATGGTATACGACATAGTTATTTCTAAAAATGAGTGAGTTATAGTCATTTTAAATTTTATAATAAAAAAAATGGGTAGCCATGAAAAAGGTGAAAGTAAAACAATTGCAGTTGTTTATAATAATTCCCATATTAAAATATGGGAATTTTGATATACAAAGACTTTAAACAAGTTAAAATATATATAGTTTAAAACATATGATAAAAAAGGCATATAGTATAGAGACTTTGTTACAAAGTTACAATACAATAAAAAAAAATGGACAGACTACATTTTAAAATCTGAGAATTTATTGGACAAACACTCATCAACACTGTAGAATGCCTTTGCTCTGAGGTAGGATTTTATCTTCGCATTGAAACGTTACTTGTGTTTTGATATCAAGAGGAAGGCTATTGTATAGTTTAGGTCCATAAAAGTTGACATATTGTAGGTTTAATTAAATATACAATATGAAATATAAAAAGTGTGAAATTCAAACAACTAGCGAAAACGCTAGTAATAAAAAATTAAAATTAAAAACAATGTGAATATAAAGTCCTCATTAACCACAGTCTCAACCATAATAAAATATTTTAAAACTTGTATCTATATTATGTATTGTATTTTATTTTAAATTCTGTCTTTACACGATTACTTAACACAAGTTGCTTCAAAATCATGCTTAAAAATGTGATTAAAAATCTCCTACTCTGCAAAATTTGTACATAAAAAAATAAATTTAGCAATGTGAAATTTTCATAAGCTCTAAGAAAACATAACCTGCTATTATAACCAACTGAAACATTACATATTATTTTTCTTTATTACAGGTCCATAAATTTTGGAAGTTACTTGTAAACAAAGAAATTGATACTAAAGGAATTTCATGGTAAGTTTAAAATTTATTTATAAATACGTTTTTTCTATTTATATATCAAAAACATTGGAATTCAAAAACTAATCATTAAAAAAAATGTTTCATAAGGAGGTGACAATTGTAAATGTACATTTTTTAAAAGTAATTTTGCTAATATTAAAATTTAATGGTCTCAAAATCTTACAAACAAATCTGATTAATTTTATTTCTAATTATTTTACAGGAAAATTACTAACGAATGTGTTTAGAATTTATTTTACAATGCATTTACAGTATTAAAACAGTCAGTGGCTATAATTATAAAAAAGAAAAGTAATAATTTTTTCCCAAACATATTAACAATTAGAATCACCAAAAGGCGATTTTTCGCGCATGCTTATTTTAATGGGTGTTCCAATAATTTTTAAATGTAAAATACATTATTTTAAAAGAATTATATTATGGTTAGAAAAATCTTAGTTAATCCCTAGTTATTTTACCACTTTGTGATACGATGCTGATGACTTTTTTTAACGATTTTCATGGTTTTAAAATGATTCTCATATTAAAACAGACAAAAAAACATATCAAGTTGTAAAATTGTTCTTGGATATTCTTATATCAAACAAAAATTATAAGTTTTGCTCTCTGTATCAGTAAATATTGAAATAAAATCTTAATTGAATTTAAAAAAAAGTTGTTCACAGAGCTGTATTAGTTTGTTGGAGAATAACAAAACCATTGTTAATGTATATTGCTAGTGTGTATTTGTTCAAATTTTTATATACTGACTTCTATAAAACTTGCAACACTTAGGATTTGTTGAACGATTTTATTGTTATTTTCATAACATATTACCATTATTACCACAATTATTATGGTAATGCACTCATTTAGACAACATGGCAAGTTGGTATATGTAAGGAAGCCAACAAAAGGAATTTGATTATACACTTATACAAGTAAATAATTGTCGGTTAAAAATTTTAGGTAAGTAAAACCCGTAAAATAATTTTAATTCAGAAAAAGCAGCAGTAACGAATTAATCATCACCTAATTACTAAAATTATATAATTTTTTTCGTCATTCAAATTTGAAATGTGTAAATTGGTTACAATCTTTCTGGAAAGATAAAAAAAATAAAAACTAAAACACTAATTGGTGCGTGATCACAGCTTCATTTTGCCTGCCGACAGAATGGTTGGTGGTAGGATAAACGTTACAAGAACACTAATCTTGCATGTATGGATCGAGCATACAATGCAACAGATTTTACTGAACGAGGTTTATAAAAATATTGTTTCTGTCTATGATTTACTATGATTTCCCAATGTCTAGATGTACTCTATCTCATCTGAATGTTTATAAATGCAGTACTGATACATATTGTACATTATACAAACCAAAAATTAAATATTTTATGTTTATTTTCAGTGCTAATACAAGTGTGGATGGTAGTCCGTTTAAAATTCCAGTTACTGAAGCAAGTGAAATAGTCAACAAAACACCTCCATTAGCACCAGCTCTCCCTATTGAACCAATAGGTAATTTAATCAATTTTATTTTAAAATCTTTAAGTAATAGCAAACTTATTATTATTTTTCGCACATATATCAGTTCATTTATGTATCTAATTTCCTTTCAGTTAACACTATTTATTATCTGAGGCACACCATTAAAAAAAGCCACCTTTGAGGTGATATTATTTGGGATTAATTGTTTTCTGTTTATTTGCAGTGGACAAGTGGCACTTCATCCATCTAAAATAAATCTGCCCTGTAAGAAACCAGGCACACACACACAAGTACACACATACACACATAAAAAATGCCACCACGTTTATGTCGCTCTCCGGTTGTTAGTAAAATAAGTGATAGTCGCAGCACGGTGGCCTGTGCATTTATATAATTTATCACTAATTTATGTTTCTATTTAGGCAGTTGGTTGTCTGTAATAATATACATGTTATTATAAGAGATTTTTTCAATTACCTATTCATGATCCCCCGATTATATTAATCTAAAAACTATGAAGAAAGAAGAAATCTAGAAAATTGTAATGAAATGGACCAATGGTGTATGTAAGTACTTTTTATGTAGTTTTAATTTTTTAAATTAAATCGTACTTGGATGGTTGCAGTTGGTTAGTCTTAGTAATTTGGTAATATCTTTCCTATAATTCATATTACTCATTTGGTTTTAGTGGCATTATAATCTCGTTTTGTTAAAAAATAAATTTGTTATACATATCTCATTGCATAAATACAAATATCAATAGTATAATAAATAAAATGTCCTGCCTTTGTGGCAGATAAATTGTGATACTTCTTGTGAATATAGTCTTGATATATATATTTTGTTGAAATAACTATTTCCATGATGCATATTGAATTATACAAAAGCTTGTTTCAAATTACACATTTTATAAATTAAAGTTGGTTATTGAGATGTGGGTATAAACTTGCTTATATTTAAAAAATTAAATCTAAAAATAAAATGTTTTGGTTTCTTAAATAAAATAAATAGTGTATAGTTTGTTTCAAAAACATTAGTATATTGTTTTAATTATATAGGCAGAATATTAATTATCTTTGTACAGGGTGAGCAAAACTATTAACTAAGTCTCTTAGGCTGAATGTATTTTTCGGAGTATGAAGGTAAACTCAAATATTAAAAAACTATATATGTTGTGATCATCATAATTTCTTCCCTTTAGTGCTCATTTTATTATTATTTAAAACTATTTGTCATCTAAATTAAAATTAATCAGTAATATTATTTTAGGTCTTTAAAACCTAAATAAATTAAATAAATAATTAATAAAATTGAAACAAATTTAGTTTGACTGAAATCATACTGTATCGTGCGAGATCAGCATGGATCTAGTAAAAGGAACGATTTTCATAGATTCCGAATTATACAGGGTGTGTTTTTTTCGATGTTCTCTATGGGGATCTCGGAAACTATAAGAGATAGAGAAACGGTTAAATGGGGAAAGAAGTGTAGATGTATGAGACGAATAATATTCCACTTTCAAAGTTTTCAAAAAAGTCAAGGGTAACTAGATATTTTCAAAAAAGTAAAAAGTGTCAATTTTTTCAAATCAATATATCTCGGTTATTATAACAGATAGAAAAAAACTGTAAGGGACAAAGTTTTAGATAATTTTATGCAGATTAATAAAAAACTGTAAAGGACATTAAGTTCATCTACGTTCATTGTGGCGATTAAAAACACCACAATTAGTGTAAGAAACGTATTATACTATTGGCAAATGTGTTTATACCACATACAGAAGAAGGCCATTTGATAATTACAAAATTATTATTCTAATGATGGTTTTTCATTTTTGTTTAACTTTGTAAAACTAATAATTTCAATATTGCTATTATTATAATCAACTACAATTGTTTTACGTTCATCTTTTTCATGGCTACCCATTTTTTATTTATAATAAAACTTAAAGTGACTATAACTCACTTATTTTTAGAAATATCTATGTCGTATGTCATATTGGATTAAAGAGAAAAAAATTACCTTTTGAATGAGGTCACAGCCAACTATGGCTTCCATTTAAAAACATGTAAGTTTGCGTCATATCTCGGAAAATAATGGCGATACAAATTTTCGGATTATTTTTTATTAATCTGCGTAAAATTATCTAAAACTTTGTCCTTTACAGTTTTTTTTATATCTGTTATAATAACCGAGATATATTGATTTGAAAAAAATTGACACTTTTTACTTTTTTGAAAATATCTAGTTACCCTTGACTTTTTTGAAAACTTTGAAAGTCTAATTTTATTCGTCTCATAAATCTACACTTCTTTCCCCATTTAACCGTTTCTCTATCTCTTATAGTTTCCGAGATCCCCATAGAGAACATCTAAAAAAACTCACCCTGTATACTGTATTCCATTTTACTCAAAGCAATTCCGTAATAAAGGGACTTAATTGCATCAATTTTATGAAAATCACAACTGATATTTGAATATAAAACCCAATGTTTTAAATACATACGAATAGGCACAGTTAATTTAATCGATGAAGGTAAATTTTTTAAACTGATTATGATCCTTAATAATGTTAGCATACGACAATTGGCAGTTATCTACGTAGTATTTCGATGGAGATATTTTATTGACCAAAGATGTGAAAATTGTCGGTGTAAAGTGATAATTGGATAATTTTCATACAGTTAATAATACTCTGGAATTCAATTTTAGTATAACTTTTAAGATCGCCAAAATATTGGCGTAGAAAAAAGAAATTCATTATTTTTCCAATAGATGATTTTAGTTATCTGTATATCGCGTTGCATAAGACTGATAGGTTTCACTAGATGGAGTTAGAAAGATGAGATTTCGTACTAAAATCCTTTTTGACTCGGTTTTGTTTGAGCTGGTGTTAAAGATGGACACCAGCAAAGAGAAAATACGCTGTTTTATTTTCTTCGATATAGGAGGCTAAAAATGTGAATATTGTTAATGTCCTGGTACTGTAACAGCCAATCACGCGCAATTTTGGTTTGGTCTATTCTCCGGTAAATGTGGTGTCAAAGAGCACACACTGGAAGACCAATTCTTGAAAATATCGATAAAACCATGGACATTGCCCAAGAACTAAAGATTGCACAAAAAAACGTTTGGAATCATTTGAATAAGGCTGGATACAAAAAGAAGCTCGATGTATGGGTGCCCATTCGAGACGCAAAAAAACCCAAATATTTATGAATATAAATAATAACGTTAACAATTTATTATAACAAGACACTCGGTAATGATTATTTTATATAATTTACATTTTGTAACCAAAGGCTGGCAAGAAAAAAAAATGGATGGAAATTTAGATTTTGTTTTATACAAAACAACAAAGATACAATAGCAACAATATTCCAATAACACCCAATAAATTAATCATCTTACTACAAATTGTTGTAAATGTTTTTTTATTTTATTTTATTTTCTTACTTTCCCTTGAAAGTAGATGTTACATTTGTGAGATTTATATTGTAAAATTGATTTTAGTTATAATTATAAATATTTATAAGTAGGTTCAAATAGATTTAAAAGGAAAATATAAAATGGAATGCATGAAACAAGTACTTGTACTTAAAATGTTGACCATGGGACGCAACAACTTGGCTAATAAGAAGTCAAAACAATGAACAAAAATTGTGAACATATGTAAATTTATTTTTGTTGACTAATAATTATAAAAAAAACGCGAAAATATTTCATAAATCTACAACAAATTAGTCTTATTAAGACTACAAAAACAAATCACTTTTAAAACAACTACTTCTCTGGCTAATACATCGACAGACATTGAATGATACAAAAGTAATTTGTGTGTTACAAAATAACAAGGCTATCAAAGTAACACTAGTTTGAACGTATTTATTTCTGCAAAATAATCCAAGAAATGTTGAATGTACTTTGAATAGTTTATGAATGAATATAGTATGATAAATTTGAAAAAAAGAGTTTAGGTTGATTTTAAATACAAGTAAAAACATTTACTAAAATAAATATAATGAAATGTAAATAACTTACTCAGGTATGTACGGCAACTGACATATTAATGAAATATAATCGACTGAAGGTCTCAATTTTTACCTGAGTTGGATTAGTGAAGTCTTTTCTCTGCGTCACTGGTGGCTTTAGGGAGCTAATTGAGTACCACCAATTAGGTTTGCGGTCAGCAGTTACATAGAAATTTTATTTGAGCTGGAGTTCTTTGATGTACTCTAGGACACTCGGAGTATTAGTGTCACGATATATCTGCGTGTTCCGCACATATAGCGATTCAGTATGCGCCTTGGAGCGACGTTTTGCGTACGTAGGAGATTCGCTGTTTGAGTGGGTCTGCAGTAGGCCCAAATGGGTGTTTTTCAGAGACAAGGTTGATCTCGTGTTTATAATAGGCCATTTAGCTAAGGAAGCTTTGGTCTTTTGGATGAAATATGCGATCGTCTTTGACCACGAGAGGTGTTTAGTAGAATATTATACCGAGATATTTGATTTCTTTTTTTATTAGTTCCCCTCCGTAGCAGGGTTGGGGGGATTGATCTTTCGTTTTTTGATGTACGGTCTGTTGAAATGTACGGAACACTCTTATCAGTATTGACTTTTCGTATGTATCGATAGCAGCTTGGATAGTTTTCTCTAGATTAATTGTTGTGCCTCCTTTACTAAGTAGAGTTGTGTATTGTGCGATCAATACCGGAGCCAGATCTGGAATGTCGCTTGTAAAGATGTTGTACAGTGTCGGAGACAAGGCAGAGCCCTGTGGCACGCCTGCACAAATCTTACGCCCCTCTGAAAGCGTGTTGTTAATTTTGTAACGGAACTTTCTGTCACGTAGAATGTCGTTGAATCCTTTCGAGATGTCGAGGAATTGAGGAGACCAGACAGGAGAAGCATATTCGAGATGGCAACGAACAAGGGAACAAAATAAGATTTTTAAGCATTCACTGCTTAAATCTTTCGATGTTTGTAAAACGAAGCCTAACATACTTCTTGCTTTATCGCAGGTAAATGAAATATGCTGTTTAAAACTTAACCTATCATCAAATAATACACCCAAATCATTAATAATATTTACTTTTTTTAAATTTAAGCTATTTATCATATATGTAAATTCAGTAAATCTTCTACCTCGGTTAAAAGAAATAGAATTGCACTTATTAATGTTTAAAAATAATAGGTTTTCATTACACCAAGAATTAATTGGGTTAAGTCCTTTTGTATGCAATCATTGAGTGAAACAATAGTTTTAAATAATTTAAGATCGTTCGCATAGAGAAGAAAGTTGAATTTTTTAAATTATATTCTGAATGTCATTTACAAATAAGAAAAATAATAGAGGACCACACTGTGAGCCTTGCGGAACATCTGAACTAACATAAAAAAAATCCACGACCAATTAAGAACGATTCTATCCAGGAAATAGTAATGTCATTAAAGCCTAAAGATTTTAATTTAAATAACAAAATATTATGATTAACCCGGTCAAAAGCTTTAGAAAAGTCTGTATATATTGCATCTACTTGACAATTCTTTTCCAAAGCATTTGACAGAAATTGATTATAACAGCAAATCCGTAATGGTAGATCGGCCTAACATTAATTCATGTTGGTTAAAAGATATCACTTGGCGAGACATCCAAAACAATTGATAAGCGACAAGTTTGTCGACAGACTGTATTTATACGCCACCAAGTTACGTTCCCCAGATTTTAAAATCGGTTTGAGAAAACTATCTTTCCATTTTATAGGAAATTTACCTGAAGATACTGATTTTGAAAATATTATGTGTATTGGGATACTTAATGTATATACACATTTTTTTAAATAAGAGCACTAGGTATTTCATCAGGAAATGATGAAAAGCTGTCTTTTAAATTCGTTATGCCGTTAAATACTTGCTCAAGGTTGACTTTTAAAATTGAATCATTTATTTGTATGTTCTTGTCGAAAATATGTCATATAGCGGGATGACTGTTCTTAACAAAAATTGAGGAGAAAAAGTTCGAAAAATAATCCACAATACTCTCACCATCTCTCTTATAAACTTAAAGAAATAGCGTGGATTACCTTTAATATTAGAATGAACTTTATTAATTTAACGATTATAGAGATTTGTGGATAGTGTAGAACATGCTGAACGTAAATTATTGAATAAGTTATAGTTAGTAAGTCACCCACTTTGTTTTTATTTCTTGTGAGCTAGTTTTTACTTCGTAATGAGCTCACGTAATTCCTTTGTTACCTATTTAAGATCATTTGATTTGTGATTTCGAATAAATTTAAATGGAATGAACGAATCGATACATGCCTAATTGAATTATTTCATAAAAAATTCGACAATTTTATCAAAATAAAGTTGTATTCAAAATATTAGCACTTTCTTCACAAATTTGTTTTTATTAACTAAATGTACATTTCGAACACAAAGTGTTCCTTATCAATAGCTAAATGTCATTTAAAAAAATATAACTTGAGTAATATATTTCCACAATTTTATCAATATCTTCATTTTCCAAAATATCAGTCCAATTTACTGCAGCAAAAAATCATTTAGAACATAATAGTCACCCAACTTATATAAATAAAATTTTCAGTGAATTCTATAAAATCTCGAGGATATTCAGTAGGAAACTTAAACCATAAGCATTGTGACAGTTATTGTCAGATAGGTCATCATTAATATTATATTTAAGTTAGTGAAAAATAAATCTAAGAATATTCCTCTCGAATTGGGCAGGAGATTAATTTGATTACAATAAATTACTGAATATGAATTGATTATTGACTCAACCTTTGGTCATTAATGTATGCAGAATCATATACTAATCCATTGTAATTCCATTTCAGTAATGGAAGATTATAGTCACCACAAATTAAGATATTTTATAAACATCATATAAACATTATACTTTACCGTGTTCCTCATACAAAGCAGAAAAGGAACCTGGAGGGAAATATAATCTGCCGATTATATAATTAATTTTATTAAATGTTATTGATACAAAGAAATGTTCAATTCTGTTATCAGATAAAATTAAAGAAGTCCTAAAACATCTCTTCACTGCGATCAGTATCCCACCACCTCTAATTTCCCCATGCATTGGGGATATAAATTATCATTATTAAATTGTAATAGACTATTTAAAATTTCCTCATAAAACCAGGTTTCAGTAATAAGCTCTACCCACATTCTGATAATATACTGTTCGGTTTTTGTACTTTGTGATACAATATTAGCTGCAGTTATGAATGGAACATCATTATTAAATTTAATAATCAAGTTTGGTTCCCCCTTTAATTTTCTGTTCTCAAGTTCACTTTTAAATTGTTTAAAATAATTGATTTGTTTCAAAGTGCGATCGTCACGAAATTGATGTTTTCGATCATTCTTGCTTCAGCAATATTTCGAAAAATTAATTTAATTGGACAGGGTTCGGTATTCAATTTATTTTTACCCAACCTCATAACCTTTTGGGGTTTAATGACTAAGCCAGGAGATACCAAAATATCTTGTATATATTTAAAGTCATCCTGGATTTCATTTTCAACTTCACCCGCTGTTGATTCTGGTACATTAAAAAGCATAATCTTTTTGGTCTACCGTCAATTTCCGTAATAATATTTTCTAGGAAAGCATTATTACTATCAAGTACATTTATATTAAACCCTTCAGAAGTTCCAGACACGGAATTCTCGAGATGTTCAATGTGCCATTCCAAACTATCAAGACGTGACGTAATTGTATTTCTGATTTCTTCTTTAAAAGCATTAAATTGATCAGCAAGAACTTTATTAAGTGTTTCGAAACTAACCATATTATTATTGGGAACAGAGTCAGAGTTAACACATTTCTGACACATACAGCTCGTTTTAAAATGGTTGATGTAGCTAAACTCATTTTTTTCATTAATATATGGCAAATACCGCATTTAATAACCATGATAATAATAATTAAGAAAAATAATATTAATTAAATAAATCTAACAGTAGGGAAAATAATACACTTCGCACCAACGGGGCCTGTTGTGGTGAACAACAAATAATAACAAACTCAGAGAGGTAGACCACGAAATGGAAATCACATATAATAAACAGGGGGCAATAAGGGAATTTAACTTAATAATTTAATATAATTCACCTTGGAAATTCGGGCCAGGAATGGTCGCATTATTTAAATTTCTCAGCTGTACGAAAATCAATCAAAATACATATACAGCGCCCTGCAACAGTGCGTCGAGTTTTCCTAACCCCTTTCTCGTGAGAGGTAGAAAAAAATGTTTCGTATAAAAATTTATTGGTTTAAAAATCTCTATGCCGTAAAATTATTTTCAAATATACAGGATGTCCCAATTTTGCGGCATAACAAAAGCGAACATTTTTTAATGGAGCACCCTGTATATTTTTCAATGAAAAAATATATTTCATTTAAAAATGATGAAAACCCTGTATATTTGAAAATTTTACGTCATAGAGATTTTTAGACCAATACATTTTTATACGGAACATCTATTCTATCTCTCAAGAGAAAGGCGCTAAGGAAAGTCCGACGCACTGTTGCAGGACCCTGTATAGTGTGGCGAAACAATTGTAGTGAATTAAATTAAAATTTGAAAATCAATTCAACTAAGTGCTTCGTTAACGAGTTCAACCTATATCATTATAAAATGTTTCACTTTATATTCCAAAATACATATGTAACGAAGTAAAAGTTATCAACGATTGCGCGATTCATATTTTGATATGCGTGTTCGATTGTGAAAACCGATAAGTGATACTGTATAATAATATTAAATAAACCTGATTATTTCAATTCATAAAATGATGAACTAATTGTGTAATATTATGACCTATATTCATATTAGAAACTATTTTATGTGTGGGGGTCATCAAATAATTCACCAATCGATTAATGAAATGGTCAATTAATCAATACTCAATAACCTATTAATCAAGTGGTTGACTAATCGATTGTATTATTTTACATTTTAATAGCACCATGCGAAGGACTATGTCATAAGTACATTTACCATGCAGGAAAGAAAATCTTTGGACTATTTTATAATCGTCCTTAGTTAGAAATCGTAGAAGGTAAACATAAATTAAGTGCTTAACTTTAATGAGGTTTGAAGTACAGCGAAATTTTAAAAACATTGATGTGATCACTATAGTGATTATCTGTTATAAAAACACGTAATCTTACCTAAAAGTCAATTTGGGGAAATACAACCCAGAAAAACTGAAAATACAACAAAACAAAGTACTAAAAATACTATACAAACTAAATAAAAGAACACCAACTGAAGAAGTATACAAGCAAACAAATGAATTAAATATAAAAAACTTAATCACACTAAATACGTATTCCACATATACAAAATAAAATACAAATACATTATTTCTGTAATAAATACATTCAAAATACTGTTGCTTTGATAGCTGTGATATTTGTAAGTAAATATACATTTGGAAAATAAAATAACTTAATTAGTGTAGTAAATTGTTTCGTTGTCAATTTCGCGTATTTTTATACTACCTCTTGGATAATGGGAAGTAGATATAAAATTTTCTGTAAAGGATGTTATTGCAATTTTTGATATGGCTTTTAATGATCTATCATAGGTTACTGCAGCGTTGGTCGTTTTTTATGAATTATACTAGTGCAGAAAAAATAGAGATTTAGAGGCATTAAAATAATTGTCAATTAAATTTATAATATGTTTTACTTAATCAAATCGTATGTTTATAATATAAACAAAATATAAACCAGTTAAAACTGATTGCAATAGTTATTTACTCTTATATTGAAATTTACAGGCGAACCTGTTGTCGAGCCTATAAATTTCATATAATGGTCGAGTATTGTACAATATTTTATAGGAATTTGAATATCAATATATTTATATTTAATATTGCAGTAGTGCCGTTACTAAAATATTTAATTAAGGTTGAGTTTAACGGTATCAGACTTAATATTTGGACTATTTTATTTATTATATTATATTGTCTAGTATATTGATTTGATTTTGATTTGATTTGAACCTTTTTCGTGAGTTCTATCGAGAAATGTTGCCTGATTAATTTTAAACTGTTTTTCTATGTATAGTCGAGCCGTCGAAAGCTGATTGTAACATTTTCGTACTAAGATTTGTTTAGCAACTAATATCAATCTCGTTCTAGTATCATCCTAGGACGACCGGAACAGAATGAAATTAAAAACGAAACGTGTGTTTGTATATTTAAGAATAGGGAATTAAATGTACATCCTAGCTCGCGCTTGAGCATGACTTACTTCATTTTGAAATGTAAAAACATAGCCTTGTTTATATTTTTCTTATATACTATTATTTTTGTTTGGCACAAACGCAGAAAGAGCCTGCAGAATAGCAGGAAGTAACCCACCAATTGATTTCCAAACGCCTACATCAGATGGGATAAATCCAGAAAGAGGGAAAATGGGTTTCGCATGAACTCACTAAAACTAGCAAAAATCAACGAGTAACAGCGTGATCCCGGTAAATCATCACAATCGGTATCAAAACCCAATCGCTTTGGAAAGAAGGTTCTCCTCTGCATTTGGCGGGTTATGAAGAGCGTGCTTTATTATGAGTTGGTTCAAGCGGGTGTAACGGTAACTGCGGACTGCTAGCAAAGTCAATTAATTCATTCAAGAAAGGAATGTTACCATGTCTAAGTTAGCTAACATAAAATTATAATAATAATACTAATATTTAGTTTAAAAGTTAGTTCTTGAATTGTCCTTATTGACAGTGCATGCTCTGATGTTTCTCAACCATGACATTAGCTTTCGGTCTACTATTTTACCATGCAGGATAAGTTATAGTTATATACTCAATAACATTAGAAGCGTTACACCAAGAAGGCATGATTTTTTGAAATTATTTTTTTGGAGACAGAGTCACTATATTTAAAATATACTTTGATAACTATTTCAGCCTTGTTTATATTTACTGTGGCAAAAAAATATTTACCTTTTTTTTTTTAAAGAAAACTATTTATAAGAGCTCTTTAGTACAGATGTTTATACTTTTCGTGTTTCCGTTGACTGTGTTAAACAAAATGCCTGGAGTCCGAAGACATCTATAATATCACCATTTGAGCTATTTTGACCGGGGTCGAATTATCGAAATATCGGTATGTCCTGTCGCGAAATTTCCCGCCGTATTAATTCCATTGCAACGACTGTAATGCGTCATGTATGGACAGTAGAAGGTAGAGGAGCAAAAAGACCGTTTCGCTACTACGCGTCAAATCGGTGATCAATGGTTTGAAGGTAGGCCCGTTAGTATGCGGGCCCTATATCGCCGCATTCAATCCTTTGGGATTCTTTCATACCGCCCAAGATTAATGCTTCCTTTGACAGCTATACACTGTCGCCACAGGTTGGACTGGTGCAGAGAACCATTGCATTGGCAGGCAGAATGGCATGATGTCGTATTCAGCGATGAATCACGTTTTTTCTAGACACGCATGATGGCCGTAGAAGGGTACGCCGCTACCATGGAGAATGACCTGATCATAAGTTTGCTATTGATAGGCATGTACACAGGACTGCTGGAGTCATGGTGGCTATTGCTCATGGTAGTCGATTACCTCTTTTATTCCATTTCAAACAGCAGGACTGACTATACGTAGCATTGTATGAATTGTATTCTCAGGTCTAGGTCGAATTCACTGTTTGTCAAAACTTGTTTGTATTTCATGAAAGTACTTCTCGCATTTTCAATCTACACTTTATCTCTTAACAATTGAATGCTTTATTAGATTTACTTTACCGTAACATCCGTGATAGGAAAATCCAAATCATTACAGACAGTAGGGCAGCAATACTAACAGTGAGTAGTCACAAGATCACCTCAAGACTAGTAAAAGAATGTCACAACACCCTTAAACAAGCAGCACAATCAAAAAGTATTGAGCTGCGCTGGGTCAAGGTACACAATAATGAAGAAGGCAACAGCAAGGCAGACGAGTTTGCGCGAGCTGGATCGGTTCTCAGTGATACCACGGACGGGCCCCCGATCGCGCCAACACCGAAATGCCTCACTGACATCCTCAAACAGAATACTCTCAAGATGCTAAAACAACGTTGGGACAACACCTCAGGCTGCAGACAGGCCAAGGAAGCAATACGCTCACCCAATCTGAAAACAGCTGAATATTATTTGCGACTATCCCGGGAGACTCTGCGTCTTATCACAGGTATCCTTACGGGTCACTGTCAGCTAAGAAAATACTTGTTTACTATGGGACTGGTGTAAACCCCCATATGCAGAGCATGTGAAGAAGAGAACGAGACAGTGGAACATGTGTTAACCACCTGCCCGGCTCTCGCCCACCTTAGAGAGTCTATGCTAGGGGAGCTCTGGCCCAACATGGCCAACATAAGGGATAACCCTCCAAGCGTTGTGCTGTCCTTTGCTCGCCACCTTGGGTGGCTAAATGAGTGATAGAACAACGCAGGGCTGTCCCAGTCAGGGGGCACAACGGGCCTAGTGAGGTCTAAGTGCTCTGGTCAATAATTTGATCACCCTTGGCAAACTCAATCCAGATCCAGATAGATGTACTTTTTATTGGCTGCACCAATAAAAACATATTTTAGTTTTTAGGTGGGGGTACTACTGTTTTTTGTACTTCCTGTCAATCACTAATGGCCATAATAACTGAAATGATGTATTATATTATGGTAGTTATTAATAATAAATTGCATTCAAATCGAATAAAGCGTTCAATTTTTTATAAACAAAAGAAATTAATTTTTTTGTAATTTTGGAGACAAATTCTGGCTTAACCATAAACATTTGGATATAGATATGTTGTGTTAAATCATCATATTTTTGCCACAGAAATCTGTGGTCCAGCCATTTCCCCACATAAACGGGACACTGTATATTAGAAAATCTCTTCGAAGTATTATTCATTAAATAATAACATAAGTATACACGGTTTTGGACCTGAACAATCAAAAGCTGTTTATAAGGTAAATTAGGGGGCTGAATTCAAATTAGCAGCTCGTTTTTTAAATTGGTTCTAGTTTTCGAAATATTCAATTGTTTAACTATTTTGACCATTAACGGCCATTTATTGAATTAAAAGTATAAATCAGAAATGAACTAATTCTTTAATACTGCTTGGGATCTGTTTTACGCATTAGGGTCAAACAGTAGTCGCTCATCATACCTTAGTTCCAAAATCCTTGGTATCGCCTTTCGATTTTCGTTATATCTTGGTGTAGCCGCTCTCCTTGCTCGTCGCTCGTGTCGCCCAAGTTTTGTAGTAAGAAATCAAGTGGTACAGAAGGCACGTTTTGTTGTCCTGGCTTATAATGGGCAAGATAGATTAACTGCATTGCTGTCCTATAGACACAAAAAACAACCAATAGATCAATAACCTGCAATGAATATGTAAATCAATTAATATATATTTCGAAATTAAGTACAATTAATTAATTTCTTAACCTTTAGATTACTATTGGAAAAGACTTGGTGGCCGGTTGGCTGATTAAAAGACTTGGAGTGTGTTTTCAGTATTTACTTCGATAATAATTCACTAATACAATCTTATGCGGGCGAAGGCTATTGCTAATCTGTTTTCTCGCGCGGTACCTGCCGTTCTCAAAGGGGCATACCCTACTACCCCACTTAGAGGGTGGGCGTTATCCAACTATGTTACGTCGAATTCGTGTAATTTCCAATTTCATGAAATATATTAAAGTGTTTCCATTTATGTGCATCCTATAGGCTGCCTGTCTACCTTCCATCATTACAAATAGATGTAGTGGTGGTAGCTATAATATGTGTTCCATGGCTGCCGTGGGCGTTGTCCTCATTGCCCTAGTGATCAGCAGACACCCCTGTCTTAGCACTTATTCGAGTTTTACTGCTGCGCTTTTGGTTCGGGTCTTTTCTCCCCAAACGAGCGCCGCGTATGTCACTATAGGTCTTATTACCACAGTGTATAGCCATTACGTCCTACCATTTTTCGGGGTTTTTAGTCTTCTAGTAAACGATCGCCGTTTTGACCGGGTTTACAGTTAACCCTTCATTCCTGCACCATCTTTCTACGGTATTTAGTGCCCTCTGCATCAAGTTTGATACAGTGGTCCAAAACTTTCCGCTTACTAGAATGGTCAGATCATCTGCATACCCTAGTGCATATATGCCCTGGCTTTCGAGTAGCAGCAGATAGTCGTCCATGACGAGGCACCATAGGAGCGGCGAGAGAACACCTCCCTGCGGGCACCCGCCAGGGACTAACGCTTCTGCTGTTTTTTCATATAGGGTAGTTGTTACAGTCCGACTTCTGAGCATCTTGTTTACCCATTGTCGGACTTGCGGGTTAATTCCTCCTTTTTCCATTGCTGTTGCTATGGAGTTGAAGGTTGTGTTATCAAACGCCCCTTCAATATCCAGAACGGCCCCTAACGCAACGTCTTTGCATTGTAGGGTCCATTCGCATCTGCTAACTAGCTGGAGGATTGGTAGCTCGCATGACTTTCCCGCTTGGTAGGCGTATTGTTGACGGTGTAGTGGTGAGTCATTTAAAACTCCTTCCCGTATGTGCCTGTCTACTAGTTTTTCTAGTAGTTTTAAAATAAATGATGACAAGCTGATCGGTCTGTAACATTTAGTCTGGGCATATGAATCACGCCCTGGCTTAGGTGTGACCACCTTTACAATCCGCCAGCTGCTTGGGATGTATGAAAGGGCAAGGCTTGCTCTGAGGATATCACATAGTGGTTTCCTCAGCGTTGCTATCCCCTTTTGTAGCATGACAGGATATATCCTGTCAGGACCTACTGATTTGAATGGTTTGAACGTGTTAATTCCCCACTCAACGTCACCTGGTCTGATTATCATTTTTGCTGTTTCCCAGTCCCGTTTTGGAGCCCCTGCGTTGGGCTCGCTTAGGTTCTCGGAAACAGGATTGTCAAGTATTGCAGAACCCGGGAAGTGCGTCTGCAGTAATACATGTAGGGTCTCTTCTACCGAGTCTGTGTACTTTCTATTTTTGGTCTGCAGTGAGCTGATGTTCCCAACATGATCACTTTCTATATCCCCACAGAATTTTTGCCAAGATTCCCTCTTGGCCTTTTTAATGGCATTGTTATATGCCGTGAGAGCCGTTTTGTACTGTGCTCATTCACCGTTTCTTTTGGCTGTATTAAACAGTCTTCTGGTGCGTGCCTTAACCCTATCAAGATCCTTGTTTCACCAGGTTACCCTACCTCAGGTTTGGTAGAACTTGGGCAGCTTCCTTCAAACGCATTATTGATAGAGTCTGTGATACTTTGCACCATGAGCTCTAACTCATGCGTTGTTCTCGCTACTGTTGGACAGTCCCCGATTCGGCTGGCTAGTACCTCTTTGTATAGGTCTCAGTAAGTTCTCCTCGGGTTTCTGTTTTGGATTTCCGATGATTCTTCTGATTCGATATCGAATCATATATATCGATGATCTGAGAGTGATGGTTCATCAGATACATGCCAGTGTTTTACCATTTCACTTGCCTTCGCTTCGCACCGCGTTTAAGAACGTGGGTACATTTCCAATATTTACTATTTTAATGTCATTCTCTAAGATAAAATCTAATAGTTTCTCACCTCTTGGATTGATGTCCTTGCTCCCCATATAATGTGGTGCGCGTTTGCATCGCATCCAAGGATCAGCGGTATTCCCTTGTGGCTTCCGCTGTGTATCAGCCGCTGAACCTCGTCTGGCGGCGGTGGCCCTGGTTGGTCGTAGGGAAGGCAACCGGATCCGAGTATAAACTCCCTCCACGTTCCCCTTTCCACTACTTCCAACCGTGCTGCCACTAAGTCTCTGCAACATACGTCCCATAATAGCATTAAATTCAGTTCATGTTTTGCTATTATACATGTGCGTGGGTTGCACATAGGTTTCGCGACAATCAGTCGCCTGCCCTGTATGTTTAACCCCTTTGCTATTCCCTTGTGAAGCCATGGCTCTTGTACAAGTACAATGTCAGTATTTTCTCTTAGGATATATGCACTGAGGGCAGCAGATGTCGCCCTACAGTGGTGTATATTAATCTATATTAATCTGTAGTAATTTGAACATTACTTCCATTGCTCCCTCTCCGGGCACTGGAATTCCTTCCACTGCTACCTCTTCGGTCTCCTCAGGTCTGCCGACGGTTTTTGCCGCCAGCGCCCTGAGGGTGATGGTTGAACGGCTTCGCTCACCTTCTCCCAAGAGATTTTGACCATCGGTATGATGTACTGAGTTCCCTTGGGGTCCGGTTTTTGGTCGAAGGCCGAAGTGCAACTTCTTCCCTTCGCTCACCTTCTCCCAAGAGATTTTGTCCATCGGTATGATGTACTGAGTTCCCTTGGGGTCCGGTTTTTTGTTAACTACTCTCAAGGTATCGGTGCTTACGTTATTCTGCACTGATATTCTTTTGAGGAAGGTGGTTGCCTCTATTGGTGGTCCTGGAGCCCACGTTAGTACTCTCCTTGGTTCCGGTAGGTCCTTTAAATCAATGATCTGAAGTTCCTTTTCTTTCCCCAGGAGATTCTTCTCCTTGGCTATGCTCTCAAGCCATGTCCTGGTTGGAAGGTCGGAGCATACTATTCTCAGGAATCCCCCTTTATGGGTACATTCCTGAAATTTCGGCGAGGCTTGTTCTTTCGCCGTAGCATCAATGCTTTGGATTATCGAGGCTTTGATAGCCTCGGCTTCCTCTGCATTTATACTCATCTCTGGGAATCCTTTCGGTATTATAGCGAGCGCTATTCCCGTCAGTGTGCCACTGAAGGTTCTCTTGGCCGGAGGCCCTTCGCCCCCTCTGGGGGTTTTTGCCGGTCTCTTTTGGAGTCCCGGAGGTGTGCTGTCGCTCGACAGGTTTCGCTTTCGGGTTCGACCCCTCCCCTAACGCTTCGTCGTTCAGGTTCAGCCATGGCGGCACCAGGGGAGGTAGGGTTTTCCGAAGAGCCCCCTATGGTTGTTTTAGTTTTAGTTTTTTGGTGGTCCATTTTTGTTCCCACGAGTTCGGAGGAAATATACGCATAGAAGGCTCACTACGTTGGGAGGTCGCCCGGTGTCCCAACGGAATCATTCGCGACACTTAACCCTGTGCCATGCAGCCCTAGGCACGATGTCTGTACGCGGTAGCTTGGGGGAGTTGGTTCGCGGCAGCTGTTTTAGGCATGCCATGCGGGGGTGACCTACCTGCCCGACCCTATGCCAGCTACTAGCCGATTTCTCGGTCACGCTCCTATCCACCACCCGGAGACGCGCTAGGTAGCCTCTGCCTGCAGCTATCGGCCGACTCCATTGCTGGTGCCGACCTATTTTCCGAGTTGACACTGATGATCCGTCAGGTATTGCTGTGGTACTTTTTTTTGCATTTATACTGATGATACTCATCGAGCAAAAGTAGCAATCATCTCCATGATTTTTCTGTTCTCTCCTTAACGTTGTCACAGAAAATGAAAGGTATACATTTTCACCCAATGACCACTTGTACAGCTTTGTTCTGCACGCGTTACAAAACAATTTCGGTACCCATAGTTTGTCAGTGTTTACTACAGCAAAACCAAAGTGCTGCAAATACGCAGGTATTGAGTGATTTTTTCAACAATTTCCGAGCATATAACATTCACGAAAATCACTGCACAAAAACAAGTTCCAAATGATGTTTAATGCAACGTTGTCAACTGACAGCTGTTATAAGAGCGCAGTTCTCGTGATCGTTATCATCTGCTCGGAACCAAAAATTGACCTGAATTTCTAAACTTGTGTAATTAGTACAAATGAATCCGTAGCTGGAGATCGTGTAAGTTATCTGGAGGGTGTTGTAAGTTACCCAGTCGAATCCCATACATGTTTAATGGGCTACAAATCAAGTGACCAGGAGGATGGCTTCTTCAATAAACGTGTTCTAGCCCTTGCCGTATGAAGGCGCATATTATCCTGTTGGAAAATGGGATTTTCCAGCCCCTGAAGATATGGACGGGTTCTAGTACATTTACAATGTAACAAGCTGCATTTAGATTGTCGTCAATGAAGACTAAGGGTCATCGGGTATACATAACATATTGCACTCCATATCATCCCCTTTTAAGACCACCGTGGGCCTACAAGCAAAATCGGGACTCATCACTAAATTCAATTTGATGCCATTCTGGCGCTCAATTCGCTCTTTCATTGTTTCATTCTAGTGTGCCTAGACAGTGAGTGGTGTAAGAGGAAAATATGAAAATAGGCGATATAAACGCAGCCCATAAGACCTTCTTCGACGAAATAGATGAAATTGACATTCTGGGTCCTACACCTCTCATCCAATTATTTGCAATTGATCGAGTTGTTAAAAATCTGTCTCTTGTGGCTAAAAGTCTTTATCGACCTTCTTCGCGAGCCTCCGGGGACGTCCAGATAATTTATATATGGCTTTTTACCACCAAATAATATAATATTTTTTGACGTTGCAAACCAAGAACTTGGAAAATATTCTTAGTTGGCATGTATACTTAAACTTTTTGACCATAAGTAGGGTATGTTTGTTGCGCATTAAATGTTGATCAAGAATCACTTCTAAGTAATCTATTTCTTTACTTATTTCAGTTATGTATACATTTTCCTCCATTATTAGTTGCCGAAAATGCATCAGTGTATTGATTACATGGAAAAGGCAAGAATTTAGCTTTACTAACATTTAAGGATATGAAGTTATTTCCTAAGTATTCAAAACACTTTTTTATTTCGACCTTTTCTTTAAATTATTCCAGTTAGTGTCATCATAAAAAATATTGTGTCTGCAAATAAAATTAGTGTACCATTTGATCTTAATTCAAATATTTCGTTTATGTAGACCGGAAAGAAAAGGTTCTTTAAGGAACATCATATTTCACCGTGCATTTCATACTATGATAACCATCTAATTCTACATGTTACATTATTCTAGGTATGATTTTAATAATTTGTTTGATATTTTTCTAACACCCATCCTACTACCATTTTTGTAAGAGAATGTCATAATTAACACTTTCCAATCCTTTCAGTAAATCAATAGCCTTACGATTATTGCCGATACTTGTATATACATTTTGTTGAAGGGTGTGAATAACATCCTCGGTTGACATTATCTGTTTAAAACGAATCTAGTTTTTATTAGCAGTTTGAAAGTATTGATAGATGCTAAATTAGATATAAGGGAAATTAGTCTGTAGTTGTTAATTTCTTCCGTGTTTCCCTTTTAAATTCAGATTGTACTGGATCATTGGCTTATAGTAGCGTTCATTAAATAAAGAGAATGGTTACGACCGTTACTACGTGGTAATCCATACTTACTCTGAATTGAAAAATTCACTATGTTTTAACCACAAATTGTGGTTAGTGATTTTTTTACTTCAGTATAGCGTTAATTATTAATTTGTTTTGAACTGAATTTGTCCAATACGTAGCTGTGTATGGCTTTTAATTTAGTAAAAAATGCTTTGACTTTAGATATCACGTTGACATTTACCGAAGACATTTTTAAGCTCATACTTGCTTCCTCTTTTTATACCAACATTCAAGTTATTAAGTAACTACGTTTCAAACAACTGAAAGTAAATAATTTCGTTTATGTATAGTGTTTATTACTTTATATCGATAATTATTTCCTCTGCACAGTGCAAGTAAGGTATGGGCTGAATATTTTATAAGTTATGCCATTGGGAATTTATATGAGTTGTAGGGGCGTTATTAAAGTTTATATTAAAAATGCCGTGATAATAAATACACCTTTATGCCCTCGTTTCATTTTGTTGTGGAAATAAGACGGAAAACTTTATAATTTATAATTATAATTTATTAATAAAAAAAAACTTAATTCTATATTTTTATAAACGAAAGATATTTTATTTTATCGTTATAAATATTATTGCAAAACATATACTTTTAAAGAATAAATTAAATTTATTTATCTACGACTGCTTAGATAAGTGACGAATTTGACATTCATTTGAGTTACGTAATGAAACTCATTACCTAACTAGTGAGGTAATGAAATCAAAAACACACTCATTTTTTAATACCAACTAACGATCAAATTTATTAAACAATTATTTATGAACATTAATAATAACATGTTTACATTTATTCAAGTGTATTCCTGAGGACATTTCTGTTTTAGAAATTTCCAAACTACTGCGTTTACTGGTTGTAGCTTCTACAAGTACATTCTTTTCTCCAAGAATATTCGTTGCGATACGTTTCTTATTTTCAACCAAAGTTTCTATGTATCCTTCGGCTACTGTATTGCTCTTCCAGCCCCCGTGCCTTTTTATTGTTAGCAGGTCCGCCCCTGAGTTTGCCAACAGTGAGATTGACGATCTTCTGAAGCAGTGACCAGTGTACTCTTTAGCATTTGGTAATTTTAAAAAAGAAGCAATATTTTTCGGCATGCTACCAATCGTGTTAATGCCAACGGGCTGTCTTATACATTTGCCATTCCTGTAACCAACAAAAAACCTCTCTACGGCATTATGTGGACGCAGTGCCATGTATTTTTTTATAATGTCTACGAAATTGATTCCATCAATGTCTCCTGATGTTATAACAAACTCTCGCAAAATTTTGGTCTCTGTATTTGGTATTGTGACGCAGAAGACCTGCCCTTCGTTCCTAATGTTGGTCACTTGCATGTAAGTGAGTTCTTCTTTTCTACAGGCTCCACCAATTCCAAAGATCAAAACTACCTTTGTTAGTAGCCACTTTTCATCATCAGCTTCTTGTAAAAATCGGGTTATATGTTGTTTTGTTAAAATATTGGATTTCTTCGGTTTATATCCTTCCGATTGCCTCTTCAGAAATGCGACCAATTGAATAAATTTACTGATATCTACATTTTTCTTTATGGATATCATCGCACGTATCATCGAGTAATATGCCCACAGACTTGAAGGTTTATAGCGTTTCGAAATATTTTCAAAATATACTAGAAGTACCTTTTCACTTGCTTCATTTTTTATTTTCTTCTCATCGCACCATTTCCGCAAACATTCATAAGCTTGCTCATATTTAATTTTTGATTTTGCCGGCAATAACGTTGAAACTACCTGCGTGGCCGATTCTTCGATATCCGAAGGCAGAGATTCGGAGTCGCTCATTATTTCACAGAAAAACAGAAATTAGAAAATTAATTCTTGAAGTTTTGACTTAAATTTTTGACATTCAAATTACATGTTGCTATGGTTCTACATACATACTATGATACTACGATTTTTCGTCGAATTCAATTCAAAAGTATAATTTCCGTAACTCTGAGCAGTCATAGATAAAAAGTTGTATCTAATACGTGGGATAAGGCATATTAACTGAGACTCATGCTCTTACTTCGACTCGGGCTACGCCCTCGTCTCAGCAACTCACCGCATTCGTCAGTTAATGATGCTCTTATCCCACTAATTAGATAAATAACTATTAAATATTCATTGAATTGGTTTAATTAAATTAATTACTCAATCGCATATTATAGCTATTAACAATGTATCTGTAATTCAAAACAACGTAAATCGATTTCAAACATGTATCTCTACATGGGTCTGTTGAGAATCATGCAGTGAACTAGAACCTCGACGCTCTAATTGTATCTGAATAGCCTAGCTGGCAAGAGCGCTGGACTAGAAATCCAGAGGGGCACGAATAATGTCCATTTAAAGTTTACGATGCACAGTGTGTTATGAAACACATATTATTAAATAGGGCGAACTATATTTATAATTGTGTGATAGACTAAATATAAGTTTTTCATAATGGTTGATAATTTTATATACTTAATTTCCTTTTAATATCACTTTTACCTTCCCCTACCAATCGCGGAACTTCAAGGCTTCGTACGATGTTCAGAATAATTACTGTTGTTAATTTTGACTTTTGATTCCTATTAAGTGAAGGGAAATATTTAAGTGATAAGTATTACCTTAATAGTAAATACATTTTTAAATGTCATGGTATAGTATTTTTTATTCAGATTATTTTATCTCGTAAATTATTTAAAAAAAATATATGTGCTAAAAATAGTTTTAATAATAATTGTTAATTTACAAAATATGACGGAAAACCGGAAGTTTTTATTTCGATACAGATAGAATTAATGCATTAGCACAGCACCTAATGTTAATAATTAAATATAAGAATAGGGGAATACTCTTTGCACTTCTATTTTTTTAATAAATATATAAATAAATAATAGTTCTGTATTTGCAATCACACATTCTTCTTAATAAAATGATTCTATATATATAATTGTTGCAATTTACTTAATAAATTACAGTAATACATCAATGATTAAAGTAACTCGTTTTCAAGCAAACCGCAATTCATTCATCCTCTTTGCTAAATGAGAATTAACGGTATTTACATCATGTTATCATGATTAGTAATTATCTAAGAAATTGCTAGAATATTTAAATAAAGAATAAATTAAGCCAACTAAAAATGTTGCACGTAAACAACCTATAATTATTGTTTGGAGTATTTAGCGTAGACACAACATGCACTGATATCCTTGCATATCTTTATACATAATAGTAATTCGTGAAATTATTTTATCACTTTATTTATTTTACACTTACTTGTATACTGTTTTCTAACTATCTGAACTACTATTTATGAGATTGATTTTTGAGGCACTTAGACGTTGAAAGTCCATATACATATGTATTGTTTAAAATAAAACAAATTTGAAAATATTACTATGTCTGTAAGTTTACTTATTTCACTTGCACTTTCCACAGTTTACATTAACTTGCGCACGTATAACGTCGAACGTTAACTCACCCATGTAAAGCCAGGCATTGAATAATCTAGCGGGCTCGGCATGGATCACTCCCGTGGTTTCTAGATTTATTTGGGGCCGGTCAATGTGGTTCAAACGTCCCTTGCCGCTCGTTGTCTGAATATTAACGGTTTTTGATTTTCGAGAGCCCCAGTTACCACATTCACCACCATTTGCTTCTTAAAGCTTTGGGAACGAACAACTTTTATTGGTTTTACTTACATTGAAACACTTATAAATCCACAACATATTTGTATTTTGAAATCAGTTTACGGCACCAATCGCCACGAGCATTGTTTTGAGCATCTGTCAACAAATGTGGAATCTAACGTACACATAACTTTCGACCCAAATGTTCATGCAAAATCTTATGCATGCTGGTTTTACTAAGGCTTACTATCTCTCGATTTCAAAGGGGTGGCTTTGTAAATTAAAGGGTTCTTTTGTTCCATAATTAATTCATAAGTTTCGTAACATATGTTTCTACAATTACTTGTCATTTTCAATGGTGTACTATGATTACTGAAGGGGTGGGTTTTTATCTATCAGTATAATTATGTTAAAAAGACAATCGGCTAAAATGATGTTTTGGTTTGACATGATCTTCTGTTGGTTGTTTACTATATTTTTGAACTCCTTAATTGCCCGCTTAATCTCTAATCCTTCTAAAATATTAAGACTTAATCCCTTTGGGCAATTATGCACCGCTAATAACATGTTTTTTTTTCGTCCAATGATACGAGAGGATCATCGGTATTGATTTAATATTACCCTTCATTCAGTGCATAACCACGTTATCGAACATTTGACTGCTGCTGCTGGAATCCGTAGGTTCTGCTGATTTGGCCGCAATATCCGTCTCTAGTCAAGTGGTAGGGAAGCTGCCGTAGGTAGAAAGTCAATCAATATAAAGCCAGCAGGGAAGAGTAGCCAGTACCACCACCACCACTGCACCCCTTGCTTGAAATACCGCTTATCCCGGGCATGGCACGCTAATCCTGCTACCCACAGCACCTCACAGGAATTTTGGTGAGACCATTCCGATTTCAAACGAGTCAATGCAGCCGTCCTACTAGCCTTGATTTCGTGGATACAGCTTAACTCATTAGTTTTTTGCATTTCGTGGCTATCGATTAATTTGAAAATTTCTATTATATTCCTCTTACTAGTTTTATTATTATTCGTGTTAAATTTCTATTTCATGGTCATATTGTTGCACGTTTCTTTTGTTAATTGCCTATTTAATATATAGTGTTAATTTGAATACTCATGATTATTTGTTTGCAACCCTAATATTGACAAGTTCAACGATTTCTGTCACTTCGGTGGCTGGCGCCCAGGTAAAATGCTGAGTAAAAGATTACATAATTATATTTGAGTGCGAATCCACGAACCCCGCACCACTGAATTAACCCTAGCCGTAAGTAGTGTACGGTCACAAACTTCTTAAATAAATTCATAATAAATCATAGTTTCGCCAATTAATTCTATCTTTTGGCCAAGATGAAATTTTCTACTTACTGTAAACATCATAAATAAAGGGTCCGCCAATAGGGACGCGCGAAGTTTGCCGGAAGGGTGCGGCCATGTTGTTCGAGGTAGAGCTGTCAAAGTTGCTGTCATTTGTTCAGTATATAACCCCAAATCACAATGGCAAGTTTGAGTGTCGAGCAGCACGTGCAAATTATTAAATTGTTTTACGAAAATGGGTCATCAGTTCGAGCAACGTTCCGCGCACTTCGCCCATTTTACGGTCGCAATGATCGGCCTGTAGAGTCGACTATCCGTCGATTGGTGGGCAAATTCGAGTCGACTGGTTCAGTAAACAACCAGCCAACACTGACACGTCGACGAAACGCCCGATCGAACGAAAATATCGCTGCTGTCCGTGAGAGTGTGCGCGAGAACCCGAGGCAGTCCATTTTTTGTCGTGCACAGGAACTTGGCCTTTCGGAGACATCAACTCGCAGAATTTTGCATCTGGATTTGGGTCTGCACCCGTACAAAATCCAATTGACCCAGGAGCTCAAGATAAACGACCACAGACAGCGTCGGGCGTTCGCTGACTGGGCTCTGGAGCAGTTGGAAGCAGACCCCCATTTTGGCCGAAAAATCATCTTCAGCGACGAGGCTCATTTCTGGATGAACGGGTATGTGAACAAGCAAAATTGCCGCATTTGGAGTGAGAACAACCCACACGAGGTCCACCAAGTGGCAATGCATCCCCAGAAAGTCACTGTTTGGTGTGGATTTTGGGCCGGCGGCGTCATCGGTCCGTACTTTTTCGAGAACGAAGCTGGGGCAGCCATAACCGTCAATGGGGAGCGCTACAGGTCGATGATAACCAACCTCTTTTGGCCTAAACTGGATGATATGGACACGGACGACATGTGGTTCCAGCAGGACGGCGCCACGTGCCACACAGCCCATGCCACAATGGATATTCTGCACGAGCGATTTCCGGTCATGGTCATCTCGCGCGGAGGCGATATCAACTGGCCACCGAGATCGTGCGATTTAACGCCTTTAGACTTTTTTCTCTGGGGCTATCTCAAGTCGCTGGTCTACGCCAACAAGCCTCTAAACACCGATGACCTCAAAGTCAACATACGCAACGCCATCGCTCAAATTGAGGCCGATATGTGCTCCAGAGTCATCGAAAATTGGACCTCCCGGATCCGGGCTACCAAACGGAGCCGCGGTGGTCATTTGAACGATGTTATCTTCCATACTTAATGGGGTCGAATACCCTTTCGAATGAAAAATAAATTTCGTTTCTACCTCACACACAACTTGTTTTATTCAATTTTAAAGTTCACGCGCCCTTATTGGCGGACCCTATAGTTCTCGCACTTCAAAACATTCTGAGTACGTATAACGTCAAAAATGTCGAACTTTACAATGGCAATGTCAGATTTCACTAGTTCTAATAGTAATTAAGGTACCAAGGGCGTTAGTACGTCGGCGAAGGGCAGTATTTCCTACAACGCCCCATGGTGCCGTCAACATGTCCCCGGAAAATACTTAATTACGATTATTAATAGGATGCAAAACAAATTTTTGACGGATACCAGCGTATAAGTTATATTTTCACGTGTCAAGTTTGGACTATACTGTATTATTCATTTCCGTAAAATTGGAGCATCAGCGTGCAAGTTCAGACATGATCTTGCAGTTAATTACTTTTCGTTTTCAACTAAGTGGGACTAGTATTTTAAATTTCATACAACTTACTATGGGTATAGTACACCAATTTCACGTGTATTAAAAAACCCCAATTACTTCTCATCTGATACAAAATTTAATTTATTTTCTGGAAGCCTTTTTGATTTCAAATCGATTCTTCTGCGCCTATGTATAAAGTAATGTTATTTATTTGTTTATTATTATTACTCTTTAGCTTTAATTGTTGTTTAGTTATTAAGTAGTTTAGATGAGTTTGTTGTAACATTTTTTAAAATTACCTGGGAGTAACCGTCGACGCCAAAATGACGTGGAGGCCACACATCACAAAAGCCACCAAAAAAGCATCAATAGCATTAGGCAGGTGTCGTAGAATGTGCGGAAAAAAATGGGGATGAGGGGACTACACCCTAAAATTACTATATGGCTTTACATTAGGATGATAAGACCCATGATAGCTTATGGAGCAGTGGTGTGGACTAGGACAACGCAAAAGGGGGCGATAGGACTCCTGAGCAGTACACAAAGACTAGCATGTCTCTGTACAACAGGAGCCCTAAGCACCATCCCAACAGCAGCCCTAGAAGCTATCTTGGACATACCACCATTACACATCTTTATTCAAGTAGAGGCCAGATCCGCATCATATAAACTGATGCAAGGTCAGATGCCCATAATTCGATAACACGGAAAAACACACCAACGACTAGAAGACGAGCTGAAGGCTAACGCGATCACAGCGATGCCAAGTGATGCCATGGTGAAATAATACAATTTCGAAAGGAATTACGAGGTACTAATCCCGCAAAGAGAAGACTGGGCCGAAGGCCAACCCACCAAAGCAGAATCAAATTGGTTCACGGACGGCTCAAAGACCGACAAAGGGGTAGGAGCAGGTATATACAGTGCAAAACTCAAGACAAAGATTTCTGTCAGTCTCACCAACACGAAAGTGTTCCAAGCAGAAGCAATAGCTCTTCACCACTGCACAAGATAAATAGCAAGACAAGACACCAAAAGTACACTAAGCTCCACACAGGCCGAATCTAAGCTAGTGTCGGGCTGTATATGTGCTCTTAATGAACTTAGCAGTCACAAAAAAGTAACAATCACATATGTCCCCGGGCACGGAGAACATCCGGGTAATGACAAAGCAGACGAACTGGCCAAACAAGGCTCTTCAGAAGCAGTAATTGGCACGGAACCCTCCTGTGGAATCTCCAAAACCGCAGTCAAACGATCCATAAAAAATGGGTGGAGACACAGGCCCAAACCTGGTGGACGTATTCACCAGGACAGAGACAGCCGAAACAGTTCCTTAAGAAACAATCGCCAAAATTCACGACCGAACTTCTGAACCCAGACAGGAAAATGATCAAAGCAAAAGTAGGTCTGATGACAGGACACTGCAAGTTTAACAAACATATGAGCAAAATAGGCCTGGTAGAAGAAGCACCATGCAGATTATGCTTAGGTGAAGAAGAGGACCCATTCCACATCCTATGCCATTGCGAGGGCTTAGCAAGGGCTAATAGCACTAATCAAAAAGGCAAAGCTAGAGCTGGTTATCTGAGATAAATAGGGATCCACAATAGATGAAGGCGCTGGTGCCATCCATATAACATCTACATCTACATCAAAGATAGGACAATAAATAACAGTAAAGAAAGTTTGTGGAGAGAGTAAGGAAACAGAAAAAGAGGGAGACCCAGAAAATCTTGGAGAGAAGGAGTTCAGAAAGCAGCGGAATTAAGACCAATTAAATGGGATGAACTGAAAAAACTAACCAGAAACAAAAAGAAATGGAAAGAAAGTTGGAAACAACTAGGAAATAAGAAAGAAGTCTATTTAAATTCTATGAATCCTATAGTTTTGTAAGTAGATGTAATTTCTTTTGTATATATAAAGAATTAAAATCCGACATAAAAAAATTAAGTAGTAAAGTAAAACATTAAATTAATGTACCATTAAATATTTCCTTTAATATGTAAGCTTATACTACCAGTGTAGTATGATTTATATTAATCTTAAATATCTAAAAAAAACACTGATTTTTTGTGTTTTGTTAAAATTGGTTTCTACTAAAATTTAATAAAAGAAAGTACTATACAATAAAATGTTTTCTGCTAAAATTTTGATTATATTATATTATTTGTTTACTACTGTAAGTGTTGGGACATTATATCATATATGTATACAATTTAAATACTCCAATATTTTACTTTTCACATTAATCTGACCAAATAAATGAAATTATAATAGTTAATCTGAAAATATTGAAAAATAATTTGACCACTTAAAGACAACATAAATATGAGCAATCGTATGGGTGCATTACAAACTACGTATGTAAAATTACAAATTAGTGTATGCCATCACAAAATATAATTACTGACATAAAATTTGCATGGGAATTCAAAATAGTCTATCATATTTCTAAGCAAGATGGACAACCCATCGCTACATCTATAAACATGTAAGAGTATTATAAATCAAGAGTTAATTTGAATATTTATGTCTGTAGTCTTTAACAGAGAAAATGGATTTGGTGTAATTATAAACAAATAAGTGACGTTTTGATATAATGTGTTTACATAGTAATGATGTAGTTTCCTTGTATTAATAACTGAATTTAGAAAGAACCGCCTTGCATGCTGGTATGCATTTTACAGTAATAATCGAAAAAGCAATTGATTCTTCAGTATTAGCATGATTATTCGATTTCCATGATTATAGCTATAAAATGAGCTGTTTCATTAATGAGATTGGATTTAATTTTTTGTTGCATAATGATTAAATATTCGCAATAAAATTATTATTTCGCGTTCGCGTTATTTTTAATTGATTTTGAATGCATAAAATATTCCAATAACTAGAATATTATACAAGTATTTCCAAGTAAATGAATACTAAGAATTTACAGTCCAATTAGACAAATAAATTACTAAGAAGGGTAAATTTTTCTATATTAATTATGGTTTTTCACTAAACCTTACACATTCTTTAAATCAAAAGTTTAATATCAGCTAAATTATTTTGAGTGGCTCTTTAGTTATTTACGATGTATGTTCCTAGAATTAATTCTAGACTACCTTAATCCACTTTACAACCATGTTATGGCTTAACGAATGTTTTAATAAATAACTAAGGATCTATTAATCGATTGCACATACACCTCGTAAACAGTAGTAATTATTATTATATCATTAAATATCTTAAATTGCTCTTCTTAAAAACCAGCACGATTGCAAGGAGTGAATGAGCTCCTTAATTTGCTATTTCACTTTCGTACATAACTAAAATTAAATAACTTATTTTATCTTACCTATCATATTCAGGTCAATGTATAAGCGAATTAGAAAATGTATATATGTTTCTTAAAATGTCAAGAGAGTAGAACCATACCCACATATTTGCCTATCATTATATTTAAATAAGAAAAATATAAGACCAATTATTAGAAATTAATATTGTTTATTTTGTAAAATACGATTTTTACTTGAAAAACTTGATTTGTTAAATAATTGTATTCTTATCAATCAATTCCTTTCAAACAGATCCCTTAAAGTCAAAATCATCAACTCTTACTCCCCTCCTTTTTCTCCTGCACAAGGCCTACCCCAAGGTTCCCCTCTATCTCCGCTACTATATAACATCTTCTGTTTCGACATCTACAATCCTGATCCTCTTTACTTCAATCCTTCTAAATATCTCCTGCAATTTGCAGATGATACAGCCGTAATTTCCCACGCACTCACCGTTCCTAAAGCTCTTCAATCCCTCCAGCAGCAAATTGACTCCCTGCAACACTGGTTTGCCAAATGGCGAATTAAAATCAATCCCCACAAATCCCAGCTCCTAATTCCCTATCACCGTAACAATAATCCTGCACACGATATTCATATCTCCAACATAACTGTTTCCCCTTCTACATCCATAAAATAACTAGGCATTACCATAGATCAAAAAGTCAATTTCAAACAACATACAGTTTCAAACAAAACAAAAATCACAGCTAGAGCCAAAATTTTCAGAAACTTAACTTACAAAAAGAACGGTATATTTATAAAAACAGCGGTTAAAATATATAAAATGATATGCCGTCCTCTACTCGACTATGTTAATGTCCTTTTCTCCAACTCCTGCAATCCTACTATCGACAATATCCAAGTTAGCGAGCGATCCTCCCTATGAACTTTAACCAAAATCCGACACCCCAGTAATCCTCTACACAATCCCTCTAACCAATTCCTATATGACTCTACCTCTGGTATCCCCATCAAGGAACTCCTTCTATACCTAAGTGAAAAATTTTCCAAAAACCCCTTCAACCATCAAATCCTTACTCTCTACTGCTTACGCAGAAATCCTAACCTAATCCCAAAATTCAAAACCCCCCCATTTACTATTTTCGAATTCATCACATCACATCATCCATCATCATCATCATCATCATCAGAGACAGACTAACGTGACACATCGACAAGGACAAATCAGGGCTGAAAGACCGCCGGTCGATAGCCATTTAACAGACTAACCTCCTTACACTCATATTATCATAAATGTATTATATTTGTCTTATCTGTATTTTATTTTTGTCTGTTAATAAATATGTTGTATATATATATATATATATATATATATATATATATATATATATATATATATATATATATATATATATATATATATATATATATATTGCATTCTTAGATTATTAATACGCGCTATTTATAGTTAAGAAAACATAACATATTAAACAATTTTAAGTAAAGAGAGTGAAAAGTTTATAAAGCAAAATTTGGCATAGTAAATTACGAGGGTGAATTAAATATAAACCGCAATTTAGTTTTAAAAAAAGTATGTATGTATTATTCTAAAAAAAAATGTTTTATTTTTCTACATAGTCTTCGCTTTGTACAAATTTTCCAAGCGAAGCGAAAGTTTCTTGATTGCCATCGAAGAATGTAATCCGTCATGTCAATTGCCCACAAACGATTCCACATCTTGGTCACTGTGAAAACGCTATCCACCCAATTCGTCTTGAGTGGACTTAACACATGAATGTCACACGGAGACAAGTCGGGGCTGTAGGGTGTTCCAATATTTCCCAATGGTTTTTCTCTAATTTTTCTCGGATCAAAGCAGCTATGCATGATTGAGTGTAATTATGAAGGAGAATCTCAATTCGGATGGGCATGCCTAGTCTTTTCTGTTGATAAGTCAGTTTGGCTTCATCAAGGAGCTTGCAAAAATATTCAGCACTAACAGTACGTCGCTCATGAAGGAAATCAGGAAGTAGTATGCCTTTTCTAACCCAAAAAAACAATTAGAAGAACTTTTCATGCAGAGAGACGGGTTTTGGCTTTTCGAGGTGGAGCATCTCCAGGATGTCACCACTTTATACCTGCTTCTTTAGATTCGGAGGTGTAATGATGCATCCACATCTCATCACAATTGCCATCACCCTGTTTGGTATCACACTAAATGCCTTCCACAGACCTCAAGATGGTGGACTTTGTGATTTTCCGTCAATAGACGAGGAACCCACCTTGCCGATAATTTTCGGTAACCCAAATCATTGGAAATGAAAAAAAATATGCCATTTGTATTTGTACTTGAATTTTCAAAATCATATTATCAGAAGGTTTTACGCTCTCCTGCACCAATAATTTAATGATAATGCGTTGCTCAACTCACCTATGTACCTCGTACTCGTGCTCAGACATGGTGCTATTGGCGGCAATAAACATTAGTGAACTAAATCGGCGTCCTTCCCTCCCATTGACAATCACCCCAAACACTTACAGCGGTATCGCGACCGAAAAATTAAAAAAATCCGTTTTATATTTGACCCATCCTCGTATATTCTTTGGACCTATAACATAACATTATATTCTATTTTATTATTTTAACATACAAACATGCTGCTCAAGATGTGGAGGTATCCTATCTTGTTGGAACCAGATGCGCCTCTTCTAAAGTGGCGTCATGCGGTAGCAACATTACCACTGCTAGTAATAAAGCAAATCTTTGGTATAAAATGTTTTATTGTTCGCTAATTAAATTTCTTTCCAAAGAGTAGATCCAACAATGCGATCTTTTATTTCACATCGCACACTTGATTTGTATATATCCTCTCATGAAGGATTATCGTCAACCAATGATAATAACTATAAAAATACATTTCTGAAAACTCTTTAGTCATAACATCCTAACACAAATTGTTCACAGTCTTCAAGGTTTAATTCATCTTAATTCAGCTCCTGGACTTGTGATTACACGCTTCCATTTCTTAGATCCATACTTACACTCTTTCATGTGCTTGCTGAGACTTGGATCATGTGAATATATAGGCATTGTACCCATTAACTACTCTTAACTCAACTGCCTGAACTGATATTGCAATACCCCCATGCGTTTTCGCTAAATTGAAGCATCGCTGAACATTAGTGGAACCAACTTACATTCAATATTGCATACATATTTGGCTGTCAAAAAAATTGTTCGCGTTGCAACACACATAATTTAAGAATCGCTTAAATAGGAGCGTGTTCATCTAATAACGAAGAAAAACTAGTTCTTTTCCGGAAATTTGCCCTCCTGATACTCAGACGAGACCGCAAAGTGATACATGTAAGTTTTCAGTAAAAGTTGCCTTAAAATCACAGTCAAAAACAGTTATACGAGCTCTAATAATTAAATGTTTGGATAAACAAAAAATTATTAAAAACCTTAACTTACACAAACCAAATTATTAAATTAAAGAACTACATTAACATTATATTAAAGTCTATCATTTATAATAAAAATTAAAATTAACTGTTTGCGAATAAACGAACAAAAATATTGCTTAATATCGTGACAACGAAATGTTCGGAAAATTTAAGGAATTAGTTTTTTAATATGGCGTTAAATCGCCATGCGCTTTTACAACTGCTGCAATCCTGTTTACGATTGTTTTTATTAATGATTGACATATTTCAAGGTCGAAACATTGCCATAATTCAGCCAATTTCATCTTCAAATCGGCAACAGTTGTCACAATGTATCAACAATATTAAGGTCCGGACTGTTCGAAGGTCATGAGAGGACCTTGATGTTTTTGTCCCCAAACCAGTTTTTAGTAGTTTTAGCCGTATAACATTTAACACCGTTCTGTTGGAATATAAAATTAATATCTACGTAAAGGTATTTCGCGCTTGGCACAAAACTATTTTTTTAAAGTTCTTGATATTTTGCTATATTAATTGTCCCTTCTATCACGTCATACTTTCCTAAACCCACTGCTAACATGAATCCCCAAATCATAATGTCCTTAAGAAACTGTTCTTTTGAGGCAATCTTTATGAAATGCCATATTTTCATTTCTAATAACCCACTTAGGAATGTCTCGCATGCATCAAACTTCGACTTATCACAAAATATGACTTTATTTAACTGTCAAATATGACATGACAAGTTTAATAGAAGTCCTCTCCTTACAGGAAAAGAAGCCAAATTCGGCAAGATAATGGTGAACCTTCATCATAACGATCTCCTGTGACTGCAGCGTCATCGGTGCAGGCAAGAGTGGAAAAACATTTTATTATGAACTAAAGCCTTTCAATGTGCGAACAAAATTTTGTAAGAATTTATTGTTATTTTCGATTTTATTATGTGAGCACAGTGGATAAATAAATACTACTAGTAAATACTACTACAAGCCTTCAACGGTCCATGCCCAATCGAGCCGATCTATTTTCTGCTTTTATGCAAATAGAGGTTTTTCTTTCTCCTAATACTTTACGAACAATATCGACATAATAAAGTCCTGATGTGTGTATTCACTCCCTCGATAACGTCTTTCCTGTTTCTACATTACACTGTACTATGATGGCTCTTAAAGTGTACGACGACCCTGTTTACAAATATTTAGTAGTAAACGCTGATCCCTGTCAAACACAATTCCCGGTCTACCCTACTTTTGCCTTTAGATTGAACACTTTCACTGTCACGATAATGCCTAAGTATGTCCTCAACTGTAGACTTGGCCAAATCTAATTCATCTTCAATTTCCCGTATTTCTTTGCCCTAGCATTTTTTTGCTAATTCACAAATTTTTACATTTGTCGCACTTACAAAGTGATCATTATCAATGTTTTAATATTGTATTCTAACATTGATAATGGTCACGGTGTGTCCGAAAATTAAATAAAATTTATGAAAAGAGGTTTTTAGTGCATTATTCATTAATATGATAGAATATTTACTGAACAATAATTTAAGAAAACTTCGAAAAATAACCTGTGAAGGATCCTCCTTGGCATATGGAATATTTGATTTCTATTTTGGTTTCTTCTTTTATCGTCTTTTCAGGGAGATTATATATAAATCTTGTAGCCAAATCTACTTGTATATTTCATTTGAAGTTTATACGCAAGAGAAACAAGACTGAAAGCTTAAGTTTATATGGAAGGAGACAACTTTGTTACAAGCAACACAACGATGTGTGCAACATTTGATGCGTCAAATATTACATTGTTTTACATTGCTTCTTTAAGTAAATAAAAGTTTACAGTGACGTTAGATATGTTTGACGCTATTAATACTGTATTGTAGTTGATATTTCTAGTATGGTGCGTTTGATAATTCTGTTTGTTCCTTGAATAGGAGACTGGTTTTCAGTATCTGTCTACTTCCAAGTTTTTCAGTAAGTTTATTGTTTATTTAATTTTTCTCTGTATAGAGGATCTGAAAGTCCTCATTGAAGCTGTAGTTTTCGAAGACCAGGTGATTTTTGTAGCTATAAAAATATTATATTTAATTAATAGCGCTAAATTCTATTAGATGTATCATTATAATAATAAGCTATTCTATTTAACCGCTATGAATGTATAACTATCACAATTACTGCGTCATAAAGTAATATATTAGAAGGTCAATGCATGTGGGAAAATTAATGCATTGCAGCATTAATTAAAAATATATGATGCACAGGCATCGGCTCTTGTATGCAATGGTTGTTGAATAGCAATTAATTTATAATGAATTGTCCACCCATGGAGGGATAAACTCCCAAGGTAGGACTACTGTTAGTTAGTTTATGCATTATTAATATGGGGACCACAATAAATGCAACTATCAAGCTTCTATATCAAATCCAGCCGGGAACTCGTTGAGAACTACAATCGCAATCCTCACCAAATACATTAAAGCAAGCAGTAACAACTAAAAGACAACAACCAAAAAATAATTCATATACATATACATATAATCACTGCTAGTGATTGATGAATAATAAAAATTGAGATACCTGCGGTATAATCTTTCAAAATACATTTTCGACAAAAAATAATCGTGAAATCTGTATGAAGAAACTAATTAATGGCATCTTTAAAGATATGGTTAATATAAGAATTAATCACCTGATGTAATCGATATAATCTAATACATTATTAATTGATCAATTATTAATTAAGCATATTAAAATTAACAACTTTTCTATAAACAATATTTATATATATAGTTGTTACTAATCATTCTAATTTAAATGAGTTAAGTTTAATGAAAACTTTTGTTTATCGAAATTAGTAAAAATATATACAACCCATAGATATTATTGATATATTCTTAAGAAAAATCTGACTGAAATTTAAAAAGTTATGGTAATGTATTTTGTAACATACAGATAAACATAAATGGTGTAAACTAAAATAGTAAATAATGTTAAGAATGTATTTATTACCACACGCTAATATATAAATAAATTAAATATAAAATTAAAAACAAAAATAACTAATATTTCTTTTATTTTAAGTATTTAGATATTTGATACCTCAAGGTTATATTATTAAATGTTCCTCACTTTTTTCTATTCCCTTATTATATAATATATTGTATATTACTACATTTCTAAAGTTTTACTTTCTGTTGTTATTGTTGTGATTTGGGGTTATATACTGAACAAATGACAGCAACTTTGACAGCTCTACCTCGAACAACATGGCCGCACCCTTCCGGCAAACTTCGCGCGTCCTTATTGGCGGACCCTTTATATGTGCATTTGCAAAACAACAATATAATATTTTATACATTATTAAATAATCCCGAAAATTAAGGGAGATATTTAAGTCCACATTGATAATCATCAAGGTTTTCCCACTAGTCTTCGACATTCGAGTGTGTCCTACCTAACATCCTGTCAGTGTCCGGAAATTAGAGAACGGCTGACGGCTTCCCTGTCCACTTTCCCTCAATGAATACAGGTGAGGTATCCTTAAATCCCCAAGAGAAAGGATTCCACTATTACACCAATGAAGCAAACAACGAAGAAGTTATTTATCCAAGTTCACTACCATTTGCCTCTAGGTCAACAAAGAACCTAACTGCTGAGAAGGCCAGGAAGATTTCCACTAAGATTAACCTTTTTCACTAAGCCTTCAAAACTATAGGAGCTTAAATAAAGTCCTCTACCAAGTACCCAAGAGCAAGAGGGAAATAATTTCTCTCTTCATCTAGGGCAGCTCGGCAACAATCCAGCACTATTTACCTTAAAATCCTCATAGGTCCAAAAAGAACAAGGTTAGCTGGCTACGCATAGACGGCTGCCTTCCAGTGGATGAATAACAAGCTCATCATTCCTGAAAATAAATACAGCCACCGACAATAGAACAAACCCGGCATCTACTGACGCAAATTTCTGCCGCGGAAGACATGACCGCATTAAGAAAGCAATAAACTTCGGCTCGTACAAGATAGGTCGTGCTATGCTTGAACAGTTGTACCCATCCGTCACAACTTACATTTTCTATATGTTCAACGCGTGCATGTCCGCGGGCTTCTTCCAAATTCTATGGAAAACGGCGAAGATAATACGATTCTAAAAAGCAGAAAGCTCCATCTCTCGCCTCAATGGAATCGCTAAAGCGTTCGAGAGTATTAACATCCACTGCAGCAACACAACCTTACCCAAGCTGATTAGTCTAGTTTTAAGATTGGAAAAACCGGCAACGAACCAGCAATAGATCTGCTACACGATGCTATAACGACCGCGTATGTTACTGCGCAGCATCTTCTTCCAGAAGATGTGATATGGACTTTTCTACAAGCTGCGGTCACTTTGACTCTCGCCGTGGGAATGCCAGCTCCAGAGTGTCCAGCTGCAAGCTGACCCTTTATGGCTCCGTGCTCTCTTCTACCCTATTTAATATCCAGGTTATCAACATTGCATATTCCTCCATACCATTATCCAAGCTGAAGACAATCGAGACAATTATGCAATAGTATGCGGACAAAAAGGCATATTGAACTTGGAGTCAAGCTTCTGAAACTCATCCCCCAAAAAGACATTTCAATCATCACGTTCAAAACCCAAGCAATCCTCTTCCACCATCCCGCAGAATCAGGGATAGGGACATAACATAAGGTAAGAAAGGGCGGTTGTCTTGGATTTCTCCTCTCTTCTTAACTTAACCACTCCGCTGCTAACAACAAAATTACTTTTATTAGCCGCTATTAGCGGCTGCCTACAAAATATTTATACGTTCTAGAACTCAACAGATTCTCACCGCAACTCCTTGAAAAGCTCACCAGTCTGGAAAACCAAATCACTATGAAATTCTTCAGGTTCTTATATGAACATCTCAGTATGGACCACCATGAACTTGCCGAGATAAAAATAATAGAAGAGCGTACAATATTCAAGGTCGGTCGGATCAAATTCAGAGCTCTCCAGCGAGATAATCGTATAGCCCAACTCTCAAAAACCCCAGCGAAATGCCATAATAGTCTGTAAGCCAGACCTTGTAGAGGATTCTAAACTGATTCTGAACATTTACCTAAAACGGTCGGAAGAGAGGATTTAGTCGATAGGCGCACTAATAATCCGATACTTTCCCAACACTTGAAAACTTCCTTTCTTATACAATAAAAAATCCGTTTTCCTGTCATCAACTGCGCTACGCTGATGAGATCCAAATTAGATCAAAACTGGTCCGTGGCCATTGTTAACAGGTAAGAAAATTACAATGTTTTCACATTATTATTGTTATAATTGTTGCTGACAGTTATTTATGATTGTCTGTGATTATCCACCAATCTAGGGAATTATAGTACAACGCTCAGAAAATAGTTGGCACATTGATGGTATTATCTTGCATTAGGTTATAATATCTCAAGGTCATCTTTTTGGATTATTGTTAATATGTGGAGAATTTTTAACATTTATAAAATATTATATCTATTACTTATTCTATTATCTATTACGCAGTGGTAGTGCCGAAAATATTGTAAATTATTGACCTAACTGAATTTGATAACATATATTTCTTCTTCTTCAAAACTAATACTTATTATATTTTATCTAGGGATACTTCTATCACACGAAACTAATTTTATCATAACTTAATAGAGATGATTATCAGTTAAATTCTTTATATAATGTTTATGGTATAGTATTTGACACCATTGATCATGGAATATTCAAGATATACAACAAAATATTAGTTCTTTCTGCATTTGGTCGCAAACTATATATGTCATATATCTTTCACGCTGATATTAACTACTAAAAAGTTTATCCAATAAAATGGATAAATAAACCGATATGAAGAAAAATATAAATGATATAATTTTGAATACGGGCATTTAAATGCATTACTCGTTACTTAGTTACCACGCTCGTGACGTATTTTAATGGACTGACCAACGGGAAATAATCAGCAATTTCTAATTTGTAATAAATAAAATTTGGAATTAAAACACGCCGGTGGTGGCGCATCGGTTACGGCCCCGAACTGACGTGCAGCAACGTTGATTCGGGTCAGTAGTCGGATGGGTGACCGGTAACATTCACCATTGGGATACAATTAATGGTGCTTTAGAGTGACGGGGCGATCCTTTAAAGTAATAAGCTCATTTACACACACACAAATACACAAATGACACATGGCGGAAGGACCACGTGGTCGATAGCCTAACACTACTACTACTACTACTACTATAAATGATTATGGATGTAGAAGATAATATGACAGCGCAACAAGAGTTTTAGTGAAACAATGTATTTAAATATGAACTCCGCCCAAAATTTTATGTATGTTTTTTGTTCAATTAATATGTTTTTATACGTACATTTGAGAAAGAAGTTCAAATAATACAATAAATAAATCAATAAACTTATACAGGGTGTTTCTGTGACTCGGGGAATAAAATTAACCACATATACTTGAGCGAAAATAATGATAATTTGTAAAAAATAATTTTATAAGTCTTCAAATAACCTAGATACAGGCCATCAAAGTTAAGAAATTTTAACACTTTTTTCCAAATATTTTCAATAGCGTTTGTGGTAGAGTGCTGAAATTTAGTATAGCCTAAACTAACATTAAGTAAATTCCTTAGGTAATTTGTCACTTCGATTGGAGCGCGGGAATCATGCTATACGGGGTGTTCCTAAAATTTTACTCAGAACTTTTTTGTTTGCTCGTAAATCTACATTTATTCTTCCACATTCTAACGGAGAGGAGTAAACCAAGGCAGAATCCAGAGGCCACCACCCCAAAGAAACCAACGGAGACTCAAGGCACCAGCGAGGCGGGTAGAACGTAGAGCCAGGACAAGACTCTTCCAAAGAAGGTCAACCCTCCGCCAGCGGGATCAGTCCCCTCTTAAGGCCATCGGCCAAGGGGGAGGCGGATCCGATGGAGGAAGACCAGACCATGGAGGAAGAGCCTGAAGATGACCCTCCTCTTCAATAGCGGAAGAAGAATAAAAATCCTGCAGGTGAACTTTCAACACGCAAAAGCCGCGTCTAAAACGCTGCGTAGGATGTTCAACAAAGAAGGCATAGACATAACCCTCCTGCAAGAACCTTGGTTACTCCGAGGGAAAGTAGCAGGCCTAGCGCCACAACACTCTCAGGTAATATACATCCCAAACGCCGAAAGGCCAAGGGCATGCATAATTCACAGTGATAGAGTCAAGTGTACACTAATACCGCAATTATGCACTGACGATTCTGTTACAGGCATCATGTCGGCCAGGATGGAGGAAGGATAGAGGAGCTTGGTCATCTGCTATGCATACTTTCCAGGAGATGAGAAAATATGCCCTCCGCGTATACTAAGCGACATAGTTGCATACTGCGCGGAGAAGGCATACCAACTCATAATAGGGTGCGACGCCAACGCGCATCACACGCTCTGGGGTGGCTCGGACATCAACAAACGAGGTGAGTCTTTACTTAACTTTATCTTAGCAGAGGGACTTATAATGACCAATATTGGCAATAAGCCCACGTTTATCACGAAAAACCGCAAAGAAGTACTAGACTTAACGATTTGTACCGGGAAAGTGACTGACAAATCCTCTTCGATCTAGTCCCATGACGAGCAAGTACGGAGACCCAAGAGAGACGAACTGGATAGGATATAAAGAGCCCCTCAGGGAAGCTCTCAAGGGAGGTACTGTTAACGGTGGGTGCAGAAGACGTCCTGGTGATGAACTGGCAAGGAAGTAGCTCTGCAGTACTTTCTGGAACACGCGCTGGAGGCGGCCCAGGGGTCCCTGGCGAGGCTCTCCATCGACTAACAGCCGCAGGCTTCGATTAAACAGTTTCCCGCAAGTGCTACTTGCTTGAGCTTCCACGCCACACAACGAAGGGCACCGGCTAGCTGTGAAACAAATAAAAGAGCAAGAGAAAGTGTGTAAACTAAAACATGGGGCCGGAGAAGAAGAAAATATATTATAAAATAAACAGAAAATATTCAATATTTACAAGTAATTTAAAAGGCAAGAGACTTGACCAGGCTGACCGCCGCTGCTGATGGCAGACGAGTGGTAAAGTGCGAAGATCTGAGCCTGGTTTTATATGGCGATTTTCAGAACCGCGGCTTTGTTTCGGTCACGTAGGCTTCGAAATTCTCGGAACAGGTAACGAGCTTCGTTCGTCGAAAAGGGCCTGTTCTATTGTTCCGCACTGGCAGCTGCACAAATTATCTCGTTTGTATTATTTAAATAATGCGGAATTTATGCAAATTATTAATAGGAGCAATGGGTAGCTCATAAAATGGATTAAAATATAATTACGCATTTGTTAACACGCGGGGCGGCGGAACAATCTGGTGGAACAAGAACCTCGAAAAGATGAGGATTGAGGTTCAAAGGTTATTCAATAGGGCCAAAAACAACTAGGACTGCGACACCCAGGAAAACTCACACAATATAATAAAGAAATCCGAAAAGTCAAAAGGGACTCGTGGAGGAAGTTCTGCGAGGAGATTAATGACACTACGGCATGTTCAAGGCTAAGGACGGCAGTGTTGCCAAAGAGGTAGGCTTCCTCAAGAAACTGGAGAGAACCTACACAGAAATAATGGAGGAAAGTCTCGAGGAACTATTAAAAGTTCACTTTCCAGCCTCAACAATTCTGGGAGAACATAACAAGCCAGACCCAGCCTAAAAGGCCCGACCGAAAAGACTGGAGATTAGCCCCGGAAGTCACAAGACCCATTGAAATTAAATAAGCCATCAGAAGGTACCGACTGTAGAGCCTGCGGGACCGGATGGAATTTAACCCATTCTGTTACAAATGGGCATAAAGGAACTAACTGGTCCCGCATCTGTCAAAAATCTTTAAAGGCTGCCTGGCCTGGGGATATATACCAAAGTCATGGCAAAGCGTAAGGGACGAGATACTGGGGAAAGATCCCCTTAACAACAGGCAACGGACTCGGCGGCGCTGGACGACCTAAACAGGCTCATCACAAAGTCAATGAAAGACAAAGATATAGCCTTTTGATGGCTTATTCTCTTGGAGAGGCACAAGCAAGGAAAAGAGTCCAGCCAAGCCTTTGCCAATGGATCAAGGCCAGCCTAGAGAAAAAGACAATCATATCCACTTTGGGGGGGGGCCGTACCATTAAGGCTAAGGCAGGGGGAGGCTGCCCACAAGGAGTAGTACTGTCTTCACTGCTATGGGCAACAAATTGTCCAAAGATATCCACTGCCTAGGGTACGCGGATATCCTAGCCATTGTCATCAGGGGCCGCTTCGGAGCGAGCACAAAGAGCCCTAAACATAGTAGACAATTGGTGCAACAGGAGCGATTGGCAATCAATTCCCAAAAAACATAAATTGTCAACTTAACAAAAAGACGAGCACTGCAAGCCACTGACGCTCGGGGGTACGGAGGGGAGGAAAAGTAGTTGGGAGTAACCTTCGACGCCAAAATGACGTGGAGACCACACACCACAAAAGCCACCAAAAAAGCATCAATAGCATTGGGTAGGTGTCGCAGAATGTGCGGAAAATATGGGGGACTAAAATGACTCTATGTCTATGGCTTTACACCAGGGTGATAAGACCCATGATAGCCTATGGAGCAGTGGTGTGGTGGACTAGGACAAAGCAAAAGGGGGCGATATTACTTCTGAGCAGTACACAAAGACTAGCATGTCTCAGTACAATAGGAGCCCTAAGCACCACCCCAACAGCAGCCCTAGATGCCATCTTGAACATACCACCATTACACATCTGTAATAAAAGTAACAATCACATGGGTCCCAGGACACGGAGGATATCTGGGGAATGACAAAGTAGATGAACTGGCCAAACAAGGCTCGTCAAAAGTAGTAATTGGCCCGGAACCCTCCTACGGAATCTCCAAAACCGCAGTCAAACGATCCATAAAAAAATGGGTGGAGACACAGGCCCATACCTGGTGAACGAACTCACCAGGACAGAGACAGGCGAAACAGTTCCTTAAGAAGCAATCGCCAAAATTTACGACCGAACCTCTGAACCAAGACAGAAAAATGGTCAAAACAATAGTAGGTCTAATGACAGGACAATACAAGCTCAATAAACAAATGAGCAATATATTCCTGGTGGAAGAAGCATCATGCAGATTCTGCTTAGAGAAAGAAGAGGACTCGTTCCACATCCTATGCCACTGCGAGGGCCTACCAAGGATTAGATATCAAACGCTGGGCATTACAAACCCAAGCGCGGAGACCCAAGCCCCTCTGGCAGGGCTAATAGAACTAATTAAAGAGGCAAAGCTAGAGCTGGTTATATGAGATAAACAGGGATCCACAATTGATCTGAAAAGGTCGCGGTGGAAGAGGCGCTGGAGCCACCCATATAGCATCTAACATATCCACATTCTAATAGAAAATTTATTTTGGAAACTTTTATAACTCTTCGAAAATTTTGATAGCAGAGGCCGTTTTTGAGTTAAAAGCAGAAGTCTCTGATTTCAATCGTAACAAATAAAAAACGAAAAATCTTTGGAAAAGTCTGAGTGGGCCATGACCTATCATTCACAAAACAGCACATCTCATTTTGGTATAGATATGTGGATGATTTAATGTTTCAATGGTACTTCCCGCCAATTAGATCAATTTTTAAATTCAATTAACAATATACATCCAAAAATTCACACTTGAAAGCGAACAGAACAACAAGATTAACTTTTTAGACCTTACATTGATCCACAGTGATAACAAAATTGAATTTAATATTTACCGAAAAGCTACCAATATAAATTCAACTATCCCGTATAATTCTAACCACCCTCTGTCACATAAACTAGCCGCATACCACTCAATGATTCATCGAGCATTTCGATTCCGTTATCCCCCAAAAATCAAGACCTAGAACTGAAGAAAATTTTAAAGATTGCACAAAACAATGGATACCCGATTAGCCTAATTCAAAATCTAATCAATAAAAAGCGATACCAAAACACAAGAACCCATATCTATCCAAAAATCCCAAACTCCAATACACAATCATTCATTACACTCACCTATCACGGTAAAACTACCGAGAAAATTGCTCATATCTTTCAAAAACATAATCATCGAATTGCATTTAGAGCCAGCGGTAAATTGTCCAATATATTATTTAACGCAAAAGATAAAATTAGTCCCCTAAAAAAATCAGGTGTTTAATTTTGTGTCCCGAATGCAACTCTACTTATGTAGGTCAAACAGGTCGCAGCTTCGAAACTAGATTTTCCGAACATTTTAGAGCGTATAGGTTAAATCAAAACAGTAGCACTTTTTCAAACCATTCTTTAGAATGTAAACATGAATTTCCCAAAATTCAAAATCACTGTACCAAAGGTACAAAGCTTAATCTCCTCGAATCTGCCAAAATTTTCAAAGAAAGTAATAATCCTCACGTTAATCTGCTTAACGAGCAAACAGATTTAATGTACACGCCACTTTTCAAAAACCTATAATCCGTTAACGATGCGTAATCCCCTTCTTTTACCTACCCGACAATAATTACCCCCAAACCTCTACACATTAGTATAAATAGAACTCCTTCATTAATTTGCTTCACTTGATAATGACATTAAACCGTCGAAACTTAAGTCGTGCGTTTTTGTAATATATGTATATATATTACATAATTTTTAGTGGTTAAAACATAGTAAGTGCGTTAGTTAAGTGTTTAAAAAGTTTAATTTTTGGTTAGTTAAAGTAGTAGTAGTAGTAGTTGTTTGGCTATCGACCGCGTGGTCCTTCCGCCGTGTGATGTGTGTGTGTACATGAGCTTGTTACTTTAAAGGATCGCCCTCGTCACTCTAACGCACCATTAATTGTCGTCTTTACGAATAAAAATATTTTTGTTAGTTGCTATCAATTACTTATGTAATTTAAACGAAATGTTAATAAATGACTGCTCATATCGTTTTATAAAATTACGCCTTAAATAATAAGCACATTACATAATTTTAATGGGCATGGTTTGTCGTGGTTTTCATGAACGTATTCATCCGAATTTTTGTATTGTATGAGGATTGTTAATAAGTACTCGTGTTACGAACGAAACGGTAAGTTTTTCGCATTTATTTTATCTTTTTCAACATAATATCCTTTAAGTATAATATACTTTTCCAAATGCTTTTGCCATTTCTTTATCCCGTCAAAAAATGCATTTTGTTAAATTCTTAAATATACCCTTTTGCCTCGACGATAACTACTTTGTTTGAGCTGAATTATTGTTTTTTTCTGAGACACGTTTCCATGTCAGATGACAGAGAGAAGTTGCAAGAAGCCAAGTGAGTAGCAATTCATAGAGCAGTTTATGCAATTTAGCCGTGATAATTCTGGATAAATGCTAGTGAGTGAGTTATTATGGGACCTTGTCTTCTTCTATTTTGTATCGGTCTAAAATTCACGGTAGATGCAAACAGTCTAAAAAGTTCATGAGGATTCAGCGCTCCTAATCTACAACATATGTACGACCACGTTTTAATTCGTTGATCAAATATCTTATGGTTGTCATACTTGGTGAAGGGTTTCCATAGACAGCATCCAATTTCTTTGCATTTTTTCCTTTCAAAAATAAAAAGCGAAATCTATCTAATTAATTGTTTAAATGTTTTGTTAGTATTACCAATATAATTTATTATTTTAATTATAATTTCTTATAATTTTAATCATTATTTAAATCATCAATATATATAATAAAATATATTAAAATCCTTTAGCTCATTGTAGAAAATTAACTAATGATTTAAAAATACTAACAAATATTTGAATGAAATTATTTCTATTGAATAATATCATTCAAATTAGTGTTGCCTTGATAGTGGTACTATTTCTAACACGCAAATTACTTACACAGAGAAATAGTTGTTTCAACAAGTCATTTGTTTTGTAGTTTTAGTAAGACTCATTGTTGTAGAATCACGAAATGTTTTCGTATTTTTAAATTATTATACATATATTTTATTATATTTCGCATATACAATAAATAAATAAATAAATTAATCGATATATTTCCATATTCATTGTAATAAATGTTTTGCTCCATTTCTGTAACTGATCACCTTATTATTCACGCCTTATCTCTTGACGTGCCGGAATTGATACAAAAAATGTGTTTTTTGCTTAGGAGCTCGTTTAAATCTGTACAGTTACTTCAGTTCTTCGTTGATAGTGACATGACACGTTCCGGCGTAGAACATTAAATACTTATTTTATTAACATTTAATCTTTTATAAACTTGTCATGTGAATTATTAAGTGATTGTGTATAGTAACGTGGGGTATTGGAACAACCAAAAAGGTGAGTTGAATATAATATATTAATTTTGTCTTTATTACTTAAAAACATCGTGATAGTTTACAAAATTAAATATTTTTATTTTTCTTCTTCCAATCGTTGCATTTGATTGTTGATAATTAATGTGTTAATTAATGTATTTATAAAGGGGGTTTAATTAAAAATTATGATAGCTTTTTTAATTACCTATTTGTAAGTTACAATTAATGTTTCTACAAATAAAATGCAAAAGTACGATCGTTTAATTTTTATTGTTCAGCTTGAATATGTTGAAATTTTTTCCTAACTTATATATTTTCAGACAAATGCTAAAATAGTTATTATACTTTCTAGAAAATTCATTGGTTGAATTTTACGTTCTATGATTATAAAATAATTATCACACACGAATTTTTTTATTCGTGACTATCGTTGAATCGAATCGTTTGAGATAACAACCATGTATATTTTATTAATCTACCTTAAATTGTATTTAATGTATAGTATAGCTGACTTATAATATTCTTTATTCAATTTTTATTTATCGTTTAATACTTATCAAATTAACAGAATTAAACTAGATCTACACAATTATGCTTTTTCTAAAGAATATTTAATTTAATATTAAAATATATTAGACACCTTAAGTTTGGAATTTAGAAGTGAAACAAATTACATTACAGTTTACATTTAAATTAATGGCGAGTAGGTACAGAAAATTACGAGTCATTAGGGAAGTATACATTTTCGAAAAGTGGCATGTACATGAAATCAGTTCTGCTCTTTTTACTGCTCCTTAAGCAGATTAGCGTGTGGGTATTATTTCTACTATTGAAATTTTGCGTTTTGTCCGTTCTTTTTTCTTGACTCACCTCACCTGTTTACAATAAATTTGTAAAGAACATTGGGGTATTATTTGTATAATATCAGTTTGTGTTTATGCAATATTGTAGCAAGTGTGGAGTAGATTTGTATACATATGTACATTTAAATCAATTATTGGTTTATACAGTGCGTTTTTTAAGTGTGGTCATAGGGATGTAAATGCTTAAATAATTACCTCTTGTTAACTTTATTTTTCAATGGTTATAATAGCTGCAGAGCTTTGAAAACCATTATAAACATGTTTAATGAGTGACATTTAAATATTTATAGGAGTTATAAAATTAAATTAATAATACTAATATTATATAATACATATTTAGAAAATAATCGAAAAAATAATTTATTAACGAATTTTCTTTAAAAAAATTATTTTTAAATATTCTACTTCGGCTGCTAAACAATATTCTAACAGCTAAATGGTTATATTAGGTGGAGAATAACACTTGTTTTGTTCCATAATGTTTTTATTCTCAGTTGCCTGACACGTGTTTCGGTCTTCACAGGCCATTATCAAAGTTAAACTACTTAAAATTAAGAAATGTACAAATATTTATATTGTTGAGCAGGTAGTTTAATTGGTGGGCAGTCCCGCGATTAGAATGCTGTCGGCCTGGATTAACTCCTGTTGATTATTTAAAACCTTAATCCCCTTTTCTATGGCTTTCTTAATCTCTAATCCTTCCAGGAGGTTAAGCTGTTTTCCTTTTCGGCAGATTTTAAGCGCGGACATCTCTCCCACGTGGTGGCCGGTGTTAATACAATGTTCGGTTAAATTTACTTTCTTCTTCTACTTCTTGAAAAGGTAGAAAATCTCGTAGAAGAAAGTCAATTTAAACAACTAAAGAGTGATCCTACAAATAAATACCAAAAAGAAATTGTCGAGGCCTTAAAAACAACACAAATCATTCCAGATGAGTACAGATAAAGATTAATGGAAATGAACCCTACGTGTCCAATCCTTTATGGGTTACCTAAAATACATAAACAAAATATGCCGATCCGTCCAGTAGTTTCGTATTGTCAAGCCCCTACATATAAAATATGCTCATACATAAATAACTTGCTATCTGAACTAATTCCGTGTCGATCAGAATACTCCATAAAAAACACCAGCGAATTTGTTACTAAAACCCAAGACATCGTATTAAACAAAAAAGTGATACTAGTTTCGTTTGATGTAAAAAGCCTATTTACCTCCATACCGGTGGCAGAGTTAAAAAATATCATTAGAGAAGAACTACAACAGAATTCACCACAACAATTGGAAATCCACAAAATTATAGATATTTGCCTATCACAAAATTATTTTAAATTTAATGATAAATTTTACTCTCAAGAAGACGGTTTACCCATGGGAGCGCCTACCTCACCCATACTGGCAGAGATGTTTATGAAATCTTTTGAGGATAAAATTTTTAAACAGAATAAGGCCTTAACAAAGAATATCCAGTTCTGGTGCCGTTATGTTGATAATGTTTTTTGCATCTGGGAAGGCTCACATCGTCAGTTAGATTTGTTCCTAACAGATTTAAATAAAATCAATAATAAAATACAGTTCACCATGGAAAATGAAGAAAACGGAAAATTAAATTTTCTGGATCTTACAATAACAATAAAAAGAAGCTCCAATATTCAATACATAGAAAACCTACTACCACAGATATTATTATTCCGAGTGACTCCTTCCAATCGGATCAAATTAAATTATCTGCACTTAAATCTTATATTCACCTGCTAATCACCCATGGATAAACACAATTATACCCAAGAACCCAACATCATTTATGAGATCGCCAAGAATAATGGTTACACGAAGAGGTCAGTTACTAAATAAATAAATAAATAAAAAGAAACGTAGGATGAAAACCCAGTTACTCTACAGTGCAAACGCGGGGAAAGATAATAATACATATGCAGCTATCCCGTATATAAAAAACACCAGTGCCAAAATTAAACGCCACCTAAAAACATACAATATACAGACAATTGTTGTCAATAGATCCAATTTGGCAAGACGAATAGTGAATAACAAAATCGATAAAAAGGATAAACAAAAAAAGTTCTGGTGTTTATAAGATCGAATGCTTAAATTGTAGTGGAATTTACATAGGCCAAACAGGCAGAAACTTTGAAATACGATACAAAGAACATCAAAAGGCAATTAGGGACGGAAAAATAACAACAGGATTAGCCGAACATTGTATTAACACCGGCCACCACATGGGAGAGATGTCCGCGCTTAAAATCTGCCGAAAAGGGAAAAAGCTTAACCTCCAGGCCGACAGCATTCTAATCGCGGGACTGCCCACCAATTAAACTACCTGCTCAACAATATAAATATTTGTACATTTCTTAATTTTAAGTAGTTTAACTTTGATAATGGTCTATGAAGACCGAAACACGTGTCAGGCAACTGAGAATAAAAACATTATGGAACAAAACAAGTGTTACTCTCCACCTAATATTAATATCTGTTTCCATCAAGAGTGTAGCGCAACAAGTATTAACTTTATAAATGGTTATAAATATACCTACAAATATCTGAAATGAAAATTAACTTTACATTAATTATTTGCCAGTAAATTTAGGCATCTTGATACTTCCAGCTCAATAATTTATGTAAATTTAAGTTAACACAAGGTATAATTTTTAACATGGCCACAGTAAAAAAATGTACTGTATATAGATGCTCGTGTTACATGGTTACATAAATATTTGAAATTATTTAGTGACTATTTTGATACAATGCTGTCTAGTGAAGTAAGTGAAGTATAAAATAATATAATCGACGCGACGTAATAATTTTAACGTAAATTTTATTTTTATTTTATCTATCTATCTATTCTATCGGTATTTATTGTCAAAATAGGGACAAGGGCCATACAATGAAGAGATTTTTAGAGCAGGCTGGTAGTTATTCCAACTCAGATAATTCTTCAGAGGGAAACAAAGATGAACCATCGAAAACAAAACGTAAAGAAACTTGGATTAGGCAGTATGATCCTGATTATATGAGGTATGGATTCTCAATGAAATCTGGCACAGAAACTCAACCTATTCCACAGTGTGTTATTTGCTATGAATGTTTATCAAACGGGTATATGAAGCCTTCTCTTTTGAAGAGACATTTATTAGCGAAACATCCCAATTTAAAAGATAAACCATTTGATTTTTTTAAAAGAAAACATTCAGAATTGTTCACTCAAAAGTGCTGTGTTCTCTTTTAGTAACATAAATACTAATTGTGTTCAGGCATCATATTTAGCAAGTTTGCGTATAGACAAGTGTGGGAAAGCACACACAATTGGAGAAACATTGTTGCTTCCTGCAGCTAAGGATATCGTCAAATCTGTGCTTGAAGATAAGGCAGCTAAGGAAATTGACACAGATTCTCTGTCCAACAATACTGTTAAACGACGAATAGAAGATATGGCATTACAGATTGAAAGCATTTTAATCAAGAGAATAAAAGAAAGTCAATTTTATTCTCATACTTGTGTATGTTCGATTTGATTTCAATAATGAAATACAAGAAGAAATATTATTCTGCAAACCGTTATCTGCGAGAACAACTTTGAATCTACGCATTGTATTATTCATCGTAAAGCCTTTTCCTCAAAAAATATGCCTGTACATTTAAGAAATGTTCTCAAGGAGGCCATAAAACAGTTAATTTTATAAAATCTCAAGCGCTTAATTCCCGCCTATTTACAATTCTATGCAATGAGATGGGGAGTATTCATAAAACACTTTTGCTTCACACCTAGGTACGATGGCTCTCACGAGGAAAAGTCCTCAGTCGACTTTTTGAGTTACGCTCCGAGGTATCTATTTTTCTTAATAATTCTGCAGATTCCAAAAAAGATAATTTTGCCAATGAGGAATGGTTATTCAGACTACCGTACCTATATGATATATTTTCTCGACTAAATGATTTAAATTTAAATTTACAAGGAACTAATAATTCTTTGTTTGACTTCAGCGATAAAATATTAGCATTTAAAAGAAAACTGCAGTTAATGATATAGCAATTAGAGAAAGGAAATATTAATTGAATAAAACACGATAACTTTGTTTGTATAACTTGAAAGCTTTTTATTGTGACTAGTTTCGACAAATTTAGCTTGTCATTATCAAACACATAGTAATTTAAAATACGGTTATAACAGGTATATATACAAATACGAAAAAGAGGGATTACAAAACAGCTTTGAAGATGGGTGTGTACATGAATTCTGAATTAATTTTATACAGTCACTAGGCGGAATTTTGGCAAACATGTTCGATACATCGAATGATACTAATCTATAGTTTGGGTGTTTGCCAAAATTCCGCCTAGTGACTATATAAAAGTAATTCAGAATTCATTTGAAATATGTAATGTAAATGTAACTATTCAATCCGAATTTTTAGATATTTTAAATCATCTTAAATAATAATTATTTTTCATTTAATAACAAAATTTATAAATAAACAGAAGGCCTAGCAATGGGCTCCCCATTGAGTCCACTGCTGGCCGAAATCTTTATGAAAAACATAACTCAAATAATTTTAAATTCACCTCTTGGAAAAAAACATATAAAGTCATGGTATCGATACGTCGATGATATTCTTGCATGTTTCGTAGGATCAGACAGACAGTTAACGCAATTCTTAGATTTTATTAATAATCTCCATCCCCAAATTAACTTCACTGTAGAAACTGAAATTAACAACATCATCAAATATTTAGACCTATCCATTACTAAAAGTAACAACAAACTAACCTTTGATATTTATAGAAAACCCACTTTCACTGATTCCGTCATTTCCAACAAGTCTAGACATCCCTCTGTCCACAAAATGGCCGCATTTAACTCATTTATACACAGAGCAATAAATTTACCTTTATCTGATAGTTGTTTTCAAAAAGAAATACATTTAATTAAAAATATTGCAACATCCAACGGATATAATCCTAAATTAATTGACAGTATCCTAAAAAACATCAATTACGTAAATACAATAAATACGTATATGCTGGTAATCATTTGGAGAAAAAACAATTAAATTTTAAATCAATTACATATTTTGGCAATGTTAGCTTAGAAATAAATAATATATTAAAGAAACATAATATTAACGTAGCCCTTAAACCATTTTGTAAATTAAATAATACTATCCTCAACCCTAAAACAAAAACACCAATGTTAGAAAAATCAGGAATATATAGCCTCAAATGTGATACTTGTAAGGGACTTTACATAGGACAGTCTGGTCGAAAATTAAAAACTAGGCTCCACGAACATATACGCTCTTTTCGTCTCAACCAACCGGAAAAATCAACATTATTGACGAAAGACATTCTTTTTCCGAAGATGTACTTTCGGTTCTACATTTTGCAGAAAAAGGACGTAAAATGGATTTATTAGAATCCCTGGAAATACATAAAGCCAGGCTTAATCCGGGAATTCCCTTAATTAACGACCAGATCGACCTCATGTACACACCCATCTTCAAAGCTGTTTTGTAATCCCTCTTTTTCGTATTTGTATATATACCTGTTATAACCGTATTTTAAATTACTATGTGTTTGATAATGACAAGATAAATTTGTCGAAACTAGTCACAATAAAAAGTTTTCAAGTTATACAAACAAAGTTATCGTGTTTTATTCAATTTACAAAAATGTATAACGAAGTAGAAGTCTCTAACATATATAACGAAAGGAAATATTAGTTTTTTTCTCCCTGCAATTTTGCTGAAGAAAACAATTTATCAGTATCAAACTGTGTGATAAACGACATTAAGCAACATCTAATATCGATGTCAGATTGGTTTGAAAAATATTTTACAGAAGACTTTACTTTCCAAAATTGGATTCGTAATCCCTTTATATTCATTGCGAAAGTTCCGGATGACGTAATTGCTAAAGAATCCTTCATGGTTGGAAATTAAAGTTTGAGAGCACAAGCTTATTTTCATTTTGGCTTTCTGTTCGGGCAGAATATCCAGATCTTTCATGCCAAGCTCTGAAATTTTTAATGCCATTCAGTACAACATATTTATGCGAAACCGGGTTTTTTACTATGGCGGCAATGAAAAACAAATATAGATCATTGCTCAATATTGAGCCTGATCTTCGCCTGAATCTGACAAAAATTGATCCCGATATTTCTACGGTGGTAAAATGTAAACAGGCGCAACCTTCACATTAATTGCAATAATTATTATAATATCTTTACACATTACTTACATTGATATTTAGTATAATAAAAGTATTTACGAATTTAATTAGTTTTATTGCAATTGGATACCAAAATACTAATGTAGTGTCGTTTTTCTGTGCCCGCCTCGAAACAGATTTTAACTAAATTTAATTTTTCAAAGGAAAGAAAAATAAATGTTATCGTTTAATTTTCAATTTACAAAGTCTGAACTAAAGATAAATACATCCATATATTTAATTTTGTTATTTATTTCGTTGAAAAAATCTTTTTCAGGGTAGGCCCAGAAGATGACATTACTTTAGCATGGTGAACATATAGAGTTGCATTCGGTTTTCCAAAGTTTTTGCCAATAAATGGATCTTCAATAAATTGAGCGTCAGGGATAATTTTTTTTTGTTCGACAAATTTTTTGAGAAAGTTCTTGAGAAGAAAATAAGGCCATTACTTGAATTTACGAAAAAATTACACTTTTACGCGACCATATTGTCTATTACATACCGGTACAACATATTCAAAAGGTTCGGAACCTCTGGTCTAGATGATTTGAACTAATGAATTAATTATGTAGGGTGGCTGAAGGGTGTTCAAGCGGGATGTTGGGATATGGGGGAATGCAAAATTTATTGGGATACATTAAAAGGATTGTTGGCAAATTTAAGAATTAGACTATGTATACGTTGGGAGATAGGAGTAACCTGAGTGTATTCATAAAGGAACTCATTTGAGGGGTTATGGGTGTCTGAGTTTGGTGAGGGTTCATAGGGCTGACCTTTCGGCTACGTTAAAGTGATGGAAAGGGGAAGGACGGATTTGGTTGAAAAGGATTGCACCGTAGTCTATAAGAGGACGACAAATGGATTTGTACATTGTAACTGCTGTTTTAGTAGAAATACCCTGGTTTTTATAGGTTAATGCTTGAAAATATCGAGCTCTAGTTTTAATCTTGACCTTTATAGCTTGGCCATGGAGTTTTCAGTAGTTTTACTACAATAAGTGTGTCTAGTGAATAATTATTTTTTTTAAATTCGAAAGTATCTATTGGTCATAGTATTTTGAAGACTTTTTTATCAACTAAATTTTGAATAAGGCCTGGATACCTATTAATTGTGGTAATATGTAAAGATTTGTTCTACGACTTCATTCTTGAACTATAATGAAAAATGTTTGGTAAATCATTGAAAGAAATACGTGGTAATATTTTGTTTGCATTCCAGTGTAAATCTAATTTTAGGCAATTGTTTTTGATATATCTATACCAAAATGATTTTTAGAAAAACCATTAAGGTGACATCTATTGTTTAAAGCATACTTTAAGTTCAATCATTTCATATCTTGACCGTACACATATACATATATTGTATTAATATTTACTTTGTTGTATTATGAATATTTGTTTAATTTGTATATTTATATGATTTGTCTTGTAATTGGGATTCGTTTCCTGTATGGGCAATAAATATATTATTATTGGGGAAAACTAGTATAACATTTTAGGTAGTAGTTGTCACCTCAATGGTTTCTCTACATTTATGAACAACCTGTGTTATAAAAGTAAAACTTCGTTTCTCTATTTTCAACTGCGCTGTGAGATTCAACATAATAATTCTTTTCAAATAAATTATTACTCTGTTAAAATAGTATTAACTCTCATGAGTATAGTTTGCGTCTGCGTGCCACTTCTCCTTCAGTATGAGCAATTTTTTAATAACGCCCTCTAGTAATGAGATATTTTACGGAAAAGTTTCGGACTAAATATAGCAATGCCCTAGAGCTATGTAATGTTTATGTCGCGTCAGTGTGCGTGGTAGGGTTAACTAGGTTACTTTGTGCTGTGTGATAAACATTCAACGTATGTTCATTAATTTTTCCTAATTTTAAAATACTTAGTTATTTTAACCATAAAATGATTGGATTAAATGAAAGACAATGACATTACAGTTTTAACACTGACTTGGAGGAATGTTGAATATTGTTTCGTCTATTTTAAATATAATTGTGTTTGTTATGCGGCAGAAGTATTGCAGTACCGAAAACCCATAATGTTGAAAACCACTTCCAGACAGTTTATACACTTGCATCTAAATTTAAAAAGAAGAAAATAAAACAATAAAAATGACAGTCGGTTTTCACTAGGCCTATAGTAAATTCTAAAAATGCCCATATTTCTTTTTTAAAAATATCTCACCTGCTTGCCAAGAACAAAAAGCCTTTCCAGGATGGTGAGTTGTTAAAAGAAGTATTTCTGACTGACGACCATTGCTTATTTGAGGAATTTTTCTCGAATATTTAAATCTTACAGTTGTTTATGTATTTATTATACTTTAGCTTTCTTCCTAACAAAATAAGCATGAATATACAAAAATATAATATGAAACATACAAAAATTTAGGTAGAAGAAGTTCATTCAGCTGCGATGATCATGCACTCTAATCCATATTTCTGAGAGGCAGTGAGAGTCCAAGAATTCTCTTTGTTATTTTACCATTACTATTTACCTTATTTTAGGCTTATTGTCCACCTTTTATAGATGAAGATTAGACTTTGTCAAAAACATTGTTAGCTAACACCATTTCAAGAAGAATACATGCCATTTTAAAGGACATCAAATCTCAATTACAGATATATCAGACACATCACAATTAGCAATTAGGATGATAATATTATTTAGTAATTTTACTGTAAAAGATGATCTATTAAAAATATTACTAATTAAAGAACACATTTAGAACATATGCAAAGTCGATAGATATGCCTTTGAACAAGCTATTTGCGACAACCAGCAATGGTTAATAATATCAATAGATAATCAATTGGATTTCCATTATTTTTGTCGTATTACTATATTATCCACTAAGAATTTTTGTGTGGTAAAATAGTACCCTTCGGACAGTGCCGCGCCAACCATGGTCAACGCCTGTGTGCGGAACCAATAAAGCGTCTCTTTGATTTTGTAAATGATGGAAACACTTTTATACCATTTGAAAAAAGAATTATAAATAAAACTAACTAATTTAAATTAATACAATATAGGATAAAAACGTTCTCTTTTGGTTAGAAAAAAATAAATAAACTCATATTATTAATTAAAAACCTATAAAATTATAAAATCTGAACCCTATTTTTCCAAATCTGATAAAACATTTAAAGCGACCTGAATAAATCTCTGGTACACTGTTATGTAATGGTTTTTTGGCATTTATTCTATGTGGGCATCTAGTCTCAGACAATGGTTTTAAAGTTAATGTGGTTCTGTATATTTTAATAATTGCCATTTTTTTGTAATTCTTGAATGATACGGAAAAACTCAGTAGTATAATAATTAAGATTAACTGAGTCGTTGATTTAAAATTTAAAGTGCGATCAGCATGCAGCACATAAAAAGCTCGTAGATTTAGTTCCAGTAATCTCATTTTCAGACCTTTATTTTCCCGCGCATGTTTGAATCGTTGTCGTAATCCTGACCCTTTAAATTTGTTATGTCCAAATTATATTTTGGTTCCTTTGTGATAAAAGAAGAAACCCAGAATCAATAGCATCGGTAATGGGACAAAAAATTAAAAAAAAAGATCTCTTATTTATCCAACTAGCTTAAAACGAATCTACGTTAACTTCAAAACAATTATAAGGCAGTTGGAAATAATTATACTAATTTGCTCTACATGTATAATATCGGGAGTACAGTTATCAATGAAAAATATTTATTGGTTTGGCATAAATTTAAAATATAGCTTTGGATTTTAGTTGCAATTATGGATACAATTTCATTTTGCATTTTGTCTCCAAGATAAGTAGGCATATTTGTGAGTTTTGAATCACATGCTACGCGCCTTAGACGATCACTAATAATTGGGTCAAATTTTTCACAAGCATTAAAAAAAATACGGAAATTAAACGAAAATTCTACACCTTTGAGTGTTGTAACAAGTTCTTACTGAAGAACTTTGAAGTATTGTAGTAGAACAGATAAATATATATGGCAGATAAATAATTAAAAAGAAGGCACTACAAACAAAAGGAATCTAAGAGAGTTCTTGTAATTTCAGACGAAATAAAAATATGTATTGCATTATAATGTAATTGGTCAATAAGAAATATGTTTGCAGACACTGCGACTTTATAGGTTTTTTGATATTTCAAGATTCTTATACTTTGTGGACAATGAAAACTTGAATAAATATGACAGAACTTTGAAGATTTGTGGATTATTTCAACAATAAATTTAGTTATCTTTACGTCCCAGAGAGTAAAATATCAATTGATGAATCCCTGATACTTTTAAAGGGACGATTGAATAATTTTCAGTTCAATCCTTCTAAACAAGCGCATTTGGTGAACTTTGTGAATCGTCTTCAAGTTATTGCATTTCTTTTATGTTAACAAGGATATCGTACAGTGAACTGCTTCGGTAAATGTTGTCATGGAAGTGGCCCAACCAATAATAAACAAAAGTTATACCTTGTATTTGGTAATAATCGAAACAGTTACTTCTAAATTTATTGCAACAAAACACGAATGTAGTTGGAACTATTCGAAAGAAAAAGAACGAATGCTAATGGTTTATTGGCCCTAAAATGCAAAGATGTTTACATGCTTAGTACAAAACATTTAAAATGAATTAGAAGTAGTGAAAATGCGAATTTTAAAGTTATTATCAAACCATCATATGTCGTAGAGTACAATACAGGAATGTGTAGAGTTGTTAAGCACGATAGAACGCTGACGAGCTTCCCTGTATAAAAAAATGTCTAAAATGATACAAGATATTGGCTTTTTATGTATTGGACATGGCAGTTTCCAATGCGTATGCTTTCTTTACAAAAATCAATTGTTTAGCAATTGCTCAGAAATTATTGGAGCATGTGTCCTTGCCTAATTACAACTGCTGTGAACGTCCCTCATTTAGCGATACGCCACTTCGTTTAAAGGCGAAAACTTGTAGACATTTTCCGGAAAATATTTCGCCAACTAACTCAAAGCACCATCCGACGAAAAGATGTCACGTTTGCTATCACTAGAGTATAATAAACTACCTGGCAATGAAAACAATGATATGTACATTTGCACCACACTGTCAATTTTTTTAAAATTTAACACTGGTTTGTAAATAAAATTATATTTTAGTTGTGTATGTAAAATTAATTCATCATGAAATATGAAATAACATATGCTAAAAAAAGATAAAATAAATCGGGACCCAAAGGCTTAATAACTTTTTAATTATTAATGAAAACTCACTAGCTCCAAAATTATGCGCCTTCATAAAGATTCATAAGCGGTGAAGCTTACTTCAGAAGTATATTAAAATAATTGTGAAAGAAACAACAATAAACAAAACAAATATCAATAAAATGTGCCTATGACAGAAATATATAAGCCTAACTTAGCAAGGCATATTTTAAATAAGATAAACAATGGCATTCGGATTTGCTCTAGATTTTGTGTTTATGGTAAACGCTTTACGAGGCGATTCATCGCATGGTTCTGGTTGGTTTGTATTATCTATTATGTGCATTAGTGTACATTTAAGCCGTTAGATATGAAAATTAGAGTAACTCATACCCCAATGAAATTTTAGATCGTACCATAATACCAGGAGTTGGGAAGTAGTTATCTCTAATAAAAAAATCTGCATCGATAGCTGCGGATTCTTCTTATTATTGCTTGTCTATCCCCATGTTCTAAATAAAAACAAAATTATTTTCTACACATTCTGTAATCGCATTAATAGATTTAATGTTTGATTTCTTGGCACAAAATTTCCGTGCCTTTTTATGAAAAAAATATAGAATTAATTCGTACATTATCTATCTCTCGTCAAATTGTAGGCAAAACAAAACTAATTTGACTTTTGATCAGTTCATGCTCGAATCTTCAAGTAATTTCACAAAACAGAATTACTGCCTTATACAGGCTGATAACTGGCAATGCCCTACCTTGGTATCAAGGGGGCTAAGCATACTACCCCCTCTGAAGTAATTGAAGCTTTACTAGACCTACTTCCCTTGCATGAAAAAATCAGAAAAGAAGATCTAATGACTGCGATGAGACTGGATTGGCATTGTATTAGACATAGATTCGGGCACTCATAAATTCAGATTTTCTGATAAATATAGGAAATCAGTTCCTCTCGGACAAGGCGTATCATTACAGGCTGTAACAATAGTCTTGGAAAGATGTGCTCAGATTTGTACGAAGAAGATCTACTAAAGGGTACACATCTGCCTGATCTCAGACAGTCAGGCTGATCTTAAGAACCCCATATAGTACAGCTTTAATTCCAAAACTTCTTGGAACTGCAAGCTCTGAACCAATTGGCCTTGTTGCCCTTGGCACTGTAATGTGTTCTCCAGGACGCGCAAATATTATAGGCAACGAACATGCCGATGCACTTGCGACAACCATGATCGGACCAAAGCATACATGTGGGCTATCAAAAACACATGTGAAGGGCGTGGTCTAAGAGTGGGAAAAAGTGCAAAACGGCATTGGAAAAACACACTAGGTCAAAAGGCAATCCAAAATGATTATTGACCTCTCGCCAAGCAGAACTAAACGGCTTTTGTGCCTAACTAAAAGCGAGGTAAGACTGACCATAGATCTTACAGGGAATTGTCCAATGATGTACTATCTTCATAAGATAAGTAAAGTTGACAACACTACTTGTAGACTATGTGGATTGGCCGAGGAAACGCCTGAGAATATCTATTGCAATTCTCCCCACAATGTGCATGGTTAGTATACAGGGTGACTGACGAAAAACCTTTGGTGCTGTATCTCGCTTATTTTTGATCCGATTTGAATAAATAAAACATCAAATTAAATGATTTTTAAAAGACTTTAATATGAACTGTACTGATATTTTTTCTTGCATCCAGTTTTTGACAAAAGACGATCAACTTTTTTTTTCAAATTGCACTGTATATATATTTTGTACTGATCCGCAAGGAGATTTTTTTCTGAATCTAAATTTGTAAACGATTTTATCCATTCATCAAACCAAAGTCGAGAAATTGAGGATTAAAAAAAAATTAAAAATCAAATACCCATAGTAAACAATCTACAGAGCCTATTTTAAATGTCAAAAGTGACAGTGACAGCCATTGATACAATACTGCAACGATTTTAAAAATGATTTAATTTGATGTTTTATTAAAATGTTTCAAACAGCCGATTAACCTACTGCTTTTAAAAAAATTCTAGGCATTGTCATAGACCAAAAACTCGCGGCCTAAAATAAATCAAAGCTCCAAAAAACAGAGTATACCAAAATAGTCAAAGATAGTTCACCAACTTTAAAAATTTGACATCGTTTAAATTCTTTGCATAATTCTCCTATTTAACTTACCTAATTATAATCTAAATTAAAACATTTGGATACATTACGTTTTACGGTAGATACTTTGTTCATTTCAGTCTTGATGAAACAAAATTATTACATTAGGTAATTTTAAATTAGAACAGTTTTTATGTTTCATATTGTTAACCTATGTCAGCAAAATAAATGCAACAACATGAAACATAACAAATGTTCTAATTTAAAATGACCTAATGACATTAAAATGAAGATGAACTTTTAATATCTGTCAGCCTCATCAATCAATTAATGACATTATGTTTTATTATATATCATCAGCGGCATGAATTTGATTATAAGAGTGTAGGTGTTTTTTCATTATTTCTGTACGCGAACAACTTTTGTTGGATTTAGTTTATCTTGAAATATAATAGACCCTCATATTTGTAGCAAATTCTGTTAGGGGAGGATAAATAAACCTTCCTTGAAAATTTCTATCGGTTTATGTACAGATTAGCTAGCTTATTATAGCATGTTATTTGATTTCTTATGCAAACCACATGACTTTCTAAAAATGATTGTGGAAGATTCATTTATTTTGGCAAAGTGGAATATTTATGAAACAGAGCGAAATATGAAAAATGTTCCACTTTGCCAAGAAATGCCCACCCTATATACTCATTATAAGTATTATTACATGTTTATATTATAATATTTCACTATAAATTGGTACTAGATCTTAAATAAATAGACCTTTATTAGTTACATCGATCTAACTAAGTTTAATTGAGTTATTATTTGTTTTAGACAATATGGTACATATCACTAGCTAAATGTTTTACAATCATAAATTTCTTATCTTCTTTACTGATGATCTCTGCTTAAGTTACAATGTAATGGAACTTCAACATTATCAACTTAAAGGAGTTTAACCACAAAGAGTGATTTATGTTCAGTGGCATTTGTAATAAAAGTTTAAAAATGGAAACCACTGCGATCTCTTTCATTGGTTCACTTATTTTGTTTCAAATAGGGTGCATTTTTAATCTTGGCCCATAAAGGAAATCAGTTTTTTTACTCATTGCCTTACTTAGTAGTATACAAACTTTTTTGAGCGTTTTGAAACATCGTAAATGTGAGTGAAAATCTTTTGGATGGCTTCCATATCTTTGCAACGTTCCTATGCTACTTTTGTTTTTAGGACAAAAGAGACACAGTATTTTACTACCATAAGAGCAATAGCGACTTTAATGAATGGGAAGCAATCTTTAAATATGCTAATGTCACCATTACATATCAATTTAAGAATCAGGAAATAGCTTCATACCATTGGACAAAGAGAATGGTGGGTTAAAATTTACGAAGCTTCAATCATATTCTTTAAGGCCGCATATAGAGTTAAACAATGTTATAACAACTGACAATAGCTACGGTTTTACCAGGATTGTGTTTTTGCTCTCAAACCTTTCATTTGTCATGATGGTACCGAGTACCGCTTTCGAAAACCCGCCACCAATAATTACGAAGTCTTCAGATGTGTAAGATGAAACCAATTGTGGAATATTTTGTAACTGTCTGTTGGTGATTTTAATTTTTATATCTTTGTCTTCGATTACATTTTGTTTTGAAAATTTTGGATTTAATTTATTTAGACTTGCTGTTGTAATTTTCTGTAAGTGTCTGAAACAGGTTCTATAGTTAAGTGGTTCATGACGATTTTGATTATGATATTCTATTGTTTGTACTTTTTTTATTGTATAAGTGCTAATTTAATTTTTTATAAATTTCTTTCGTTATTTCGCGATGTTCTTGAATGTAGGCATGCGATTTAAAATTTTGTTAATATTTTTTATTCTCAAATGTTCGACTATGGTCGAATGAAATCTCTCAATTGGGTTGTTAGATTGTGGGTTATTAACTGTAATGTAACGTGTTTTAATTTTGTGTGTATTGTAGAATTTTTCTACAACTGTATTTTTTAATTCGGTTTCTCTGTTCATCCTTTCAGTGAAGTCCCTAATGGGTCATGAAAATAAGGAATGATTTTACTATGTCTATACACGACATACCTTTCAGAGGGTATGCTTGAGAATATTTGGAAAATGTGTCAGAAATTGTTGTCCTTGAGCTTGAAGTATCCGCATGAATTATTTTCAACGGTCTTGATTGTGTGGGTGTTATCATTAATTTCTTTTTGAGTGGATTTCTGTCGTATTTATTTATTTGACAAATTTTGCATAAGTTTATATAATTTGTTTTTTATTCCAGGAGAATAGTATGATCATATTCATGAATATTAGATATAATTTCATTTTGTTCTTCTTTGTCAATAACATTTTTGCAATATTGTATTACACTTAATTAATTTGCACGCTTTATGTTTAAATGTTTTTCTTAAAATGTCTCAAAATTGTAGTACATGTATTTCATTGTCAAAATTAATTGCGTAAGTAAATTTTGGATCTTTAGTTTTTTTTTTCGGAATATTGGTTCCGTTTTTGGTTTCAAAGGGGAATGTAAAACAAAATCAATTTTTATTTCATGGTCGAATGAATTTAGGTTGTTTCAGAAATTGGAATTTCTTGGACGGGGCTTTATTGATTTGAATAGGCTGTATTATCGTCGCCATTATTACTTTCACCTATTTCGTCTGCACTAGTTCTTTATTCTGTGTCTGCTCATATTCTACGATTAATTTCTTCATTGTCTCTAATGTCGTCTAATGGAATGTTTTCGCTTATGTTCGCTATTACTGATTCATTGTCATTATTTTCTTCAAAAAAATCAAATTACTCTTTAGTGTGAACTTCGACAAGTGATAAAGCATCTGCATTTGTATTAAATTTTCCTATTTTGTGTTCAATTCTTTTTTTTTATGTGACTATAGTTTCGACAATTTTAACTTGTCATTATCAAACTAGAAATAATTACTTCTAGTTTGATGACAAGTTAAAATTGTCGAAACTAGTCACTTAATAAAGTCAGTGTTATACAAACAAAGTTAAATAGTTTATCTTTTATGAAGTATAATGTATAACGAAGTAGAAACCTTCACCGTTAACAATTTTAAATGATCTAAACCTATAAGTCCATCATAAACAGTATGAAACTAAAAAAGGTAAAATTTGAGATTTATATTTTCTTTAAATTCTCTGAAAGCTAGAAACAATGATGGTGTGTTGATTGGAAAACTGTGTATACAGTGAATAGTTCATAAAATATATTATTTTTGTAGATTTTGAAGTAGTTTCTGGGTTTATAAAAGATTTTGAGGATCCAGTGTCAATTAATAATTTTAAAAGCGGATTAGAGATTTGGATGTAGTGTTATTTTTTTTATCAGTGGATATATGATTTTCAATATTAATCAAGTTGTTTCGTTCAGATTTTGAAACTTGTGAAAATGTAAGATTTCATCTTTAATGTATAAAAAGGAAGGATGTTAGATGGAATTGCGGGTTGGGGTGGTGAATGATATAGGAAAATTGGCTTAAGCTACTAGGCTATTCAGCCACGACCGATTATTTGTATTGTTTTTTAAATGTATCAACGCTCACAACATCCATGCCCGCGCTTGGATTCGAACCTAGGGCCTCTCCGACTACAGTCGGCGCGCTAACCACTGTACCAACAAGGCCGGCAAGATTTCATCTTCATCAACAAAATTTAGGTTTTTTCAGAATCTGGTTCATTAAATTGGGATTCTTCGATATTTTCTTGTGAATCAATTTGATCATTTATTTTAGTATTGAAAAGTTCTTCTGCTATGCATTTTGGTTTTCCGCCGTTATTTTGAAAATAGTTGCTTACGGGGTTTTTACGAAATTGTTATGAAACCTTTCGTGGTTACACTCATTGGAGTAGGTCTGGGTTGTGGGTTGTTTGGGTTTGATTTCCAAACATTTTGTGGTTTACCAAACACTTGTGAATTTGTTGGAAATGTTCGTATTTGCTGGTTATAGTTTTGTTGTAAGTGAATTGGTTTGTTAGGAAATTGATGTAGTCTATATTGTGCAAATTGTTGTTGTGCAGGTAATTGTTGATATCTTTGGGGTTGTTGCATATAAAAATTAGAATTAGATATTGATCTGTTTTTTGATAATATTTAATATTCCTTCTTCAGTAATGAATTGTATGGCTTGTGCAAGTGAATCTGGTCGCATGGCACCTAGAGGTTCTCTAAGACCTGCTTAGAATGTTTTCAATACTTGTTTCTTGAAATATTAGCGTTTAATTGGTTTTTCTGTGGCTAGACAGTGTAAATCTATGTAATTACAAATTGTATTTCATCAGCGTTTTAAGAGTTGACACCTAAGCGTATATTATGATAAAGGGTAGAATAGAGGTGGTGGCATAACTTGCTTGTTTATTGTGGAACTATTCGTTTATTTAATATTTAAAAATTTCCGTAGTTTAGCTATATGAGCACAGAAAAGATATTGTTTTATCTAGTTCATAAATTTTATTAAGTAATTGAAGTTTTTTCTACTTCTTTTTAAGCTTTTTATTTTGTATCCATATGTCTTCATTTAAAATACTTGAATTTTGCTGTGATTTCAATCTCATTGTTAATACATTTTTATTTTCATATGACGGAAACCCGATTTTTTGTAGTTTAATTTAATGTCTTTCGCCTCGATATTCTGTATTTTAATCATAATTTATTTATTATCTGCGAGTTCGATGCATTTTAGGTTAAATTGGTATAAATCAGATTAAACAAAAAGTTTTACTAGAAAGGAATTAGGAATGACACACTTGTTCTGTTTCATATATTTACTATCAGTTTCCTTATACGTATTTCGGCGATTGCTCGCCATTCTCAAAGGAGTATAAAAATTAAACTAAGGAATACATAAGTGTTCACCGGTATATATACATGGAGTTACAATAGGCGCGTCGTTTAAGATAATAGGATTATAATTAGTCGATTACTTCTAATAGGGCTCCAGGAATTATCAGATTGGTACCTGCCGAGATTTCCAGATGATTGTTAATTATATTTTTCCCAAATTTTGTCGCTCGTTTAATCTCTACTGCTTCTAAGATGTTAAGTCTTAATCCTTTTGTACAGTTGTGGAGTGGTGTAATTTTTTCTATCATATGCTGGTTTGTAATACAATGTTCCGAAATGCCCGTCAGGAGGTCTTGGTTTTAATAGATTGAGTTGAGAGCTGCCAATTTGATTGTGGTTAATTGATTAGAGTCATTCGGGATAATAGCATTAGTGGGGATAGGCTTTCTGTAGATATTAAATGTAATACGGTGGTTATTAGTTTTTACGGTTAGGTCTAGAAAATGTATGCTATGGTTAATTTCCTTTTCCATTTTGAATTGGATACTCTGATTTATCTAGTTAAGTTCTTTAAGAAACTGGTCTAGTTGTCTGTGTGTTCCTGTCTATACGCAGAATACGTTGTCTACGTATCTACACCAAAGTTGTATTTGTTTTGTGAATATGGATCTGCCGTTAAAAAGTTGTTCTTCAAAGTGGGCCATGAAGATTTCCGCCATCAGTGGAGCTAGTCCTTCTTTTTGTAAGTAGTGTCTCCGGTTAAATGTGAAGTAATTTTGGTCGAGGAACATGTTTATAATATTTAGCGATTCGTTGGTGTGTTCGTAGTTAGATGTTATTAACTTATGCTTTATTATTTGTTTCAATACTTCTGCATGTGAACAGGCTTTTGACGTCGAATGAGACTAAGATGTGATTTTGTGGTACTGTAAGATTTTTGGTTTTTTCCACGAATTGTAGTGAGTTTTAGATGGATAGTTTTGATGCACATTGAAATATTTCTGGAAGTATTGAGTTGAGGAATTTGCATATTTGCATAGATAGGTTTTTATGTCTTGTTTGTTTCGTTCGTTTGTCTTTATTTGCTTGAAGGAAATCCCCTTTAATTATGCTTGCCCGGTTAGCTTGGTTTATGAGTGAATCAGAGTTGTCTTGTTTGAGTGAAATCTCTGTGTCTATGGCCAGTGTTTCAAAGTCTCTTTTTGTGTTTTTGTGTGCAGGTCGTGTATTTTAGTCCTTTATTTAGTAGGGTGATTTAAGTGTTGGGGAATTTTGTATCAGTGAGATTTTGTACTCTAGGGAAGAATTTATAAGTTTGGCGAGTTGTGCTATTTTTTGTTTGTAGTGTGTTTTTTGCGTTTAAGTTTTTCAGATTTTTCCGCTGGCTGCTGTAATGTTTATGTACTGTATTATTTACCGTGTCCCGTATTTCCATGGAAACATAGTCGAAGGTGATATTGTCCCAGCGTTTGAGGAGTTCTGTGTGTATTACTTTAAGGTGTTGTCCCAAGTTATATCTTTTCGAATACCACTTTCTGTTTCGAGTTCTAACCAGAACTTTATTGTTTTTTTCACTGTTCTATTGGCATTGTTGGATTTCTTGGAGCATGATATCTTCATGTATTTCGGGCACAGGTTTAATTTGGGGCACTGAGTATTAAAGTATACATGGTTTGAAAATTCTTCTTCTTCTTCTTTAGCATTGTTTTTTATACATTGTAGTTAACTTCGCGTCACTAGCGTCTAGAATATGATTGATACTTGCTTTGCTACACTCTTGATGAAACGTATAACTGACTGGATAGGAATTAGGAATGATTCTGATTCGTATATTTACTATCAGTTTCTTGACACGTATTTCGATGGTTTTTCGTTTCGTTAACGGCAGATCCATATTCACAAAACACATACAACTTCGGTGCAGATACGTAGATGACGTATTCTGCGTATGGACCTAATCGTAAAAACTAATAACCACCATATTACATATAATATCTACAGGAAGCCTACCACCACTGATGCTATTATCCCAAATGACTCTAATCAATCCACCACAATCAAATTGGCAGCTCTCAACTCACATATACACAGGCTCATAAACATACCACTAAACAAAGAAGACTTCAACCAAGAATACAATGACATAGTAGAAATTGCAAAAATAACGGCTACAAAGAAAACACAGTCATCAAGATACTAAAGAAAAAACAAAGACACAGCATTACTAAATTAATATACAACGGTGAACCCAACAAAGAAGAAACCAGAAAATACTGCGCCCTTAAATATATCAAAAACACCAGTAACAAAATTAGTAAAAATCTAAAACAACTTAACATCACACCCATACAAGTAAACAAAAATAACCTAGCAAAGGCCATAATTAATAACAAATTGAACAACCATGATACATTAACAAACAGTGGAGTGTACAAGCTAGACTGCCAACAATGCGACGCTATATACATAGGACAAACAGGCAGAATTTTTAACACGAGACTGAAAGAACATAAGAAATCTATTGAAAACAAGAACTAATTTCCTGACGGGCATTTCGGAACATTGTATTACAAACCAACATATGACAGAAAAAATTACACCACTCCACAACTCTACAAAAGGATTCAGATTTAACATCTTAGAAGCATTAGAGATTAAACGACCGACAAAATTCGGGAAAAATATAATTAACAATCATCTGGAAATCTCGGCAGGTACCAAACTGATAATCCTTGGAGCTTTATTAGAAGTACCCGACTAATTATAATAGTATTATCTTAATCGACGCGCCTATTTATTACCATATATTGTTTCAGAATATTCGCGATTTTTTTATTTGATTTGTGTGGCACAGTTCAGGGCGCACACCAACAAACTTTAATTTTAAAAAGTTGACTCGTTAGTGACGGACCAGACTATACGCCAGAAGTTGTTGATATTGTCAAATATTTAAGATAATTAAAGGTAGAATTAGTATTAGAAGTATTAATATATTACTTCATACTCTAAAATATTTCTGGTAGTTGATTTGGAGGTGATTATTTGATTTTGTTGTTTATGTAACGATTAGAATCTTCAAATGTACGAGGGTAGATTGAAAAGTTTCCGGAATGGGCAAGAAATGGCGCGCGTATCGTGAAATTGTTATGATGGTTGTCAAGGCTAACCTATTTTAGGTAAGCTGTCAAATTTTCAGACACGTGCGTCGTTCCGTTTTTGTTTACTAGGATATCTTGTGAATCAAGTCAGACACTTTTGCAAAAATGGATAAAAACGATCATAAGGATTGTGGTGACCGTTACTACGTGGTAATTCATGATAAACACTTAACTAACGCATTTACTATGTTTTAACCACTAAAAAATTATGTAATATATATACATATATTACAAAAACACACGACTTAAGTTTCGACGGTTTAATGTCATTATCAAGTGAAGCAAATTAATGAAGGAGTTCTATTTATACTAATGTGTAGAGGGTTGGGGGGTAATTATTGTCGGATAGGTAAAAGGAAGGGGATTACGCATCGTTAACGGATTATAGATTTTTGAAAAGTGGCGTGTACATTAAATCTGTTTGCTCGTGATTGACGTGAAGATTATTACTTTCTTTGAAAATTTCGGCAGATTCGAGGAGATTAAGCTTTGTACCCTTGGTACAGTGATGTAAAATTTTTAGATTTTGGATTTTAGGAAATTCATGTTTACATTCTAAAGAATGGTTTGAAAAAGTACTACTGTTTTGATTTAACCTATACGCCCTGAAATGTTCAGAAAATCTAGTTTAGAAGCTGCGACCTGTTTGACCTATATGAGTAGAGTTGCATTTGGGACACGAAATTTTATAAACACCTGATTTTTTTGGGGGACTGACTTTATCTTTTGCGTTAAATAATGTATTTGACAATTTATCGCTGGCTCTAAATGCAATTCGATGATTATGTTTTTGAAAAATGTGAGCAATATTCTTATTAGTTTTACCGTGATAGGTGAGTGTGATAAATGATTGTGTATTGGAGCTTGGGATTTTTGGATAGATATGGGATCTTGTGTTTTGATATCGCTTTTTATTGATTAGGTTTTGAATGAGGCTAGCCGGGTATCCATTGTTTTGTGCAATTTTTAAAATTTTCTTCAGTTCTAGGTCTTGATTTTTGGGGGATAGCGGAATTGAAAATGCTCGATGAATCATTGAGTGGTATGCGGCCAGTTTATGTGAGAATAGTTGAATTTATGTTGGTAGGCTTTCGGTAAATATTAAATTCAATTTTGTCATCACTGTGGATTAATGAAAGGTCTAAAAAGTTGATCTTGTTCTGTTCGCTTTCAAGTGTGAATTTAATTTTTGGATGTATATTGTTAATTGAATTTAAAAACTGATCTAATTGGCGGGAAGTACCACTGAAACATGCAATTATATCATCCACATATCTATACCAAAATGTGATGTGTTGTTTTGTGAATGATAGGTTAAAAATTTTATCTTATATATGTGACATAAATAAATCTGCCAGAAGAGGACTTAATGGGGAACCCATTACCAGACCTGTTGTTTGTTGGAAGAACTGGTTATGAAATTCGAATGCCTCATATAGTTCTGATTTTGTTATAATGTCTATATCAAGTTTGTCTAACATGTTTTTAATAATTTTAAGGCATTCGTTTGTTGGTATATTTGAGAACATATTTGTTACACCCAACCGATACCAGTTTTGATCCTTGCGGGGTGACTATTGACTTTAAATTTTGAGTTAGTTCCAGAGAGTTTTTAATTGAAAATTTAGAAATTTTGTATACTTTTTTGTTAAAATTTAGAACTCACTTTTCAAAATTACTTTTGTGTATCTTCGCCACGTACAATTATCTTTTATTGCAGTCTTCACGTTTTAACACCTTAAAAGACGATCTTTAGCAAAATTTATATTCTTTTGATAAAGTAAAGTTTTAAATTGTATTTGAGCAAAGAATTATAGTTTACATAGTGAAAATGAATGTGGATATTGTATTTTATTAATTCGGAACACCGCGATTCATTAATCTAATCTCAAATCGACAAAGTGAAAGGATTCTTGCCAAAAATACATCAAATTGATAGTTTTGACTTTTTCTGGCTGTATTGATTGTTGAATTGCCATTTTAAATTATAAATTGCTGACATTGCTGATAAATAAGAAAACTTTATATTTCGTTTCTATAAAAAGTATAAACCTGAAAGAAACTTCTCCTTCAGTTCTTAATGATATTAATAAGTATTCCTTTTTTTAAAATATTTTTATTAACTGCGTTATTGTTTTCCGTTATTAAAACCGATTTTTACAGTTCAAATATTTTTTTAGAAGAAATTTTGAGGACTATACGACCTTGTCATTCCAAGGTAGCGAAACTGATGCTTTTAGATATGTGTATCAATAGTGCTTAAGCATATCCGCATATGCAATGTTTCGACAATTTTTGCACGGCGGTTGCCAATATTTTTCAGTTGAAGAAGACATAGCAAGTCGAATATCTTGAACATATACACAACGTTGCCTTGTTTAAAAACATGTTCAAACGAAAAAAGGTCATCGCTGCCGAATATTAGACCTAATATCAAAATAACCATACCTTTTTATTTTAATGTCCTTTTTTAATGGAAATAGCACCAAAACATTTTCGTTTTTGAGTGAATACTGACAAACAACGCCTATGGATTACAGATTAGGTCTATATATCAATGTTACATTATAATTTTTATTGCTCCCATAACATATTTCTATGAGATTAAAAGCTATTTAGTCCTAAATTAGTTTATCTTTATCATTTATGAGTGAATGATGATGGCAGGTTAATGCCTACCCCTCAACTATATAACTTCAAAATTTAAGCGAATTCAGTTGTTCTTTAACTGTGCTTTATTTATTTATTTATATATCTTTGGACTCCTTGATGTAAAGTCAGCCAAAAAACTAACATGGAACAAAGGACGAATATTAAATTTTGTTTCAAATTAAGTAAAAGTCGTATAAACGAACATAATGGTAAAAATATTTACTGGGATGAATGCCTGTTACATGCTAATGTTTCGGTTAATTTGATCTATTCCGTTTCGACCATAAAAATACCGCTGGTAAAATTCATTGGCAATGAAGAAAACATGGAAAAAGTCAAAGAAATATTTGAAATGATCACTGTGTATGCGTAACTTCTTATTTAAGAGAAAATTGGGATACTGAAAAGCACAGTCTACTAAACTTTGTCAGAATATTTGTGGAAACTGAGGCTACACACTGACGGAAAAAACTGGGGAGTTCAGACAATCATGTCCGACAAGCATTTCAGCCATTGATGAAATGAAAATAAGAAGCATTTCTAGAGATGAAACGATGAATACGAAGAAAAAAATAAAAACATGCGGCATGAAATTCGCCAGAAGAAGCACAAGAGAAAGCTCAAGACAATACTGACTGTTTTCTTCGTTTCAAAGGATATTGCTTAGTGAATTGGTCTAAGAAACCGATTAGCCGTCGACGCATTATAATATCTAAAAATTATAAAACGAGTGTGGGTCAGAATTCGACAAGTTTGACCAGAATATCGAGAGCCAGGCGGTTGGTTTTTGTTGCAGGAAGCCATCATGAAAGAAAATCGTTTCGATACCACCCTGACTATCAAAGAGACTTGAATTGAATTGAAAATCGATTAAATACTCCAATAAACATACTTAACACTCCGATAAGACTAGTTGTGTGGAGCGGTTTACATTTGTAAGTTGAACTACAACATATATAAATAAATGTATAATGTATAATCTTAAAATCTAATTTAAAAAGTTCTAGTATAAACATAAAAGTATAAAAGAATGTATACAAGATTATATAAATCAATAAAATAAATCGAATATAACACATACTATCAGTAGGTAAATTAAACTAGAACATAAATAAATATATAATGTTTAATCTTAAAAACTAAATTAAAAAACTCACTATAATTAGATAAATTAAACTAATACATTAATTAATGTGCAAAATATATAAATATAGTGAATTAAACTAGTGCATCGATGTGTATATAAAGTATAGTAAAATGAAGGAATGCAAGAACTCATTTGAAAGTTTGTAAAACACAGGCTGATCAATCAATGAAATAAAATTAAATGTAATAGACGATTTTAATTTATGTGTTTGACTAATAAATGATTGTTTAATATAGATATATCACAACAATTATACACATCAAGTAGTCTAGTTAAGCGTAGATTTTTTTGTCTATCATATCATGTATTGATTGTCTCGATATATTGAATATATGGTCTTTTAATTTCGATGCTTTTTTGTTTTGGTCTGATAGACTGTTGAAGAATTTTGGGCTCAAGTAGGTAAAGCATCTTTGATTTATGTACTTGCGATGTTGCATAAAGACGATTTTTGTTTCTCGTTTCATAGTTATGATCATTTGTTCTTAGTGTATGTTTGTGTTTGAATTGCCATATATGGTACATTGCAGGAAATGTAGCTGTCTCAGATCCATTACTTTACATTCTTTGTATAACATATCAGAAGGGTACAAATATGGGCGTTTGAATATAATTTTTAAAATTATCTTTTGTGTAATAATCAGTTTATTCAAGATGGTCATACCCACACCACCCCATGCTTGTATGCCATAGTTTATGTGAGTTTTTGCATGGTATAGGATTTTAAGTAGTTTCGGCTGCAGAATGTCTTTTAACTGTTTAAATTTATATAAAAGCTGTCGAAGTTTCTTGTTTATATAATTTATGTGTTGTTCCCATTTTAGTTTCTTGTCTATAATTATTCCTAGATATTTAATTTCATTTCTGCTATTGATACGAGTTGAATTATCTACATTAAGGGTATTAAAATCTGGTGAGGACTGTACTGTAGATATTATGTATGTATTATGTATGTATTTTCCTACAGTTTTAAGATTGAATAGGTCATTTAAGTATAGATTGAATACACCGGGGCCTAGTATGGTTCCTTGTGGGGCTTTAATGGGATTCTTCGAATGCCTATTTTTTCGATTGATTTTAAGAGTATAGTGTGACTTATAGTATCAAATGCTTTAGCAAGGTATAAGAATGCACAAACAGATTTCTTATCGTTGACCAGAGCCGAATACATATTTGCAATGAGTTGGGGCATGGCGTCTGATGTATTTACTTCGATTTGGTCTAAAGCCGTATTGATTGTCTGATAAAATGTTAAATTTTTCTAAGTAGTTATTTAATCTATAAGCTAATATTTTTTCAAAGATTTTTGCAAACGAAGTTATTAAAGATATTGGTCTATAGTTTACGAAGTTATCCTTATCTCAATTTTTGTGAATTGGCAAGACAACGCTTATTTTAAAAATATTAGGACATGTACCGCAAAACATTTGTTTATGATGAAAGCTATAGGTTGTGATATTACAGACTTAATTATTTTTAGCGTTTCTGCCTTAACCCCATCTATTCCTGCAGCTTTATTATTTTTTTATTAATAATAATAATAATAATATTTATTGGTGTCTTAACAATAATGTTTTACACAGGTCGATATACATAAATAAAGTTAATCAGAACCTAAACCTAAAATATAAATATACATACTAATATGCCAAAAAGAGAAAAACAAATATAATTATAAATGCAAATTGCTTTGACGCTAGGAATTTTATACATAGGCCAAGGAGAAAAATAAATTTAAGAACCTTGACTATGCAAAGTGCTGGATTTGTAGACATTACACTAAAAGAAACACACAATGTTAAGAACTATTTGCTAGGTCAATAGATAAAATTAAAATAAGTTAAAACAGAATAAAATAAATACTATATATAGCAAAAGAACATGGGGACTTACAATTTAAAAATAACAGATTAAAAATATATACAATTCTACAGTTCAAAACACTGATTATTAAAATGATAAAAGATAGAATGCACATTAAATTTAAAAAACACTGAGTAATAAAATAGAACTTTAAAATAAACGATAAACTAGTTATAAAGCTAAAATATGTACGTATTAAAATCGAATTCTAAAAACTCCTCCCAGCTGTAAAATGCATGCTTATACAAGAATTTTTTTACTAATTGTAAACATTTTTTAAGTGGTTGAGTTTTGACGCTATCCGGTAATACATTAAAAAACTTAATGGCATGATATCTGACTCCCGTCTGAGCTTTGGCCAATCTAATCTTATTCGGGTATATATGTATGCCTCGCCTTGTGTTATAATTGTGTTTGGCAGAATGACACTGAAATTGTTCGATGTGTTTTTTAATGTATGCAACGCTTTCAAATATATATAAACAGGGGAATGTAAGTATTTCCATCTCTATGAACGCTTCTCGACAATCTAAATATCCAAGGCCAGCCATGATACGAATAACTTTTCGCTGCAGTCCAAATATACGGTGTCGAATCGATGAATGGCCCCATGCTAGCAACGCATACAACATATGACTCTGGCATAAAGAGAAATATGCCACACGTAACACTTCCTTGGAAACTACTTTAGTAAGGTTACAAAAAGGTATTAGAACATAGCTTACCGGAAAGAGCATCACCGTGTGCTGCCCAAGTCATTTGACAATCTAACTGCACACCTAAGAATTTCGCAGATTCTGTATGATTAATTCCCTTTGCCAAGGCGAACTTGAGGGATTTGGTTTTGGTATCGTTTAGCTTAACTCGGTTACTAATGAACCAGTTCAAAGCCATTTTAATTGTTTCTGCGTGCTGTCTGTTTAGCTGTCCTAGTTGTTTATCCTGGTTAGTTAAGGTCGTATCGTCAGCATACAGAACTATGCTCGAATTCTTTGTCACTGTGTCCGGTAAATCATTTATATAAATTAAGAATAAAAGAGGCCCAAGAATTGAGCCCGGTGGCACACCATGTATTAGTGGCAGCTCGTCGGACACAGTTTCATCACTCAAGACACATTGAGTTCTACCAGAAAGATACGGCATCAGCAAACGACAACTATTGGGATGCAAGTTGTAAAAATACAAAACTAGCTCTGGATATTGATCCTTCTTCGTAACCATCAATGATAGTTTCCGTGAAGTCTATAATAGCGTCTGTGGTGGAACGTCCTTTTCTAAAACCATACTGAGCATTTCGCAGAAGTTTATTGTCTTCGAAAAATTGCACAAGTTGAATTTGCAGTATTTTTTCAAGAATTTTTCCAAATATCGGCAGCAATGCTATAGGTCGGTGACAACCCGGATCTTCCTTATCTCCATTCTTGAACATGGGAACAACCAGAGCTCTTTTCCAAGCATCTGGAAATATATTATTTCGGATGCAGATATTAAAAATTTTGGTTAAGGGTTCCACAATTACACTTAATACTGATTTTACCACATCAGTTCGAAGTCCATAAACATCCCTGCTTAGACTGGGATTCAAGTTATTTATGACGCCGCTTACAGCGCTCGTAGAGATTTCAACAAATTTAAAATATTGCTTGCAACTGGGAGGGTTTATACACATTAAAATTATAGGATCAACGTCAGGTTCTGGTAATAAATTCACTATGTTAGTGACACTGTTTGCGAAATGTATGTTAAATTCGTTTGCTGTTATGCGGACAGTTTTTTTTAGAACTCTTAGATAGTCTTTCAGAGTTTATAAGTTTCCACAAAGCTTTAGGATTGAAATTTTTCTCTCTGATGTAATTATTGTTAGCTTTCAGTTTAGCTGTTTCTATTGCGCGTCTGTACATTTTTCTATAATGCTGTCTTAACAGTCTAAGTTCTTCATCCTGGTTTTGATGGTATAAATCGGAAATTAAAGATAAGGTGTCTCTCATAACCCTCAGTTTATCATTAAACCATTTAATTTGATTTGATTGATTATAAGATTTTATTCTTTTTTCAGGAAAATATTCATTAAAGTGAGTTAGAAATATAAAAAGAAATAAATTAGCACACTCATTCGTACTTAATGAATCATTAATGAAACACCAGGACTCTATTTTTAAACGTTGGAATAGAGTAAATTTGCCCGCAGCAGTAATGGATCGAATTACTTTACTTTTTGGTTTAGAAGTTTTTGATTCCTTAATTGTTATATCAAACAATATTCCTCTATGATCTGATATTCCCGTTTCAAATGGTCGTACAACTAATCCAAAAACATTCGAACCAGCGTTATCTATACAATTGTTTAGACGTGTTGGAAAGTCAACTAAAAATTTCAAACCGTAGCTCAGTATAATATCGGTAAGAGCAGACTTATTGTGACTATCACCATTGAACCTGACGTTGAAGTCAGCGACTAAAAATATATTCTTATTAATTAAATCAATTTTATCCAGCACCTCACATGGTATGCGCAGAAATGCGTTGAAGTCTCCACATACAGGGTGAGTTTTTTTCGATGTTCTCTATGGGGATCTCGGAAACTATAAGAGATAGAGAAACGGTTAAATGGGGAAAGAAGTGTAGATTAACGAGACGAATAAAATTCCAATTTCAAAGTATTCAAAAAAGTCAAGATATTTTGAAAAAAGTAAAAAGTGTCAATTTTTTCAAATCAATATATCTCGGTTATTATAACAGATAGAAAAAATCTGTAAAGGACAAAGTTTTAGATAATTTTATGTAGATTAATAAAAAATAATCAGAAAATTTTTATCGCCATTATTTTCTGAGATATGATGCAAACTTACATTTTTTAAATAGAAACCATAGTTGGCTATGGCCTCATTCAAAAGGTAATTTTTTTCTCTTTAATCCAATATGACATACGACATAGTTATTTCTAAAAATAAGTGAGTTATAGTCATTTTAAATTTTATTATAAATAAAAAATGGGTAGCCATGAAAAAGATGAAAGTAAAACAATTGCAGTTGTTTATAATAATAGCAATATTGTAATTATTAGTTCTACAAAGTTAAATAAAAATGAAAAACCAGCATAAGAATAAAATTTTGTAATTATCAAATGGCCTTCTGTATGTGGTATAAACCCATTTGTCAAGAGGATAATACGTTTCTTACAAAAAATATTATGAACAGATGAATCGCGATTCATTAATTGTGGTATTTTTAATCGCCACTATGAACATAGATGAACTTAAGAGAATCCACGAGAAGTTTCACAGAGAAAACTACAAATTAAATTTGGGTTTAATCCATGGTGTGTTTGGATTAATAATTCTCGGTCCATATATTTTTGAAAGCTCACTAAGTGAAACTGATTACTTTCATTTTCTTCAGAAAACATTTGAAGATACTCGATTGTTTAAATTTATCATTACAAGCAAGATTAAAATGGTTCCAATATGACGGTGCTCTACCTAATAACATGTTGGCTTTATAAATTATTTAAATGATGCTTTTCCTATCTCATAAGTGAGAAGAAATAAACCAATCCCAGGGCCACCTAGATCTCCCGATCTGCGCGTTTTAGAATTTTTTCTGTGGGGTTACGTAAAAAACAAAGTATATGAAAAATCATATCAAACTGTGGAGGATCATAAACTAGTTGTTATTGAAACATTTAATTCAATTTACATGAGAATAGTCCAAAGCAATAAATTCTATTTTAAAAAGATATAATTTATGTCATAATAGTATTAATAGTGGACTCTTTGACCATATTTTTTTAATATTAAAATTTCTCTCCCATTGATATATTGATAATTACAGAATTACTTTATGCGGTTGTTTCATTATGATTTATCTCTGTAAAACTAATAATTGCAATATTGCTAATATTATAAACAACTGCAATTGTTTTACTTTCATCTTTTTCATGGCTATCCATTTTTTATTTATAATAAAATTTAAAATGATTATAACTCACTCATATTTAGAAATAACTATGTCGTATGCCATATTAGATTAAAGAGAAAAAAATTACCTTTTGAATAAGGTCACAGCCAACTATGGTTTCCATTTAAAAAATGCAAGTTTGCGTCATATCTCGGAAAATAATGGCGGTAAAAATTTTCGGATTATTTTTTATTAATTTGCATAAAATTATCTGAAACTTTGTCCTTTACAGTTTTCTATCTGTTATAATAATCGAGATATATTTATTTGAAAAAATGGACACTTTTTACTTTTTTCAAAATATCTAGTTACCCTTGACTTTTTTGAAAACTTTGAAAGTGGAATTTTATTCGTCTCGTAAATTTACACTTCTTTCTCCATTTAACCGTTTCTCTATCTCTTATAGTTTCCGAGATCCCCATAGAAAGCATCGAAAAAAACTCACCCTGTAGAGACCGGTATGCTGTGAGAATGATATTATTGTGAACCTCGACGCCAGTAATTTCACAATTCTTCTCGCAGGACAAATTGGTAATATTTATTGCGGCACACTCGATGTTGTTCCTGGCCATGATTAGGACTCCACCGCCTGGGGATAATTTACGAGAGAATTGCGCTACCACATGAAAATTTGAGACTACAGCTGCCATGGCTTCCTCTTCTAGCAACCAGTGATCACAAACACATAAGATAGAGATATTATTCATTTGATCATTTAAAATAGTATCTATTGCATTTAGTTTTGAGCGAATAGACTGTATATTTATAAATAGACAACGAACTCTTATAGTGTCGACTATTACGGTGTTCGATTCTAGTTTTTTGGAGAAGACGACACTATCTCCTCACCCTGGAATTGATGACAAAAATATGTTTGTACAGTTTTAAGTATCTGCTTAATCATGTTATGTTTAGCTCGGTTGCTTATGTAGAATCCATTGTTCGAAATTGTCCTGATTGTTATATGTATACAATTAAGTTCCTTGGCACATTTTAGAAGTTGATTGTATAATATTCGAGACTTCATCTGGTGTTGTAGGTTTGATAAAAAATGAATGTAAGCTGTAGATTTTAAATTTACGTTGGTTTGGACATTATTGATTTTGCTTGCAATTTTTTGTGGAGTATTGATGTAGTGATCATTAAAGTTATTAGCTAAGTTCTTGATTTTTTCAGTTGTTGGATCGCTTAGGAAATTGTCAGTAATATTTTGGGTATGCTTAATTTCGACACATATTTCATTTGTAACATTCCATACTTGTTTGATATTGGTGGTGTCTTCAATTTTTTGCTTATAAAAGCTATGTTTGGTTGTTTTAATTAGGTTAGTTAATCTATTTCTATATTGTTTGTAACGGGTGTCCAACAATTATTGCAGTCCCGGGTGGCGTTGGAATAAAAAACGTAGGTCGATTCTTACACATTGCAAATAAATGAACTGACATTTTTAATGCACATTTAGGTTATGTATATATATAATATGACAATTAACATGTCAGTTCATTTATTTGGCACATGAAAGAATTGACCTACGTTTTTGATTCCAACGCCACCCGGGACTGCAATAATTGTTGGACACCCGTTAGTTAATTCTTATTATATGGTTATAAGGATTGTTTAATACATCCTGATATATTTTGTCCCTTATTTGAATTAATTTTATTATACCATTTGTTATCCAAAATTTACGTTTGTTATGTTTGATATATTTCAGGTAAGTGCATTTTTTAGGGTATTTTGAAATAAATCTATAAATGCGCTTGTTGCAATTTCACAGTTTTGATGTTGATTCTTAGTTCTTTATAAAGTTTCTTGTCATTAATTATAGTTAACACTCTCCTTTTGGAAGTGTTCATAGGTTTATTATTGCAAACGATTTGTAAAAATATTGTATAGTGATCAGTTATGTTTGTTTGTATTATTATTGGGAGCATTACGAGGGTAGATTGAAAAGTTTCCGGAATGGGCAAACAAACGCAGTAATTAAACAGGTTTTTTCTTTATTTTTCAACATAGTACCCTTGCAGGGCGATACATTTTTCCCAGCGGTGCTCCAACTTTTTTAAGCCTTCAGAAAAATAAGATTTCGGGAACTCTGCAAAATAAGCTTTAGTGGCGTCGATGACCTCCTCATTTGACGTAAAGCGCTTGCCTCCGAGCCAAGTCTTCATGTTTGTGAACAAAAAGAAGTCGCATGGGGCCAGGTCTGAAGAGTACGGGGGATGCGGCACCACCTCGTAGCCCAATTCAACCAATTTAGCATTGGCGATTCGGGATGAATGGGCCGGCGCGTTGTCGTGGTGGAAGAGCACTTTTTTCCGCTGCAAATGAGGCCGTTTCTCCTTCAATAGTATTGTCCCGTGATAGTTCTTCCCTTCTGCAAAAAGTCGATGTGTATCACACCTTGCGAATCCCAAAAAACGGTGACCATGACCTTTCCAGCCGATGGGACAGTCTTTGCCTTCTTTGGAGCAGATTCGCCTGGAGAAATCCACTGTTTCGACTGCTGCTTGGTTTCTGGTGTGTAGTGGTGGATCCATCTTTCGTCCACGGTCATAAATCGGCGAAAAAAATCCATTGGATTACGCTTTAACAAGGCCAAACACTCTTTCGAAGTGGTCACACGATTTCGCTTGTTGTCCATAGTCAGCAAACGCGGCACCCATCGCGCCGACAGCTTCCTCATGCCCAAATGTTCGGACACGATATTTTGCACACGTTCATATGAGATGCCCGTGGTCTCTACTATTTCGCGCAACTTCACTCGTCGATCGGCTAACACGAGATCATGGACTTTGTCGACCATTTCTTCATTTGTGGCCGTTTTTGGACGTCCACTGGGTGGTTCATCCTTGGTGCTCGTACGGCCACGTTTGAACTCGCTCACCCAGAAACTAATAGTGGAAAATGAAGGTGTGGATGTGCTATGAACTTTCTGCAAAATATCTCGTATCTCCGTCGCCTTTTTCCCATCCATCTAGAAATGTTTGATTACTTCACGAAATTCGTTTTTATCCATTTTTGCAAAAGTGCCTGACTTGCTTCACAAGATATCCTAGTAAACAAAAACGGAACGACGCACGTGTCTGAAAATTTGACACCTTACCTAAAATAGGTTAGCCTTGACAACCATCATAACAATTTCACGATACGCGCGCCATCTCTTGCCCATTCCGGAAACTTTTCAATCTACCCTCGTACACCAGAAGTTGTTGATATTGTCAAATATTTAAGTTAATTAAAGGTAGAATTAGTATTAGAAGTATTAATATATTACTTCTAAAATATTTCTGGTAGTTGATTCGGAGGTGTATTTGATTTTGTTGTTTATGTAACGATTCGAATCTTCAAATGTATAGGTATGGATTAAAAACTAAAGTTGTTGAATTTTATCACACGCCTCATAGCATTTGTATTGAATATTGGCTGTTGTTTGGAACGATCTGATTATAAAATTGTTTTTAAATCGTAAATTTTCAATTTGATGTGGCTTTAAAATACAATGACTATTTAATTTGGCGTACGCCAGTAAGCTCGCTCTAAACCTATGGCAAATAAAAATGTATTGTTTTAATATCGTTCTATAGAATTGTAGGAGAAAACTTAATTTTGATAAGTTTATTTACTGTTGGAAGTATGTATTGAAATATTTTAAATGTAGTCTCTTCATTCCAATCAGTTTGTCCGGGAATAAGCTTGATTGTTCATGGGGATTTGTATGTGTGTAGTGGTCTCAGGTGCGGGGAACATGCAGCAGGATCGGCGCCCCAGCGGGCGCTAATGGCAAGGACGACACACTAGTATTCAGCATGGGCATATTCTCCCCGCATTAGTGGCATAGACATCGATTGCGTGGTCCGGAACAGTCCGGAACGCGGAATACTCTACACTCTGGCCGAGTCCTCCATCCACAATCCGTACCCCCACCACCGGCACATCCAAGAGCAGTACTAGTCGTAGCGAGTCGTAGTACGTGCGCCGTGCGCTGTACCGGCTGTCCTGTTTGATCCTGCACAAGAAAGCTTTTCTTGGCTGGCGCCGCGCAATCTCCGCGCGAGAAAGAGAGGAAACAAGCGGGCAAGAGCAGAAGCAGAAGGGCGCAACGGAGGGAATCGAATAATCAAAAAGCGGTCGTGTTTACTCGCGGTCGGTCGCAGCGCTAAAAACATTTACTGAGCCAGCGAGCGGTCACTCACTTTTCAGTGCTATTCGACCGTTTTGATATTTGCCGTGGCCTGGCGATAGCCGTGTGTACGCGCGGGCGCCCACAAAGTGAACCGTCAATTCATCGATTGATTTTTCCTTTTCGTCTTCATTTTTTCGGATTTCCGAGAGTGCGGAGATGAGACTGTACGTGCTGCTGCTGGTGGTGGTCGGCGTTATCGCGCACTCGTGCGACGCCAAGAGGAAGCGGAAATTCGACGGGGATTTCGAATTCGCCGAAGAGGTAAGTTTCTACAAGACAGGTGCATCCATACTACACGCCCGTCTCGGTCTCGGTCTCGGTGGAACGCGGAGAGGAAAGTACCTACTCTTCCACTCTTTTACCTGTCAAGCAGGTTCTCCGAAACAACAACACACACACTCTCCGCGCCTTTTATTTTTATTCTTTTTTTCTTCCATGGACGCGGTGCGGTATTTACACTGAGGGCCACCCAATGGGGACCCTTTTGGCCTACCGCGCGCCACAAAGGGCGTCGGAGGCACACGCGTCAGTTAACACTTTTCAATAGAAACGTCAAAAATCATGAACAGGTAGAGATTATGCACCTGTGCATACACATAATACCATTGTTGTTAAACCAAACCGTTAAATAGTCTGTACTTGAAGATGAATTTATGAACCGCACCGCGGTTTTAATGAAGGTATTTAGCTTATCTTCATAAAAGAAGGAATATTCATTAGCTTCGTTTTGATACGAATATAATTCTGTAGATTAATTCAATCAAACGTATTCGTATTAGATTTATTCACGTTATTAACATTATCATTTACATAAATCGTTCAGCTAAATCAAATACACCTGCTAGTTTCAATATAAGTTACTTTACGTATTTTTGTACATACGTATATGTATATAATTATGTGCATAATACGCATTAAAAAGGTTATAAATTAGATATATTAAAATATTTGAAATTTAATACAGATATTAAAATATTAATGGTCTAAATGAATTAAATTTTGTAGACTTCTCCTCGTACATCTATACTTACTGGTTGTAGGAAACTAAGGATTACAATTTGCGATGATTTTAACATTTATGCAAGATAGTTTGAAGTTCGTATCTATAAGTTTCAGTACAATGGTTTCATATGCAAGCTTATTTCTATTAAGTTAGATATTGCACCTATATTTTATATCAATTAAAATATTATATTAATTTGCTAAGTATATTTTGAATAAGTTTATAAGAAAATGCGTAGAGTAAATTAGATTAAATAATTTTCCTAACGGTAATTTTAGATACGGTTATTTGGAAATCTCTAAAACAGTGTGTAATTTTTAATTGTTAAAAAAACACAGTTTGTTTGGTATATATCGATTATTTTTGATGTTTTATATTACAAATGTAAATATCTATTTTGTAAATGTAAATAAAATAAGTATAATTACTTTTAGGTCATATTTTAATAACGTAATCTTATTTATACCCTATTTAAAGTATGTATTAGACAGAAAGTAGGAAAAAAATCAAATCATTCTTATTTTGCTTATGATAAAGCCCAAGTATTAAAACCAATCCATAAATGGCTTCAAAAATATGGCTTCAAAATTAGCTATCCGATGAAGTAATTTCTCACTCGTTTTGAAACATTTTTGTACTAATTAGATTGTTAATTAAAACACTTGGTATTCTTTCAATGTATTTTTAAATTTTTCTCTGACTAGTTTCAATCATTTTCGAGATATGTACAAAATTTTACAAATTTGCCGGTAATATTGAATAGAAAAATTCACTATGTTTTAACCACAATTAATTATTTGTTAATTTTTCAATTCAGTGTAAGTATGGATTACCACGTAGTAACGGTCGCAACCATTCTATTTATTAAATTTGCCGGTATTTATACAGATTAAAATCGGGTAATAAGGGTAGTAGAGATGGGCAAGTTCCAAATTTCTTCGAAGTTATTGAGCGTAGTTTGCGCGTTTCATTGCTTTATGCATTTCTAAACCCTCCCGCAGATTCAGGTCATGTCCTTTATTACCGAAATGCAGAATTCGGAAGTTGTATGTTGGAGCGTACAAGTATACAGGTTTCATAGAAACTTTGCAGTTATGGTAAATAATATAAAGCCGGGGCTTTTGTGGTTTGTTTTTAGGAATTTAAAGGTATCTGTTTTTGGTATTAAGTTTTCGCATTGTTTTACAATTTTTTTTAGTTCTTATTGATATTTTTCCGGGATTATGTTAATGCAAGATTATTAGAACTTAATAGTTCCTTCAATTTTTAAGATATTCCTTTTTGTAAAATTTTCTTTACCGTCATTCGTGACTTAATATATTTATATTTCCTCCATTGAAACACGTTTTCACTTTATTTGTATAACTGGGACTTTATTATATTGAGTGACTATAGTTTCGACAATTTTAACTTCAAACTTAATTAAGTTCCATTTTATGTCAGCATGGCAGATGTAATATAATATAGATATTGAACAAACTGCTAAAAGCTTTAGTTGTAGATAGAGTGAACATAAAAATCAATATTAAATTTAAAAAAAAACTTTAACAGGATTGTCATAACAATAATTCGAACATATATAAAGCAATTAAACACGGATTAAGCTCGCTTAATCAGAAATTTGGAACTTCCCCATCGAATACTCTTATTATCTGATTTCAATCTGTATAAATACTGGAAACTTTGTAAAATTTTCTATATCTTCTCCTTGAGAATAGCATCTACTCAAAACCAGTCGAAAAAAATCAACAATTTAATTAGGTTAGCCAGTTTCAGACAAAAAAAAATAGCAGAAAAACTAAAATACCTCGGAATCTTTTCTTTATTAATATAAGATAACTTATTTCATTAAATTGCTTTATAATAATTTATCACTAAAAAAGCATGAAACACATGTTTTATTTTAATAATAACAAGCTTCGAAAACAGTGGTATACTTAATAGAAACATTTAAAACAAATATTTGTATTTATACAATGAAAATAATGTTTTCCTATTTGATTTAAATAAAAGTACCATCGAAAAAACTAAGAATTCAATTTAGTTTATTTTTAAAAGTTGATTAAGAAAGTTGATTACAATTCTATAAAACCCATTCGTAGGTGCAGAAAAAAACACTATAATAAATTAATAATCTATTAATAATAATTCTTGCATGTGAAATACAAACTCTTTTAAGAAAACTTCATCCATCACTTGGTGAAACATAATTTAACGATAAGGTAAATTAATAGATTGTTTCGTTGTAAAATCCCCCTTTGATAATGAACGTGTGATCAAAACTAATTAGGGAAGTTAAATAAATAAAAATTATGAACAAGTAAAACCAAGTGATTACAATTCCTAATTTACCTCATCTTTTATCTTTACTTTAGAATTTTTTGATGTATAATAAGTAAACATAGCCAAGATAATTTTGGTCATACCTGAACACTTTAGAAGCACTACTTTTTGCTTCTTCTTGAGAGAAAAATCTTTAAATTTAAATACTTATTGAACTTTAGTTTTCAATGTGTTGTCGAAAATATTGACATTTGGATGTTTGTGTCACGGACATTTTTTAAGTGGTTTGAATTGGTAGAAGTCTCAGAAAGTACTGTAAGAGAAGCTATTAATAGTTTGAAACCTAGTAATAGTATATATATATATATATATATATATATATATATATATATATATGGCATTAATTATGACGTTATAATAACGGTTTTAAATACTATAATTTCTCCGCTGACAAAATTATTTAATGAATGCATCCAAAATAAAAAATTTCCGTATGCTCTAAAAATTGGATTAGTTATACCACTCCACAAAGCTGGTGAATCCTCTGACCCTGATAATTTTAGGCCGATTTCACTATTATCCATAATCGGTAAAATCCTCGAAAAAATTCTCGCTCGTCAATTGATGGCATATTTTGAAAATTTTAACATATTCTGCAACGAACAGTATGGTTTTCGAAAAGGGAGTTCAACCACAGAAGCAATCAGTAATTTTTTCGAGTGGACGATTGACATTTTTGAGAAAAAAATTCTTAGACCTTTCGAAGGCATTCGATTGTATTTTCCATAATAGAGAGAGAATAACATCTTTATTCGAACATAGATATTTACAAAATTAAAACATTTACAAATGATATATAATGTGTTAGTCTGTCCGTTTGGGCTATCGACCATCGGTCTTTCTGCCCTTTCCATAACATATTACTCAGAAAATTGTATTTCTATAATCTGCATCCAGATATTTGCAGATTCCTTTTGTCATATCTTTCAAATCGTACGTAATGCGTTTTATCACAGGGTTCTGTATCTAACGCGTTACAAATTGTACATGGTGTACCACAAGGTTCTATTCTTGGACCACTGTTATTTTTGTTTGTATTAATGACCTACCCGGTGCATTTGGGAACGCAGATGACACTACGGTTACAAACAGGTCAGAGAGTCTGGATGTGGTTAAGGATTCAAACAAGGAGATAGGGTTGAGGGTTTCGGAATGGTTTGACAGCAACTGCCTAAAATTAATTAATATAAAATCAACCACGATGTTATTTTCAGTTAGAAGATCTGACAGTACAATTGAAAGGACAAAATTTCTTGGAATACATATAGCGAATAATCTGTCATGAATTACTGATTGTGATTATCTTGCTCCTAAATTATGTTTGAGCATATTTGTTCTTCGTTCCCTTTCAAATCAAGTTTGAAAAATATTTTGCGAATTGCATATTTTTCACTATTTCAATCACATATATTATATGGACTGATTGTCTGGGGCTATTCGGTGAGCAGATATCGCATCTTCGGATTGCAGCGTAAAGCGGCGAGGGTCGTTAGTGGATTGGGTATTTCGAGAATTCTAAACAGGCTATTATTGATTTGCGTATATTAACAGTGCCATGCTTATTTATTCATGAATGTTTGATGTACATCAAAAATCATCCTAATTTACCTAACGTACATCCTGGTAATAGCTTTCACTCAACTAGACAAAATGACCAGATTTACCAAAATCGTATAAGATTATCAAAGTCACAAACCGGGATAATATACTTAGCAATCAAATTTTATAATGTACTACCGCAACCATTTAAAGAACTTACGTCAAAAAAGGAATTTTTAATTAAAAATGCATTTTACAGTTGGGACGAATATCTTAATTACAATTTTAGATGAATTTATATTTATTACATTTGTAATTTATATTTTTAGTATGTTTATAATATTAGGTTTTATTTTATCTGGTTTGTATTGTGGTTTTTATAGTAATTTTGACAATTCATATAATTTTAGCTTACATTTTAATATTATTTATATATTGTCTTATTAATTAATTTTATATTGTACTAATTTTAATTTTAACTAACAATTGTAACTGTACGTCACGCCGAAATTGTTGTTTGTATTAATATTACTGATTAGTTTAATTATTTATATACGGGTGTCCCGTTAATGCGGGGAAATGGCTGGACCATAGATTCCTGAGGTCAAAATATGACGATTGAATGCAACTTATCTATATCCAAAAATTTACGGTTAAGCCGGAATTTGACTTCAAAGTTTCAAAATTTTTTATTTCTTTTGTTTATAACAATTGAACGCTTTATTTGATTTGAATGAAATTTATTATTAATAAGTACCATAATATTATACATGGTTTCAGTTATTGTGGCCATTAGTGATTGACAGGAAGTATAAAAAACAGTAGTACCAGCACTTAAAAACCAAAATATTTTTTTATTGGTGCATCCAATAAAATAAAAAAAAATCTACTTGAAAGGGCATTAGATTTAAAAACTTTTTTGACTCTTACTAGTTTTTGATATCTTGTGCGGTTTTTGCACAATAAAATAAAATATGAATATAGTATACTTATTATGCACTCATTAATAAGTAAATAAACGTACTCAATTGAATAAAAATTAAATAATATCAATTAATAAAATAAATCAAAACAACATCTAACACTTGTCAAACAATTTTCTTTGCAAAATCCTAATACAAACAAGATATCTCTTTGTTCCAAATATGAATATTTATGAACTATAACAAGGTTAAAAATTAATTGTTAAAAGACACTAAATAATTAATATTATACATAATTTACAATTTTTAAGCAAAGACGGCCAAGAAAAACATTTATTTTCGATTCGATGAAAAACTAGATTTTGTTTTTACTAGATAAAAAATATATATTTTAATTTTTGTGGGAAAACCGTAAAAGATATCAAATATTATTTAAAAATGAAAAAGTTTTTAAATTAAATGGTCTTTTAAGTAGTATTTTTTTAGTTTTTATTAGATTCACCAATAAAAAAATATTTTAGTTTTTAAGTGGTGGTACTACTGTTTCTTATACTTATTGTTAACCAATAATAGTCATAATAACTGAAATGATGTATTATATTATGGTAGTTATTAAAAATAAATTTCATTCAAATCAAATAAAGCGTTCAATTGTCATAAACAAAAGAAATAAAAAAAATTGAAACTTTGAAGTCAAATTCCGGCTTAACCGTAACTTTTTGGATATAGATAAGTTGCATTAAATCGTCATATTTTGACCTCAGGAATCTATGGTCCAGCCATTTCCCCGCATTAACGGGACACCCTGTATATACATGTACTGATAAGTGTATTGCGGTTGACACAGTGAATATTATTATTATTATAAACTATAGTAGTTTTGATCATAAACTTATCTTTTTTTAAACAGAAAGTACCTAAATATACTGCTGTTTATAAACTCTTAAAGAGAGGACAATACATAATGTCGGTATGGTTATTAAGGATGAAAAAACAGAATTAATTTTGTTCTTATAAATTCCAGTATATTCTCTATCGGAAAAGTGATTTTCATTTTAAGCAAAAAAATCTTTCTTGTTCTTTAATGTGTGTTACAAAGTTTCGACCATTTTATTCGATTAATTTATAATAGTAATAATAAAAACACATGTTTACAACAAAAACCACAATAAAGTGGAGGAGATATTATTGTAGGCATGTAGCATTCACAAATACACAAAATTATCTATCGATATTTATTTATATTAATTCTCATAGATTATAAACACGACTAGACAAATGTTCTATTGTGTACAATTTAAATTTATATATGTAACTATTGTATGCATTCTATAGCATTTTACAAGAAGTCCGCATTTTTAAGTATTCATAAATTGAAACTTTGGCTGTGATAAATGCTTCAAATATTGTCAGCTTGTTGAGTTTTATTTAAAAAAAATAATGGATGAATTAAATATTTTATCGAAATCTATCTCGATTCGTAGTTTTGTCCAAGGTGCTTCCATATAAGATTTGGACGACTACTAGTTATTAACATAATTATTTCTAACACAAAATCTTTGGTTCCAAACCGAATATAAACATTCATATCCATCTATTGTTTAACATACTCAATAATTTTATAGTTGTAAGCATTTTGAAGATATATATGTTTTTTACTATTTACAATATTGCAAAAGATTTTCATCAATAAATAGATTATTGGGTCCATCAATTTTTAGTTTTTTACTATAAAAATCAAAGGCGATTTCTTTTAGAAAGAAATAATTTTATTCAGTTATGTATTGACCATTTTTTTTCTCGATGACCTTTTGCATCTGTCGGGTAACATCGTGATGCCACGCTCAAAGAACTTCTGACATATCTCAGCAATAAATGAAGTGAGCGCTGTTTGACACTATTGCCTCAATTGAATTGTTAATCATTCAAAGAGCTTTGCAAAGATCGAAACAAATAGTAATCTGACGGCGCGGGCGCAATGTCTTCTGGTTATGGTGGATGGTCGATCAAATCCCATCTGAGCTCCGGCTTCTAGCGGGTCACTAAACATATCATCATTGTCATCCCGCCAAATTGAGAGCATAACCTTCTTTTGATGGATATTTGCCTAAAATAGTTGCAACTTGTTCATCGGGCTTGCACCATGAGTTTTTTTTCTTCATTTATCGTCGCTAGTTACAATAAAGAGGAAATTGATCACTTTTAAGAACTTGTCGCAGACGTTTATTCGCTTTGTTAAATAAATTTCTTTGAGTTCACGTAGAAACCAAATGTTGAGTTTACTAACATATGCCAGCTTGTGCAAATGTCTTTCCACTGTGGTTTGAGTCGTGTAACTGCGGTTTGCTTCGATTAATGCCTTTATTTTATCGTCTTCGGCTTCAACTATCCTTCCTGTACTGGCGCATATTTGAGATTGAAATTAACAGAACGGAATTTGGCAAGTTAATTCTGGAACTGTCGTTCTGTTAAGTAATCTTTAGCATACACAGCACATAACTTTTTATGGGCTTTCATTGCGTTTTTCCCTTTTCCATATTCAAAACATAGCGATATTCATAGGTTTGCTTTTCCATCTTTCGACCACTGCTTTATGACGACTACTGAATTGATTCACTTACTTTTCTTAAAATGACAATGGAAGTGTTTTCTATTTATAAGATAGTTGGTTAAAAAATACAAGTGTAGACATCTATTGGTCGGAACCAAAATGACTTAAGACTCAACCCAATATATTATAGTATAACTTATATATCCATTATTCTTGGACCTATTACTTCTTGAATTGTTGGTTTCATCAATAAAGATACTTTAAGTATTCATCTTTATAATATCAAGAAATGTGTTTGTGTATTTTAAGAAGAACAGAAATAATTCAGAGATGAATTATAAAGAACTGTAAACGTGTATACGTTAAGGGTTGTTTATAGAAGGCAATTGGTTGGTTTCACAATTTTTTACGATTTATTCCGACTAGTTTCGATTTTTACATCATTATTTAGGAATGGTACAGAAGGTAAAATATTTTTGCTTAAATACTAAAATCTTACATTCATGTAATGAGGGCAGTCATAATTGGGGAACTCCAGATTTCATCGTTTTCGTTTACTAAGTGTTTTCCCCGCTTTAGCGCTTTGTTAATTTCTAATCCCTCTCGGAGATTTAGATTACGGCTCTTTTTACCTGCAATAAAAATCTTAAAATTATTTTCTTCGAAGAAGTGGTTACGTGTGATGCAATGTTTGGAGAAATCGGTGGTGCCTTTATTATCTAATATGGTTTTTCTATGTTCTTTTAATCTTATACTGAATGCTATACATTACTCATATCCATGGAACAACCTACATTTAGAGTTTTTTTTAGCCCTATTGAGAATATGATCAATATGGAGATACAATGATAATTAAGAATAATTTAGTTTAATTTAAATTGAAAAGAAACTGGATCATTACTTCTGGATATATAAATAAATCTATTGTTATGTACAATTTCTAATCGTTTAACAGACACCAGTATTGATATACTCCTGTATTTACTAACAGTCAGTAGTTATTTAATATTACTGTTTTGTTTTATAACATCAATGAAAAGTAGATGACAGATGAATATAAGAGTGGCCAGTTACAAATATAGGGAGCAGCAAAGGTCCGATGCGAGAGGGATCGTAGATGTCGCTGATTCAAAGATATTCGTAGTAATGTTCTATTATCATCGAGGATAAATGGAACCCAAGAAACAGAAAATTGTATTTTTTTTATCATTAAACGAATAAAATACCATGATGTAATGGTCACCAATATCAAATTCCTTTAACATACTAGACTCTGCTGATTAGATATAAAGATAATAATTTCAGAAAAGGATCTCTACCTCGAAAACATTTCCGTTTTTGAACGAGAATGGATTAACGTAATCGAATTTGCTGAAATATATGTAAATAGTTCGAACTTTATTACCCTCCTTTATATTAAATATATCGCATATATTGCATTGATTAAAATTATGTTGCGAAAATAAAAAAACGTTTGATTGTGGTTTCTCAAATAATTTAGAATAATTGTACTATATTTAGACCTATATTTTTAACATATCATTTAACTTTGGATTGTGTAATATTCCTTACAAGTATTAAAGAATATATCAGTAGTAAGTGATCCTAAGAAAAGGTTGTGGATATGATGAAGGAATTTTATTAGGACCAGTTTCATTGAAATAAAAGTGGTTGAATTACTTTCTGATGTAATAAAATGACTTAAATCTATATAATATTTGGCTATTTAGTGTAAATTTATATTAGTGGTTTAGAAACTATGTTGGAAATGTCTGTAGCTGTAGTATCGTTTTTTTTGCGCCATCATTCACAGACACATTCATATTTACACTAACTGTGTATTTATTATCAGAATTATTTTATAATATGGGAAGTAGTTTTTTCTGCATCAGTTACATCATCAGTTACTCACCCTGAATATCCTGATAATATTTCATTCCTACGCTTGTTCAATTATCTAAATATGCTGTAATTTATTGTGAGATCTCACCCCCAAGATTTAAAACTTGTAACATTTACAAAATATATAACTCAATTCTTTCCAGCTTTAAAAGCCTCACAGTTTCAAAATTGAAGAAAGCCATGATTCAAATATGTATTATTAAATCATGAGTACCATGTTTAATTTCTACAGTATAAATCTTTGTTCTTGTTTTATTATATTTTCTTTTTCGCCGTATGTAGTATGTAACAGTCACTGTATTTATATATTTATTGTAGAAACGCATGTTAAGTGGAAGAGCAGCTAAGTGATGCTGCTCTTCCACTGCAGCTCAGCTGAACTTCGCCTGTTTTTTAAGCATTATTATATGTAAATCTTTTGGCAAATAAAAACAATTTATTATTATTATTAACAAGTTAATTATATTTTGCTATAATATTTAACTCCGCCTTAATTATGATTTCTTGCTAGATTTGATGTTTTCTTTAGTTACCCTTTGTAACATATAGTCTCTGATCATATCTCTATCTTGAATTCAATAGATAATAATTGCAATGATACAAATATCGTTTCGTTTTACCTGTAAATTCTTATTTAGTGATTACTGTGGCGTGAGCTGCCTAATGAAAAGCCTGAACTTTCAATAACTACAGGCATGAACAATTCAACAGTACTAAAATTTTAGTAACACGAGGGGGGCACCCAAACATAACCGAGATTTATTGTCAATAACGTATTTTTTTAAATTATTTTTTAAAAACAATCTTTCAAATAACTCTCTTTGAGAAATTATGTATTTTTAAATCGTCGTCTTTGATATCTGCAAGTACCTTTGTTACATTGCATTTTACGTCTTTGACATCGATAAAACGTTTCCTTTTCTGAAAGCTATGTCCGCGGGAGTGTTGTCATGATATATCACAGTAAATCGATAATTTCCATTTAAAGTTCCGGAACTATGGTTTCAATATCAGAAACGAGCATCAAAATCTACAAAGAACTCAAAGCTTCAATTTCAAAATAGATGGGAAACAGTCTCAGTTGTGTGGCTAAATATTTTTCAAGTTTTATTGTGGAACTTTTGTTTACGTAATTATGACCGAAACAGGATTATTGATGTCGGAACGATTTGATTAATGTTATGTAAATCATGAAGAAACTGATTTCTACTTGCAATTATATTATAGGATTTTAACATCCACAGCAATATGTTTTAATGGCTTAAACGCTTTTGCAAAAATATACTTATTGTTTCGTTTGGTTTCTAAATTATAAGCTGGTGATTACTATGACGAGATCTGCGCTTGGAATATATTTTTGGCTAGGTTACCTACGTAAGTTTTGATTATATTTGCTATCTTAGAATTTAATTTTCTGTTTGTTTGTTTTTTTTAAAATTAAATTGGTAAATATATTAAATATTTAAAAAATTCATTACTTATGCAGTACTTAGAAATGTGCATTAAGTTTTTTAGAATATACTAAAATCATCGGTTAAATTATTTAACAAACAAGTACAATTTTCTGTTTGTTTTCTCAAGCACATAGAGATCTAATTAACTATAATTAGTGAAAAAAATACGGTACGATCAACCGGATTTGCCGGCGCTGGAAGATTTGTTTATGTTATGTTTGTTTAATTATTAACGAAGTATTCCCATTTTTGTTATTGTCTGAAGTTCTATTGAATATAATGAAGCAATAAATCTTGTTGACGCTCACATTAGCATAACTTTACATTCAGTCCTATTTTTGCCGCAACTAATACACAAAACGCAATTTACTAGTGGGAAAATAACTTTGCTAACTAAATTACAGAGATATATGAGCAGAAATTAGTTTTTATTAAAGTAAGGTTAAGTTCAAGATATAAACTTTTAATGAAATGTCTCATTAATGCGGGGAACACCTTTTACAAATTGAATAAGTTAGTAGTTCAAGGTCAGGCGGGACGATGTATTCCAAGATATCACGAAGCACCTAATAAAAAAATTATCATACAAGATTTAAATTGATACCTGATATTAAATGAATACTGCTTGAAATGACTGTTAATCAATATATAAAAACAATTAATAAAAAAATAAAATGTTATCATGGTCGCAATGCAGACTAAATTATTATTAAAAAATAGAAATAACGGATCAGATTTATAGAAATGGACGGCTTAGAAATTACCAGATTGCATTAAGAATAATTGAAATGAATTAAAGGAATTGACAAATAATGGAAATAAGGATCAACATCATTCAACTTAAAATGCTCTACAAATTATACAGCAAGGAGGCGACCACTGAGAAAGAAAGACAGTATCTTGTAAACCTTCACTATAACAGCTTCTTCGCCAGATTTCAGCCAATGATCGTTGATAAAAGTAACATGAATCCTAATATTTTTAAAAACTCTTCAAGAGTAAAAGATTTTTGTCTAATAGATTGAACATTTATTGTACAACATAGTTTCATCTATGTTTCTTGTGCCGATTATTAAGGACACTTTGTTCGTTCTTGTGAAAGTTTATATCGCCTAATATAAACTTTTTAGAAAATAATTTTGTGAAGTTATTCTAATGCACAAGAGATTCTGGATTGAAAGAGTAGCAAGTTTTTAAGAAAGAAGTATTATACCTTGAATAGATTGTGTTTATTACAGGTAATGTATTGACGATCTTCTGCTTATTAAGTAAAGCTAAACAGATTTTAACTCTACGAGAATAGCTGGTTTAAGATTTTCACTATCTTTGTATTTTTTGCTTGCCAATATTGCTAAAATATTAACTATTTGCCCAAAGAAAAAGCACAGGCTTCGATGAAACGAGGAATCTTAGATTAATAAACAATTAACTTTGTTGGTATCACATTTACACTTGTAACTATAGTTTCGACAACTTCAGCTTGTCATTTTCAAACAATAATAGACTGAAGTAGTCGAAACTATAGTTACAAGTGTAAATAAAAATTGATACCAACAAAGTTAATTGTTTATTTATTTTGAATTATCAAAATGTATCACGAAGTGAAAGCCTCCACAATTATTTATTGAATCTTAGATTAGATACCAATGCAAGTAATGCATGGATTTAAGCTATTTTATTACGTATTCAGAATAGACATATCTACAACAAAACCAGCCAGGAAAACATTACATCAGTTGTTGAAGTGTTTCTATTTAAGATTTATATGAAAAATTATTCCTAATAAGAAAATACCATACTGATCTTCAATGAATTGTTTAGCTCTAGAATACACATAGCAGTCTAAGATTACTGGAAAGCACTCAGTAGTTACTTTTGATATCTCAAACATTAGAGAGAAATAATACTTTTTAATATCTCAGATATTTAAAAAAATATATGCATTGAAAGAAAAATATTGATTGGCGGTAGATATGTCGGAGTTGACGTTTTCTAACCATTACGTAGATATTTGAAGTGTGGTTCTGTTCTTACCTTGTAAGTGCATTTGAATCAAGAAAAAAATTACAAAAGTAATTATTTTGTGGAGGTATGCATCATCCCTAATGACAACAAGATCAGGACAAGAGCTTTACACCCACCATTAGATCGTATTATGGAAAAAAGTGAAAAGAATTATCAATCGCTATTTAGCGAAGGTATTATCTGACCATCAAAGAGACTGGAGCCTGTATCATGATTTGTTTTTGTTGATTGATCATTTTTGGGTTTTATAGGGCGCGTATTTTGCACTGCATTGACCATTAATGCACATAATAATCAGATGTATTTCTCTGAGTTTTGTCTTCATTGTAATTTAAAGTTATGATCTCCACCTGAAAAAGAGTTACAGGGGAAAATTATGTAAGTAATCTAAGATAAAATTTAGAAGCAATCTATTACCAAGTTTGCTAAGTTATATAAAATAAAGCAGTCCCCAAATTAATTCAGAATATACCAAATATTATTTGAAGCCAGATCATTTAAGAAAATAAGGTATTCTTGAATATAGTCGCATTAGTCTTCTTCATATGACAGTCGTTAAAAAACTGCGGTCATGCTTAGTTGGAGTGTGCATTTTATACCTGCGGAGTGGGTGGTTGACGTTTGATGGTGCGTGTACGGCTTCTTGTAATTGGGCAGGACGGATTAACATGGATTTCGTTCGATTTACCTGTGGGGATTAAAATGGGCGGGTACGGGTATATTTTATGACTTGTTGCTTTTATTCGCTTTAGAGGATTTACAAGTCGGGGTAGTAGTTGGGCGTCGTCGCGTTTATTGAGATTATCTGTATCTTTTTCTATTTCAATTGCTTCGTGGATAATTCTCCTGGTAAAATGGTCTTCTACTGCGAAGGAAGTCGTGTTATCGAAGCTTATCTTGTGTCCTGTCGATTTTGAGTGTTCGGCTAGAGATGATGGACAGATCGTTTGCGACGACTCTAATGTGTTCGTCTCATCCGTGTTCGTTTGTCCGATATAAACTTTGTTACAGTCGCCACAGGGAATTTTGTATAGTCCTTGATTTTCAAAGGCAATCAAGTATTTTGGGGAATTTAGGAATTAGTCTACTACTGCGAAGGAAGTCATGTTGTCGAAGTTTATCTTGTATACCGTCGATTTTTGTGTGTTAGTCTTGTCGTCTGTTCATTTGTCCGATATAAACTTTGTTACAGTCGTTGCAGGGAATTTTGTATACTCCTTCATTTTCAAGGGGAATCATGTATTTTGGGGAATTTAGGAATTGGTCTACTATTTCGAAGGAAGTCATGTTGTCGAAGTTTATCTTGTATACCGTCGATTTTGATGTGTTAGTCTCATCGTCTGTTTATTTGTCCGATATAAACTTTGTTACAGTCGCTGCAAGGAATTTTGTATACACCTTGATTTTTAAGGAAAATCTTGTATTTTGGAGAATTTAGAAATTGTCCTATTTTACGCAAATTTGTAAAAATTATTTTGATGTTATGTCTTTTTAAATTTTTAGAGATTCTATCAGTTGTACCTCGTATGTACTGAAGAAATGTTATGTTTGGGTCGTATCAGTGATTTTGGTGTTAATTATTGCTTGAATAAGTATTTTATTGTGACTGCAAGAAAACCAAGAAAACCAAGAGAAAAACAAGAGCCTTCTCGAGCGGGCTAAAAAAATTTGGGCAGGGTGATGCTTCTTCAATTTCTTTATCGCGAATTCCATTGAACATGAAGCAAGTGTTTGTCAAGCAGTGTTAAATTAGTTATAGTTGGAATAGGCTGTTGGTTTGATTGTTGGTTAATAGATACTTGGGTGAAAAATGTATCGTCAAAACTAACCAGAATATCTGTCTTAGACAATTTTATCGGTTTGATGAGGTTAAGGAAGAGAAGTAGAAAATGACGACTACTCATTGGATGAAAAATTCAATATATTTATTAATCTTATACACTCTGCAATAATAACAGCTTTTCCTATAAGAAAGTTTATAACAAAATCAAATCATTTAGTTAGGTATAATAAACATGTTATAAAAATTAAGAATACTCTACAATTAGTCGACGAAGGCTACCAGCAAAATAAAAGTCACCAAAACAAGGTACTCAGAGAAAATGTAAAAAACCGGTATAAACAAGTAGTTGAAAGTGAGATACATAAAATAAATAATAATAAAATAAAATCTTGGAAGATCTGCTGCAATGTCAAATTTTAGAGTATATCAATATTCAGACATTTTATCATCCAGCCAACAAGGCTTTAGACGTTCTAGATCGACAACCACCGCAACTATGGAATTTATTGAAAAGTGCCTTGATGCTTTCAACAATAATGGCATTTTACTAGCAACTTTTCTTGATTTGCATAAAGCCTTTGATAGTATGAATCATGAAATAATGTTACAAAAACTATATATGTATAACTTTCATCCCATAAGCTGTAAATTAATAATATCTTATTTGTCAAACCGAAGTCAAACAGTTAAATTAGAAAACAAATTATCTCATGAATATTTTGTAAATAAAGGGGTACCTCAAGGCTCTAAGCTAGGCCCGACACTTTTCCTGCTATACATAAATGACATATGTCATTATATAGGAGAAGACAACATATTACTATATGCTGATGCACAACCTTGGTAAGTCGAGGAAAGTTGCTCCAGGAAGTAAATATATATAATTTTAATATTAACGCTCGGGTCAAAGATTGGTTCGTAATAAATGCACTTTCATTGAATGAATGCAAATCAGTAAATATGCTGTTTAGTTTGGGACTTTTAAACCAAGAGTTTGCTGGAGATACTAACTTCTTGGGATTCCACTTAGATTCTAGACTAACTTGGAAATTGCATACACTGCAAATAGATAAAGAGCTCAGTAAAAATCTATTCTTACTACGTCAATTATCCAATTTATCACTTATAGAGACGCATATTCGATATGGAATTCTTTTATGGGGGCACTCACCAGCGGCAAAGCAAATTTTCTCTACGCAGAGGAAGGCAATAAGAATTATATACAATCTAGGATACACAGAAGACTGTAAAGAATACTTTATTAAACTAAATGTTCTGACAGTCCCGTGTCTGTATATAATGAATGTCTCACATAAATGCATTTAAATAGTGATTACTGCGCGAAAAATAGCGATGTCAATAAATTCGTCACTAGAAACGCCAATCAGATTCGACCACTTTATAACCGGCTCAAATGTACCCAAAATAGTACCCGATATTTTGCTATAAAAATGTACAATTGCTTGCCCCAAAGGATCGTCAACTATTACATTTAAGAAAAATATTAAAGCTCTCTTAGCATCTAAGGCGTTTTATACAATTGAAGAATATTTAAATTACTTTAGTTAATATATCTCTTTATGTTTTGTACGTTTGACTTATGTACCTGTGGTCATAAGTAAGTATTATTATTATTATTATTAAGGAAGTGTGATGGATTTTTCACAAATTGAAGGATCTCCTCTTTTGTATGTGATCGTCAATTCATTTGTGGATAGTTAAGTACAAAGTAACTTATTTTGTGCTGTTATCATTTTTTAGACTCGTTACAAAATTGTTACGTAATGTAATCTGTAGACACGTTTTTCATTGTATCAAAGATCATCAATGGAGCTATACCCTTTTTACATGGGTCCTTCCAAGTTGAAGGCTCGCACGAGAATCAATGTTAGTAAAATCGAAAAATTCGGAGAAATTAATTTCTCTCATTAACATTTCTAAGTCCAACAATATGGCAATACCGATAAATTAATATTTTATTCATTTTTATTCTTTTGTCTTTATTACATCTAAGCAGTATAATTTTAAAATTTGTAAGGCCTTTTTGCATATTAAATTTTTTGTTGGGGACCTTGTGTTCTTTAATAACCCGGTCGCAAAATAACCTTTTTGGACACAGTTGTAAAGTAGTTAGAGAACAAATAATTTGGTGTAGGTGTATTTTATCTAATTTAGATAAATGTCACTATACAGTTCAAATTACCATAATTAAACTATCATACATAAATACGGCGAAAATAACTATATTTAATTGAGAAATATAAACATCATATTTTTGACTAACTAGAAAAATGTCTCATAAATACAAAACATAATAAAGATGATCCTAGTGATTTATAGCTATTCTCGTTCCACAATAACCTTATATTATGCTGTGCACGATCTAGTAGAATCATAATTTTCAGAAAATTGGGATATCCATGTTTATTAGTGTCTGTACAAACTGTATTTTCTCACGTTATCCATTTTCACGAAACATAATAAATATTGAAAAAATTCCTGCTTTTCTTTTTATAACAAATAATATATATTACTTTTTAACATCTCCTTACGTGATTTTTAGTACAATAAAATTATTAATATGCCAAGCTTTGAAAGTTGTGAATTGTGGATATAAATAATGTTTATATATATTATTTATATCCAGTTTATTTTTACTTTAAGTTTGCCAGTTCAAAGAAAAATATTTTTAATGGACGGGATTATACAGGGTGTCCCAAAAGAAAGTTTATATTTAGTGCAGCTGTTAAAAATAAGTAAGCCATCTAAAATGTGTTTATTATTTGTTAAATTATAAAAATTGGGTATTTATGTGTTAGAAATAATATTGCCGCGGTTACAGCACTAACATTTCTTATTGCAGCTCGGCAGGTAGACTCTATTGTGGCTGTCATTTTGTAATGGATTTTTTCCTTAAAATATGCCAGAGAAGTTGGTTTATTGGCGTAATCTTTCGACGACGCCAAAGGAAAAAGTACAGGGGTTATATCAAGCCGTGTGAAGGCCAATTTATTACACTCCAGGAGTTAACTTTGACCAGAATCTTGGGGCTTTAATTTTCGTACCAATTGAATTTTATGCAGCTTTAAGTCTTTGTGCATAATACGCTGTAATGGCACATTTGAAGCGCTTGCGAGCTTCCGAATTAAAAGGTTTACACCGCCACGAACATACTTGTTAACACTATCCACGTACTCTACCGTTCTTGATGATCTCTTGGTTGACACATTTTTGGTTTTTCAATATTTACCAATTTTAGAATGAGCAATGATGAACTTAGCGCCTCATTTAAATTTAAGTGGTGAAAACCTTTATTTACATAGCAATTAAATCTCCAAGAGTAAGACTACCGATTGTACCCCGCGATTCTTAGATTGGTTGTGTTCACGCAAGAAGTAAAGAAATATAAATTTTTAATTGCTTTGCAAACACTTGATTACATTTTGTTTCATACTATGTGAATATTCTAAATGGTATAATTAATACAAAGATTGCATTTAAAGAGCATTGTGTGTATTGTGTGTGGCAATCATAATATAGCGTGCAATGTACCATGCTAGTAGATTTTATATTAAAATAAGTAGTTCGTTAACAAACGGATTTCATAATGCAGATCTCATCGCTATATACGATTAAAATACGAGCTTAACAGCATGAAGATTTTTAAATGACGAGCCTGATATATTAAATTGGAGTTATTTATACTAGAGTTTCCTTTATATACTTCTTCAGTAATTACAAATAATGGATTACTAATTCATAGTAAGATTCGTTTTATTATAATAATCAAGTTTTTTGTAATATATGTAAACATATAGGGTCTGTTATGAAAGTTTAGTTTAGTTTATTTGCTTTACAAGTCTTACTAAAAACATGTTATAAAATAAAATACACTCACAATAACTTTAAAATTTAAATTGCAAGACTTGAAGGCGGAGTTCATAGTGCACTCAACTCATTATTCCTTGTAGCTGACAATTTTAAGGAATTATTTTATGATATGTATGTCAATATGACATTTTATTGTGACGCTTCGATGCATCAAGAGGCCTTTAAGAATGGCTGCATTTCAAGGTCACAGTCGGGGAGATTGCACAAGGCGTTCGAGGAGGACCGGGAGAAGATCATCGACGATCCGGATTGGTTCTTGACGCCCAACAACAGCCAGAAGTGGTGAAAACAGGAATCATGTGCGCGAAGTTTTGCGTTCCGATTGAGCACCCTTCAAATGACAACCTAAATATGTTCATATTTGTGGTAGTTGGGATAGTGACCGAGGGTCTGCAAACTTGCGCATTTGCAGTCTGCGCAAAGCTTATACCGAAAGTGTTAGCCGAAGACCAGAATGAACTTTTTGATTTGATTTAAAATGTGTCTTAACTCTGTCGTACCCGGAGACGAATCGAAAAGGCAGAGCAGCTAGTGGCACACAAAATCATCCCACCCGCCCGAAATAAGAGCGAATGAGCAAGTCTCGCATCAAAACAATGCCCAATGTCTTTTTTGACTGTCGAAGAATCGTCCATTTTGAGTTTGAGTACCGCAGGGAGAAACTGTCAACTCGGCATTTTTCCTGCAAGTGCTCGGTCCTCAATCAAACGGCCTTTCGTTACTTATTTTCTGGCTCGGAGCAAGAACCTGATGGTTCTCCTACCCCTTTCAGTCCTAACTTGGCTCCATGCGACTTTTTGTTTTGTTTCCCCGACTGAATAGCGAAGTGAAAGGAAATCATTGGGAGTCCGTGGAAAACATCCAAAAGTATGTTACAGCGTTCCTAAGAGATATCACATCGAGGAGTTTTCAGGGTTTCGCAAGTGTATTATTGTTGGGGAAGAATATTTTGAAGAAATTTAAGCATTTGTACCTGTACGATCAAAAAATATATTTTATATATTACATCATTTTTTAGTGGTAGAAACAGAGTAAGTGTTTTAGTTTAGTGTTATGATTAAAAATATTAATTGTTCTAGACGAATATTCAAAATTAATATGATGATGGCTACATATTTAATTGAGAAAAGTATCATACATTTACTGCGAATATTAGATAATAGCTATATATGGTTCATTTTGGGGATATATGGGGGTCTATTGGTGTCTCAAAAAACCCAAAAAAAGTTTTTTAAAAATGGAATCCCATGTATTTTATTGTATTTTTGAATTCTACATCAAAATAAGTGTGTGTTTTAATAAGGTTTTTAATACCTAAACTTTAAGGTTTTTCGAGTTTGAATTTCGTAAAAATCTAACCAAATTTTCATGTTTTACATTCTTTAGAAATAGTTACGTTACGTATGAAAATTTGCGGGGTTATAGTTTCAAAAGCAGTCTTATGCTAATTTTCATATCGTGTGGTGATATCGCATGCGTATTGAACACAATTCCTTTTATGTAGCCCCATAAAAAGAAATCTGGAAATCTGGTTGGTGTTTAAAAATTGCCGAAACTCGCGATGATAATGAGGCGGAACTCCATCCAATTGAAGCCATATGTTTCTTCAGATGTTTAAAGGGATTTCTTCTAATAGAAACGTGGTTTTGAGAGTTACGTAAAGATAGTTTTGATAGTCTAAATATGTTGGAGGCAATGGAGATGAAAAAACATAAAACAAAATTACTCAACTTTGATTTAACCTCACTAAAAACCCTTTGTTAGAATTAATCCCTACAATCTTCCCCGAAACAGTTGTTGCGCCATACCCGTTACCAGGTACTACCCGCACTCGTTCTTCTTGGTATAAGTAAAAAAATATTTTGTGAAAGAAAGTGATACCATTATTTTCTGTGTAATTATTTCTTCTAATATCACTGGAAATTCGTTTTAAAGAAAATTTAGAAACATCATACCATTTATAGGTCCTTCAAAATAATAGGGTCCTATTAAATTTAGGCCCAGTATTTCACCCCACACATTAATATACTACCTATTATAATTTCTCTTGACTCTGTGTTCATGCGGATTCGTATCAGAATAATAATTGAAGTTACGAGATCATTGTTATGAAAAGTACATTCATCACTAAATAATGCATAATCAATAAAGTTTTCATTTTCTGCCACTTTATCTAACACCCACCTACAAAATTCAATTCTATTGTCAAAATCATTTCAACAAATTTCTTGGCAAAGCTGGATTTTATATGGATGAAATCTGGGTTTTCTAAGAATTCTTTAAATACTTGCCTGACTTATGTATTTTCGGATATCTGATTTTGACTAATACTGGAATTTTCGATAACTGAACTTACTGATGTAAAAATATTTTCTTTATCTTCAGTGACAGATTTTCTTATACTGTTTTTTTTTATAACTGATACTTCAACTTTCTTTAAAATAGTTTAATAATCTTTCAAAAACGGCTGTCTTAGGATGATTTCTTTCGGGGAAGTATAACAATCATGTCAATACGTTCTTCTTTTGAGTAAATCTTCATTTTTTTATATTTAAATACAACAACGCCATTCAAACAACAACGATTACTAACGATCCAACACAAAAACGCAAAGTAACACAACTATAACAAAAGACAGGCTTTTCAACCTAAGTCATAGACTAAAATTATTTATTTTGGCGTTTTCTCTAAAAACGAGAAAACTTAAGATATAAATAACATTCGATAGGTAATTATAAAGTGCAGTTGTTGATAAATTAAAAAAATAGAAAGAAAGAAAGAAACCTTTATTTGGCATTATTAAATATATATACTCTACTAAACTATATTCTAATAATAAACAAAAAAATATAATCCTTCCATATCTTTCACTCCACTTTTCTCCTACCTCTCTCCCTCCCTATTTTCCTAAGCACATTTACCCTGGCCCCATCCTCAGTCATCCAGTCCGTCACCCTCCTGCACTCTTCCATCCACTCTTCACCCCTCGCATTCATCCGCCAAATGCCTCCAAGTACCCCTTCCATTCTTACACAAAACGCACTTCCCATAACTCTCTCCCATCCACCACTTTCTCCCTCTTTCATCTGACCCACACCTCGCCCTTGCCATTGACACCTTATCCTCTCTTCCCATTCCGCGCTCTAAATACTTCGGCTTTCTTCCATGCACCTGCCATCTCCCATATCCCTCATTGTACTCACTCCTCTCTATGCAGCCTTGCCTTTCTTGTCTCTCCACTTCTCTTTCCTTCTCATATACTCAATCAGCCACATTCACCCCTTTCTCAAGCCATTCATTCACCACCACCTCCGCCAAACCTACCCTTTCGTACATTATCCTTCTCTCCACTCTCCATCTACCCTCCACTATACTCTTACTCATCCACCATACATCCTTCACCAATCTCCCTTCTTCTAGCGCACACATTCTCATCTCGAACCTCACCCCCCTCTTCACTGCCTTATACCCTAAGGTCTCCCATATAGCTCTTGTAACATTCAGGCGTCGACACTCGTCTCATCCACCATCTTTGTTCCCGCTCCACACACTCATACCTCTTTGTTCCCCACACCTCCACACCATCAAGATTGGCTTCACGCACGCATCCCACAATCCACACATCTCCCCCACCTCTCCCACACCACCATTAAAAAAATATGGCATTCTATTTAAATAAATGAAGATATAGCCACTTAAAGTTATCTTTTGTTTAATTTCATTTTTTCTACTACTCTACTGTATAAGATGGCAAGTTTATTATATGATACTTGGAAAATAAAATATGATCTATTGTTATATTTCAGTGTAAATTTGGTATAGATAACTTAATTACTTTTTAAGTATTTGAAACATGAAAATTAGGTTACATTTTTACAAAATTCAAATTATTTAAAAAACCATAAGGTTTGCGTATTAAAAACCTTATTAAAACACAAACTTATTTTGATCGAAGAATCTAAAAATGTAATAAAATACAGGGTGTTCCATTTAAAAAAAACACAACTTTCATTTTTTTAGGGTTTTTGGGAAACCCTGTATATTGTTAATTTTTGGGCATAACCATAGATCAAAAAATTAATTTTAAAAAACATACAGCCATAACAAAAAGCAAAATTACTTCTAGGGCAAAATGCTTTAGAAGTTTAACTTACAAAAACAATGGTATTAATACCAGAACCGTCGTAAAAATTTACAAGATGATCTGCCGCCCACTACTTGACTATGGTTGTGCCCTCTATGCCAACCCCAGCAATCCAACCTCCCGTAATATTGAAGTTAGCGAGCGAGCATTCCTTCGTACCCTAACAAAACTCCGTCATCCTCTTAACCCTCTACACAATCCCTCCAATCAGCTCCTCTATGATACTACCTTAGTTATCCCCATCCTAGAACGTCTTCGATTCCTATCAGAAAAATTCGCCAAAAATCCTTTTAACTTTCACATATTATCCCTATACTGTCTTCCTAGAAACCCAAACATAATCCCTAAATTTAAAAACGAACATTCTACCATTTTTGATTTCATTTCATCATTTCATGCATCTACTCACTAACACTGACGCCATATGACTGGACAAGACAAGGCAGAAAGACCTCTGGTCGATAGCCTTTTGACAGATTAATACATTAACACATCATTCATTAATCATCATTTTAATGTAAATATGTACAGAATTTGTCAATAAATATATGTTAGTATTAATTTTTGAAAAGTGGCCCTAGTAGACCCCCACATATCTCCAAAGTGAAACTTTTTGAAAGTCACGTATTTTGGCAGCAATATTTCGTGCCGCACATCGTGAATAACCTATATGCAAAATTAATATTTACAGAATAAGATTCGTATTATTTTATCATTATTAGAAATTCTTTTTTTAATTATTATAAACATTTAAATTTTCTATTCTTATAATTCTAATCGTCTGAATTATTAACATTTTAATTTAATTTATTTACTGATTGATAGGGTATTAAAAAGAAATACATTGCTTTTTATAAAAATAACTTTCGAATTAACCACAATTGTAACTGTAACTAAGTGTTTATACGGAATGGAACAGAAGTAGTGCTTTTATAAATAGATGCAATGCAATTAGCGTTAATCTGACACATTCGAAAGTGCAGGTATTTGCTAATTTGCATGTAGCAAATACAATAATTTCGTCCAAAGAACGCCACAAAAAATTAAATGTGTTATTCCCATTTATATAGACTACTGGCAATTAAAGGTAATCTATCGATGAATCAATTACTAATTAAATTTTATGATGGACATTAATTAGTCGATAAGTCTCAGTCTACGGATTAAAGTGATTTGTAGTGCAGGGAATTATTTAAGTTAACGAGAACCATCAAGATTATTTCTAATGCAGCTGCAGTAATATCCCGTTTTTCTTTGATGTACGTTTTTTGCTATCCGCTGATGAGGATTTCCGTTAGTTGTCGTATTCAATAGATATATTTTTCAGTGGTCTTCAATTAATTTTTTGAAACATTTCATGTGTATTATATTCAATTACTATTATATTTATCAAACTTGCAAAATCCGCCATATCAATTATATTTACAATATGGTCGTTTCAATAACTATGAATAGAATCTCATTTATAGCCACTGAAATAGAAATTCCACAACATGAAATGAATGGTTTATGAAATGAAACTCAATTTACTATATACGTCAAGTTGATTATGAATAATTAACATCTATCATGACCTAGATAATACTTATTTAGACTTAAAAATATAATAAAATTATTATATATTGAATTATTTGTTAAATGTTTCCCATTATTGCTTCATTATCTAACAATTTCAAAAACAATGTTTTTGATGATTGTGTGGGTGGATTAAGCTGAACCTTCATTTTTATGAATTTGTTTTTTTTTATGAGATGTCTCTTATTTCAACAGCGGTATTTGTTGCACTCTTGAATTACCTAAAGTTATTTAAATTAATATATTTACTATTAATTAGAATACAAGGGTTTTTTGTATTTTGGGAATGGTCGATCCAGGCGCTGGCATCTGATAACCGATGTCCCTAACGTTAAGTTTGACATTTTGTCAGAAGAGTTGCTCACATCGTTTTGATATCCATTTGTGTCGATTACGGTGTTATGAAAAATTGATGTCTGCCACGATATTAAGTTGTGAACATATCCATCAGATTATTTTTTGGATTATCTCATGATGAACTTAATTCTACATTTGTCGACAAACACCATCAAAAATCACTATATATCGATGGTATGCGGAATTTAATCGTGGACTTAGTTTGCTTAGTGATGAATTTCATGAAAGTCGTTTAAAATAGGTTGCTCCGTTCCAGAAAACAAGATCCCCATGTGACTTATCGTGAGACAGAGGCGTAAATTAGATATTAGTAAATTAAAAAAAATAATTTGCTCACATTGGATTTTATATAATTCAAAATGTTCCTGTCAATTACTTGAAAGACATTCTTAGGAAATACAATTGTGGTGCTTCAAATCACGTCTATAACGGCATAACAGGTCGATCGCACGGATCTTTCAAGATGAGCTAAATCCAATAAAAGTTTTTCACGCACGAAGCAAATTGTGCCTTTTTTGACATAAGGAAACTCTACCATTAGTACCATGTTGGACGGTCAGTTATGAATAGTATACAATCACTTATTTGTAGAAACCAACCATTAAGAACGTATTCTTCAGCAGGACAACGTTGTCTTGCACATTGGCTCAAACAAAAGATTTAATTATGTTAAATCAGCATGGCTATTAGAAGATTATGTTGGGATTAGATTCTGATGGATCAATAGAATTGGAGATATAAACCTCCGTTTATTTTAATTGCGGACGATCAGAAAGCGACATCCGACGAATGCGGTAATATTATTTTAGCAATTATGTTTTTAATACGTTGCAACAGCTTCTGGCGTAATTATATCTACTGTGCGTTCCGCTTTGCAAGTTATTAAGAGCGAGGACGTTTAAGGATCCCATAAAAGAACTTCAGGAAATTAAAAACTGGGACGTGCTTCTGAAGTTATACAAATTATTTTGTTACAAAGAACGCAATTTGGATATATATTTTAGGAGACTGGGGCTTTAAGGAACGCAATTAATTGTCGGTGCTCAATTTCTGTATGAAGTAAGTATTGCGAATTGGGTATAAACATCAATCTGTAATGATACCCAGATGGCCCTTTGGCATTTAATGTCCTTAGCACCTGTTTTAATCAATAAAACGTCGGTATTTATTAGCTTATATTCTAAGAAGAGAGTTTTATGGTTGTTATCTGCTATAAATTTATCATCAGTTGTAAATGATGAAACAGACTACGTTTTTTTAATAAAACTATTTTAATCCAAAATAATAAATAAAATTCTCTAATTATTTTTAAGGAAACTAATAAAATATAAAAAATTGAAATAATCTTAAGAGTCCAATATTTTAGAAAGTCATAAATTCTAAACATTCTGAAAGTTTATTCTAAGAAATAATAGTTTTATATTAAAAAGTAAAAACTTTTATTAGTAATTATAAATCAGGGGATGATGTACACATTTTTATAGGAATAATACATAAAGTTAGTGTAAATATTAAATCAAAGCCATTGCATATATAAATCTTTAAATTTCGAGCATAGTTTACTACTATCTAATATTACTTGATGGTCTATTATGTGTATTAAAAATCTATCCAAATAAAATTATTACGTTTTTTTTTGATGATCCTACGAAGCAAGTCGAGAGAACATAGTTGAACATTCGACAGTTTTGGTACGTTTTATCCATCTACCAAGAAATGTCTCATTAAAATACTGTCACATTTAAAGTCAAAAAAAGGGTGAAGCTTTATCTTTTTGAACCAAATCGTATTCATTGGCTTATATCTTGTTATAAAAATTGTTATATGGCTCAATGTTAAATTGCTATTAAGGAAAATGACACCTACAACATTCTGATAAACTCTAATCATTTTATTGGTGTTGACTATATGCCTCATCAATTGAACATTAAATTGAAAGAAGATTTTAAAAATTTACTTAAGAAATGGCATATTTGTATGAAGTTGTTCTATATATTATTATTTAATAAAATTCAGTCCTACACTTACATTTATCTTCGCAGCAAGTAAATTTTGCAGAGCGCTTGTCATTTGTGACACTATAATAGTCATTATTTTGAAATCGTTGATTTAGATGTCTACGAGATCAATTTTGTTTTATTAAGTAATTTTAAATTAAAACACATGTTTGGTTTTTTTCTATATTCAGTTTACTGATATGTGTTTTGACCAATGACGATCATTCTAAAAGAGAATTCAATATGAAGCTAATGGTGACCAATGTGAGATTTTAGGTTCAGTCAGTCTTCCCATTACTCTCATGGGTAAGACAAAACTATTAGATGTTTTAATAGTACCTCAACTACCGCAGAGTATTAATTTGGGAGTAGATTTCTGAGTCACAATTGACATCGTTCCAGATTTGAGAAGAAATATTTGGCCTTTCGTAAAGGAACCTGTTGTAGGTTCGGTGTCTTGTTTGCATGACGATCTTCATTTGACGTTCGCTGAACGTAATCAGTTAAGAATTTTGATTGACGAAAAAATTAGATTGGTGGGAAATCATTTGGGTTTTACGAATCTGGTCGAGCATGAGATCGTTACTGATTCGGCTCCTATTAAGCAGCGGTATTATCCGGTTTTGCCACACAAACAGAAGCTAATCGATGAGGAATTGAAAACTGCGTGGTCTTCGCCGGTCCTTCTGTTCCAAAAAAGGACGGCACTCAACGTTTCTGCGTTGATAATCGACACCTTAATGCACTCATCCCATTCCGTATATTTCAACTATTTTAGAGAGTTTACGTGGTGTGATATATTTATCATCGTTAGATATACGCTTGGCATATTGGCAGGTACCAGTGAAAGAGTCGTGGCGAGGATTTACCGCTTTTACAATACCTGGCAGAGGTCCGTTTCACTTTAAGAACATGCGGTTTGGTCTGACTAACTCTCCTGCTACCTTCCAGAGTCTCGTGGATACTGTATTGGGTGCAGACTTGAAACCCTATGTTTTCGTATACCTCGATGATATCATAATAATATCTCTCGATTTCGAGACCCATTTGAGAATCTTAAATACCGTTTTCGATAGAGTTATTGCCGGTAGCTAAACCATAAGCCGTGAAAAATGTCACTTTCGCTGACCTGAACTGAAATATTTACGGTATGTTGTTGGTAGAAATGGTTTGCATATAGATTCAGATAAGGACCAGACGCCTCCTAACGTCGCAGAAGTCCGGAGTTTTATAGCCATTGCGTCGTGGTATCGCCGTTTTGTGAAGGATTTTGCGACCATTGGCAAACCTCACGGAGAGAAATCACAAATTCAATTAGACTTTTGTTTGTGCTGAAGCATTTCGTTTAATTGAGGAGAGTTTAGTGTCTTCCCTGATTTTATAAAACCTTTTGTTGTACAAACTGATTCATCTACGTATGGGCTTGGTTGCGTGTTAACTCAACTCTCTAAAATTCTGAACATTGTCTTTCAATTCAAGAAGAATCACCACATATATGAATGCAATTAAAATTTCGAAATTTGTGTTAATGCTTATCTGTTATCGGTTGCCCCTGTCCTTCAGCTCAACAATTATGACAGCGGCAACCACTCCAGGTAAAAAAAAACAGCTATCACTCCTTTATGAGTCTACTTGAAGAAATCAGCTAACCTCCAATCTCCAATCCTCTCCGAAAATACGGCACCGGCTCGAACCTCCCACGTGCAATCACTCGTTTCTCAGAATGAAATACTAATGGATACGATCGCCATGCATCCTCTCCAGGATATGAAGAATAACACAGTAGTCGAAGGTAGACAAGACAGAAAATACAACAAAGGATAACCTGAGATGTAAGGCGGTTCTTTTTATTAACCTGGTGTAACCCGATTCATGATTTATCCGGCCACTCTGCCATAATTAAAAGGCTACTATTTTCTAAAAAAAAAAGAAAAAAAATTGGCGCCTAGATGAGGACCACTGAAATGATATTCTAGTAGACTTTTGTATTAAATTCTGTGGACTACCACACACTAAAATCACGTGGCGTCCTAATCAAATAAATTCGTACCCAATCCCACTTCACTGAGTTGGTTGGTCGGCGACTACCCAAATAACAACAAACAGTGGACATCACATTCTTCTTTATTTTGAATATAAAAGGTACCATTGAAGAACAAGAAATTTGGTTCGAGAAGTATATTTATAAGCTTTCTGATTTCCGTTGTTTTATAAACTGATGATGTCGTTAGTATTTTTTTATTTATAATAGGCTATTGTAGGCTAGGTTATTTCTGGACGTATTTTGTTTATGAGAAAACACACATTATATAAGTCTAAGGTTTCGTTTCTCGATGAAGTTTTGACTCTTAAAGTTTATATTTCTTTTACAAGAATCGTAATATTCTTACCCTTGTCTGCTTTGAACATTATTAGATTATTATCTGTACATTTCTTTTTTATTCAATTTATGATGCTTGTTTCTTTGTGGGCATAATAGAGTGTTTTGTAAATACGGATAATGTCAGTAAATGAAATTATCTCTAGATCTAATGGTATATTGATATGGTTTAGTATTAGTTCTGACTTAAGATTTAAGTTTTCTATTGTTATAAATGGGTTTCTGGAATATTTGGGTCCTTTTTTAAAAAGTGCTATTTCAGTGTTGTTGACATTGGTCTGAGATAAGTTCATAACTAGTAGATAGAAAAAAAAATAGTAAATAAATAAATAAGAATAAATAAATATCTCATGATACATACATGAATAAATAAACGTAGAGCGAAAACAAAGAATGTATGACGAAGCAATATACCTAAAATAAAAACTATTATAATAAATTTAAAAATACGAAAACATTTCGTGAATCTACAACAATGAGTCTTACTAAGACTACAAAACAAATTAATTTGAAACAACTACTTCTCTAGCTAATACTTCGACAGACATTGAATAATACAAATTAATTTGCGTGTTACAAATAGTACAACTATTAAAGCAACACTAATTTGAATGAAATTATTTCTGTTGAATAAACTAATAAATGATAAAATGTACTTTAGATTGTTTAAATGTAACTATAACATCAAAAATTATGAAAAATGAATTTTAAACTGATTTCATTAAATTAAATTAGCAAAAGCAATTAAAAAATCTAGCATTCAAGTTTATAATCATCTGCAGACACGTGCAGTATATTTCATTCTTGTGTCAGTTGCCGTACATATCTGAGTAAGTTATTTATATTTCATTATATATTATCATATTTCATTATATTTATTTTAGTAAGTGTTTTTATTTTGTATTTAAAATCAATTTTATAATAAAGCTGTACTGAAGAGAGCGAAAGTTCGAAACACGTGTCTGCAGATGATTATAAACTTAAATGCTAGATTTTTTAATTGCTTTTGCTAATTTAATTTAATGAAATCAGTTTAAAATTCATTTTTCATAATTTTTCATGTTATAGTTACATTTAAACAATCTAAAGTACATTTTATCATTTATTAGTTTATTAAACAGAAATAATTTCATTCAAATTAGTGTTGCTTTAATAGTTGTACTATTTGTAACACGCAAATTAATTTGTATTATTCAATGTCTGTCGAAGTATTAGCTAGAGAAGTAGTTGTTTCAAATTAATTTGTTTTGTAGTCTTAGTAAGACTCATTGTTGTAGATTCACGAAATGTTTTCACATTACCATTCAATAACTAATCAAAATTACGCATCTTACCTCGACAAAATGAGATATAGACGCACTTATTTAATTTCAAGTCCAACATATTATCTTTACACCATAGTGCAACACTCTTCAAATCACTTTGAACTTGAATTTGATCGTTTATGGATTTAACGCTTTTAAGAATTTTCAAATCGTCAGCATAAAGAAGAAAGTTGCTGTGCTTAATCTTTAACTCGATGTCATTTATAAATAGAAGAAATAAAAGGGGACCGCAATGCGAGCCTTGAGGCACCCCCGACGTGACTTTTATGAAGTTAGACAAATGTTTCCCAATGCGTACTTGTTGATTTTTGTTTTGCAAATATGAGCGTATCCACCGGACGAAAGTAGTACCAAACCCCAATAATATCAATTTATTAATTAAAATATCATGCTGCACACGATCAAATGCGTTGGAGAAATCAGTATATATTGAATCAACTTGTGTTCCATTCTCCAAGGCATCTGTCAATTGGACTTGGTACAGATTTGTCACTGTTGATTTACCTTTCCGAAATCCATGCTGCTCATTTATGTTGCATACGGAACAAGCCCTCATTAATTGTTCTAATACTAAGAGATCTAAAAGTTTGGAGATAACAGAATGTATAGATACTCCTCTATAGTTAACAACATCACTCCTGTCTGCGTTCTTGAATATTGGAACCACATAACTGTCCTTCCAACAACATTAACAAAATACGCAGGGATGTCATCAGACCCGTCAGTATATGACGTATTAAATAACTCAACAGTTATACTAAAATTATATGGTTGTCGGAAAAGTCATGACGTATTTTTTCTGTTATTCAAATGTAATTTATTTATGTAAGTACAAAGATTAATGTTTGATATATTGCCCGTTTTGTTCGATAACCTTTTGCCATCTTTTAGAGAGTTTCATAATTCCTCATTTATAGAAGGATCTGTCTTTATCCGCGAGAAACTGAATAAGGTACTAATTTACAGCATCATCTGAAATAAATGTTAAATCACGCAAAGAGTTTTGAAGAGAGCGAAACAGGTGGATATCTGATTGCGCAAGGTCAGCCAAATATGTTAGATGTAGTAAAACATTCCATCCAAGGTCCATCAACTTTTGACGAGTAATCATACTCGTATGTGGTCTCGCGTTGTCAACTCCTTTACGATAACGAGCTCTGGACCATTCTGTATGATTTCTTCCTTAAAACTATCCGACAGTACACATCCGAATTGATTGTTTGCTTTCTTGGCAGGAGCTCGAAATATACGACATCTTTAAAATCCCACTACACTGAGAGCATAACCTTCCTCTGATGAATGTCTGCCTTCGCTATCGTTTTTGACGATTCACCACGTCCGGACTGAGACCGTTTCCGTACCACATTGTTGTCCACACCACTAGTTATCATTCGCTTTAAAAAAGGATCGTTTTCCTCACATTTAATGAGCATATTGCAGACGTTTATACGCGCTGTCAAATGAATTTCCTTAAGTTCATGAGGAACCCAAATATCGAGTTTGCTTGTGTATCCCAGATTCTGTAGGTGATCATGAACGCTTCAATGATGGATGTTTAATATTTCTGCAATCTCCCGAGTCATGTATATAACGTGAGTTTAATTCGATCAGTGCCTTTATTTGGTCATCATCAATCATAGGTTGGCCTCTCTGACCGAGGAGCATCCTTGACATTAAAATCACCAGCACGGAATTTAGAGAACCACCGCTGGCATTGACGCTCTTGTAGAGCATCGTCCCCGTAAACATTTCGCAACGTTTCATAGGCTTGTCGCGCGTTTTTCCCTTTACGGAAGTAATAGATAGCGAAAATGAACAGTTTTGTCTTCCATCTTTAACTTTTTGTAAAATATACAAAACTAAAAAAAAACAATTAATTTTTTTGTAATGAAGCTACAACCCTCAGCTGTCGAATGACATATCCAAAAAGTAGATGCGATTTACTATAGTAGTTCAAAAAATGTGCTAGCACCATTTGTTGCAATAATGCGTCACGACTTTTCCGACAACCTTATACATAGATCAAACGATTCGTTTCCCTCATAATCAGGCAGTGCTTAATTTTTAATATTATATTGTTGTATTGATGACAAGATTACCCTGGGGCGACCTAGATGCGGTTCGGGAGAGAGAGGTAGAAAGGTTTGGATAGGGGAAAGGTATGGTTGGTATGTGTTATGCACGATTATGATAGATACATGGAGTCATTTGATAGAGGAGTGTGAAGGGGTCTATGAGGAGTGGTTGGGGGAAAAAGGAATGTAACCGAATGAATAAGAGAGGATGGAGCTGGTGTAAAGGTTTTGGCCAGACTAGGGTGGGAGAATGAGGTTGAATAGAGTATTTTATATCTTGAATTTGTTTCTCGTCTAGAGTGGTTTTATATACAGTGCGCGCCTAAAGTATGGAATAAATTCAGTAATTGGGAAACAAAAGTTTTTGGATAAACAGATCGATTTTGTTATAAAAACCCACTTTTGAGGAAAAATATATTTTCATTTGTCATTTGTTTGTCTTCATCAATTTTTCTTCAAATAGCAACCCCACAATTTTTTAAAATTCGTTGTAGATTTGACGGTATAAAAATAATAACATTTTCGAGTAAATGACGATTCAAAGGGAAACATTGTGATACTTTCCACGTATTTTTCTCGTAAACTATTTGGATTTTGTAAAAAAGTTATGTTTGTAAATTGTTCATTTTAGTATTTTCTATAATTCTTTGTTATTTGTTATTTGTAATAACTAAAAAATATAATTTTCTTCTCGAAAATCAAGAAGTCTTTAAAAACATTGAATAGACAGAAGTTGTTCAACTTTTTACTGTCTTCAAATATTACTTGAAGTTCTTCCTAGTAATGATAAAACCTTAAGTTTAAAGTTTCAGTTCGAAAGCTGTAGTGCTTTTTGAGATACATCACCCACATACAGACAGACATATCCACACACACCTCAAATATTAAATGTGTGGGCCGGAATAGTCGCAATCAAATTAATAGGGCATCTTTTCTTGGAAGAAACTCTTACAAGTCAAAGATTTTTGGAGTTTTTGCAAAATGTTTATATGTTGAAGTTATGCCAATAAAAGTGTTTTTGTTTTTTATTTTTAAATTTTAATAAAGTTTATTAGCACATTATATTCTAAATAAGTTGTTGTACTATAATGGATATGGTATATATGGGTGGGAAGAACATTCTTCAAAGGTGAACTCCGCCTTTCAGCTTGCCGTCGTAATGATTTATATGGTTTTGTTTACTGTTTTATGTATTTCGAATTATTTTTATAAAGCAAGTCTGATAAAGTACCAATAAATAAATAAATACATAAATAAATGAAGCCCAACCTTCTACAATGATGCTAACTCTACAGTAAATATGATTAGAAAAACATTTGTCCATATTATTACGCTTATGACACTTTATGCTCATCCCCTTACTTCCTTACCATAAATCATTTTCCACACCACACGATACAAAAGAATATCGTAAACAGAACACATTACATTAGTTAGATTATTTGAGTTACAGATTTTGTATGTCAAACTGGATCAATTAAAAAAATGACTTCCAATTATATATAAAATGCATTCTCGTTATGTATATATGTACATGTGATTTTTGTTCCATTAGTTCTCTTGTTTATTGGCACCTATCATCATGAACTGAAATCCAACCACTTTTTTTTGATAAATACCGACATTTTAATTGCATATTTGTAATGGTTTTATTAAGGTTAGCAATACAGGTGAATTCGATGAATTGGTGTTAATGAAAAATCTCTGTTTGCAACTGGTGTTTCCACAAAATACTTATATTTTCAAGTATAATATGTTATTTGTTTTGTGACTGTTTACATTTTTCTATTTGCTTGATTCAGTAATCAAGGAAATTGTTACTTACGTTAATATTTAGCCGCACTATGGGGACTATAATAGTACCTATAATTTACCCTTTGACGCCGACTTTTGTATAATTAAAATTTAAAAGAAATACTTGTTAAATTTTGTTTATAAGGTTATTAAAAACGGTTTATTTATAATTTTTTTAAATTGTAATTCTCAAATTTAAAATTTGATTGTTGGACTTATGTGCCCCATTAATTATTTCTAGTGGAACATATATGTGCGTAGGTAGTAATTTGCATTTGTATCTGTTTTTCAAGCACAAACATATATTTAAAAAAAATCAATACAAAATAAGAAAATAAACTTAAATTAATGTGAAAAATGATAGTATAGAAACAAAAATATTATTTATTATTCAATTGCCTACATGGAATTTTCCTTTTAGAACTCCATATCTCTTTCGTATATTAACTTTGACTGGTATTTTCTAATCTCGAGCGGCCATTGTATTTGGCCATAAATTCATCGATAATCAAATGGGAGCATAAAGTTCAAGCTAACTGAAATCTTTGTTTCAGGCAAGTAATTAATTCGTCGACATAATATGTTTTACTAGAAGTTTCAGGTTTCTGAGGATTAGCATAATACATTTTTGAAAGAAGCATGGCACAGCGATCACGACTTATTGCTTCTTTTAAAGATTTTCTAGACTTTTTTTAGACCAATAATCGTGATATGATGGGGGTCGATTGTAGCACATTACAAACATGAAACCGATAATAATTATGATCTCGGCTGCATCTCTTGGCGAAAATTTCTTCCGTTTATTTTTTGTTCATAATTTTGATACGTTTGTTTGTGTTTTGGGCAATATATATATATAAAGAAACTCTTCGGAAATAGTTGAAGAAACACATCTAATTTTGACGAATTTCGTTTTATCTTTGCTAGCACTACATGTTCTTCTCTGGTTTTCTTAGGGTGAAAATCTGTAATGTTTTCTATATCTTGCCAATGGATATGAATGCTTTCATTTGGTTTTTCCGGTTTATTGTTGCGTATTGGGTTCAGATATATCTTCTTCAGAATCTGTCTATGTGTCAGTATCTTCTTCGAATTCAATTCATTGCTTTTTAGCGGGAATTTCTTCATCATAATCGCTATTGGACTCGTCAGTGGAATGGATAGTGGATAGTGATCTTGGTTTCATCAAGGAGATAGCAATAATATAAAGTATTGAATGTACGCGTGTTCATGAAGAGAATTAACAAGCACTGTGCCATTTCTATCCCAAAAAACATTTGCAAGAACTTTACCCGCAGACAGATGGGTTTTGGCTTTTCGAGGTGGGGCTTCTCTAGGTTGTCTCTACTCAACGCTTGCTTGTTTAGTTCACAAGTAACTTAAAAATGGGAGGATGTAAAGGATTACAATTATTATGACAAACCTTAACCAATATAATCATACATTTTTATACACTTCCCAAATTTAAGCTACACTTTGTTGTTTATACAAGAATTTTTTGAAGAAAGCACTTCATGGACGTAGTCCTTTACTTTCGAGAAAAATGTATGTTATTTCGGTTTTTGGTATGTATTAATTTCATTGTATTCAAGTATTAGTTTACATTATCCTTTTAATGCAATTTCTTAATTATCTTACAAAATTTAGTGCATTCAGAACTTGTGCAGTAGTCAAAAGAAAAAATCTTTTAATAATGTAAAAATGTATTTGCCAAATTTACTATACAAATCCATTGGAAACAATTTGAAACTGGAATCGATCTCGTTGAATCTCTAGAAATTCATAAAGCCCGGGCTTACCCGGGAATTCCAGTAATCAGCTGGACCTAAAATACACCGCCATCTTTAACGCCATTACACCGCGTTTATTGTAGCCTTTTTAATTACGGTTTAAAAATGATACGCTAATGTATTAAAACTATAGTCATTAAGATAAAAATTCAGTTATACAAATAAAGTAAAAATTGTGTTTAATTTGTAATTACTTTATATCCACACAATACTTATTATAACATTTTAGAGCCATTAGTATATAAATATACTTCACATGAATACCCCGTGACTCATAGAATATAAGTTTTTATTTCCAGGTAGCTTTTTTACGGAAGAGTATAAATGGAAATGTAAAGGAAACGTGCAATTATACGGTTTTCGGAAATGAATTAATTTTTACATTCCGTGCCTCGGCGCAATTTTCCCAGTAGTTCTACTTTTTTTTTAACATTACTCCCATTTCCAGTGTTCACGTGTTTTCCCTTTACGCACGGAAATGTTAACGCATTCCGGGAATTATTCAGTGCGGTCACCTGGGGCGCTTAAATATTCAAAGACACGCTTGACCGGATCTTAACTTGAGAAATATGCCCCATAAGACGAAATTTGATGGAGTGGTCTATACCTTTACAACGAAACATATTGACCCAGAACTTCTTTTCATGTTTCATATCAATTTATCAAAAGGAAAATTTATCAAAGAAAATTTAGGCATAGGTGGTTTTCGAGCATGTGGCTACCTTCGAGTTGATTCTCAACGTCCACTTTGAATCGTTGTTTGGCATTTGTGTATAATAATAAAGGTAAAGTTCTGTAGAAATTTGTAGGTATTGTCGATAGATGCTTGACAAATTTTGCAACTAGTGATTTATTTGTAAATTAATATGAAGAAGTTATTGACTGTAGTGCAATAAATTTACAAAAAAAAATCATCATTGTAATAATAAAAAATCTATTATGGACAATCAGCATTTACCAATCTTAATAAATTGTACTCTTAAAGTAGCGTACTCATAACCTTGATTCATATGCAGTTTATTGAGATAGGTTGGAAGTACGATATTATGGTAGGTCACGATAACGCTTGAATATATAATTATCAAGAGTATTCCAAGCGTAAATTAATTCTCTAATATAATAAATATTTTGTACCTTGATTTTGCTCTATATAGTCTATTCTAATTATATTAATTAAATTCAACATCTGCTCTGCCATCTTTTGATGTTTGATTGCCTTTGTATCTGCCATCAACCAAGTTCCCCGTAATTACCGCTTCTATGATAGTTCGGATATGAAGTCTAGTAAAGTTCTGGATATCTTATCTACTCTTATGATATCTATATTTAATTCCAGGATATTATTTTCCAGGGTGTTTAGTTTAGGTAAAGGTAGATCAACAAAAAAATCCACCCTTATTCATTTAAACGAACGCGCTCCATATTAAGGTCTTTATATTAATTGGCTTCCCTTTTTGTCCCCGAAATTGAATGAATTAAATCCTATGCCCGTGGGTTTCATCCATACGTCACCCTCGCCCCCGCTCCATTTAATTTCGCGCAGGGCGGCGCTGTCGCTAAATGGATAATTTTTAATCGGGACGCTTCGTAAATATCCCATAATTGCCCATTCGCCGCATCTCGGATTTCCCTTAAATAACAATCATCGGCCACTAAAATTCCGGAACCACGCACACATATCATTGTTTATGTCTTGCGTTTACGTGCCCCACGTACCGATTGGGCTTAACGCTAGCGATAAATTATCTTAACGGGACTCGGGGCCCCGAGGGCCGATCCGAACGTTCGCACCCCGACTAGTAATGAAATCCCCATAATTGTCTCTTTGGGTTTTTCGGGACGATATAGATGCCATTCGTCTCTGCTTTGTGGTTATAAGGGTTGTTAAGGGTTGGGTGGTAACACATGTCCTTTTCAATATTTAGAACGACACGGTCCTGCTTGTGTAGGTCAGTCCAGTCACACACACAAACAAAACTTTATTGTGGAAATGTGGACACTCACAGGGTTTACCAATGTTATATTAGATTGTACAAATAATAAATTTTGTTAAATGTAACTGCATGTTTAATGTCAATTTATTTTGCAAGTTTTGATTAAATTGAAACAGTCATATATATTCAAAGACTATAAAAATATTTAAAAAAAATCTTAGTAAAGAAGTAAGGTGCTTAGCAGCTTTGATATTTATGTGATGGTAGTTGATATATTTTTTTATCAACATCAATATTTTGATATTGCTCAAGGTCAGTTTGTAAACCCCCAGATTGATTTTTTTAAGTTTTTAAAGTTGCCTTCTTGTGTTTTTACCTATATTAGATTTTTACAATTGTTTCCTACTTTATTTTTTTCTGTAGCCTGTCTGTCTGCTAAGTTGTGATATTGCATTATGCAATTCCCAACATAACCATCTAAAATGAAATTCAATTATATACTGCAGGCTTTTAGTCCTTGGCACATCTTTATTATATAAAATTTTAATTAAAAAAAAAAACTAAGAACTATTCACTTGTTTGTACCACTATATTTGATTACTCATGGCTATAGTTTCGCATATTCATTATTCTTAAGTAAAGTGAAATAAATTGTGACATCTCTCGAATTTTTGAATTTGTATATATTTGAATAAATATCTACAGTTGTAGACAGAAGTAGATGAAATTCTCCAGAATTCCATTAAATGAAAACATTCTATATGGGTTTGACTGGAAGAACATTCCAAAGAATGAAGTCCGCCTGTGATTCCTGTGCTCAAAATTTAGTGTATTTTTTTATGTATGTGTATATTAATGTATTTTGTTAACGGGAAATCCACAGCATCACAATAAACAATAAACCATCTGTAAGCATCTGTGAATCATTAAGAAAAAGTAGGATGTTCAATATTCACGCAACTCTGTTTCTTAGGTGAAGTTAAGAAGTTTGCTTGTTGTATGAAACAAATGAAATTGTTAAATTATTTTATACAATCCTTTAAAATATTCAATAATATAGTCTATATATCTTTACCAAAAATTTTTTTTGGTTATATTTCAATTATGTCTACAGTATTTCCACCCGTTGATGTTTTTATAAAGAAAATTTAATACAATAAACAGTAATAGCTTTAACATGATAATGATTGCTGAAATTATAAAAAATAATTTTCAAGTTTCTTTATTTATTTAAAAAATCTAAAAGCCTTGAACTTTCTCAAAGTTCATAAATAGTATATATTTCTGAAATTTTAAGGAAAGAATATACTTGTTATATTCCATGATTTTAGTTTTAGTTTATTTACACGTGTTTATATAGTGTTAATTAAAAATCAAAAGTTGTCCATGAATTATTATCAAAGGTAAGAAAGTTCTAACAAAACTTGCTCAATTTATTTAAAGGAGGTAATTATGTTATTACTATTTTATCGGCTTACCAATTTTTGATCAAATAATTTTGAACGCTACGATCTGATCCATCTGATATCTATCTAATGTATATATCGTGTTTAGCTAATTTTGTTGATAGTTTATATTACAAGGTCTATTATGAAAGTAATGTGCATGATTTTATTGTGACGCGACTATCCATCGCAGCAGGGTAAAACAGGTCGGGAAATGTGGTGAAGGGTCTGCTCTTCCAATGCAGCCGTTCTCCAGTTTGCTTCGAGCAGTCTGAATTGAAAGACGTGTTTTTCAATCAAATTTTACATGCGGCTTGAAAATACTGCATTTTAAGGTCACAGTTCGGGAGATGGCATAAGGCCTTCAAGGAGGATCGGCAGGAGATCATAGACGAACCCCGTTCTGTCTGTCCAACAACGGTTTCTTTTTTTTGTCCGAGGGATTATTCATTTTGCCGGTGCTCCAGTGATTGAAACCGTGGGTCGCGCGTGAGTGCTGGCATCAAAGACCCGGTTAGGCTCCACTATAACAATGCACCCAGCCCTACGGCCTTCATCGTTACCAATTTCCCGGCCCAGAGATACACCCTGCTGGAGGTCTCCCAGCCCCCCACAGCCCCGACTTGACTGTGCGAGACTTTTTTGTTTCTCCGACTGAAGAGAGAGCTGAGAGGAAAGCTTTGGGAGTCCTTCGAAAACATCAAAAAGTACGTTACAACATGTCTGAGTGGCATTCTCGTCGAGGAGTTTCAGGGTGCTTTCCAGGCTTCCGCAAGTGTGTTGATTTGTACCGGAACGATCAATAAATATATTTTTTCTCAGAAAATGCGCATTACTTTTATAACGGACCCTGTATATATAAATTACATATTTAATTGTGATTACTTCTAAACAAACTTTTTTTGGCCACATATTCTATAGCTGTTAAGTTTTTAACTTTCTCTATTAATTTTTTAACTAATTTTTTATTTCCATTTTTGCCACTCAACCACCTTTGTTGGTGGTTGAGTTTTTCTGACCACTACCGCAGTTATTTCTTCTGTTTATTTTATATATTTATTTCGCGTTACACTTTTGTGCTTTGAAATAACGAAATAATGTTTGACCTTTAAGTTATTTTTTGACATTTACTTTTAAACAGTTTACAGTTTACTTTATATTTAGGGATTCTAATCTGACTGGTTTAATTTGTTTAATTTCATGATATCTTAAAACTTGTGAGTAACAACTCATAGGATTATTTCAAACTCACAGGTTTAATTTCAAAGCTCGACATATGGTTTCTTCATGTTCTCATGGAAAGAAATTTGTGTCGTCGCGTTGCCATTTGCTTCTTAAAAGCCAAGAAAATGATTAAGATGAACCACTCCGAAAGCAATCTCTGTGTAGTAGAATTGCTATTTGTGACTTGTCTAGGACTACATAACCATCAATTCTGAAATACCTTTTATTAAGTGAATAATGCCTGAATAGAAATATAAAATGTACATATTGTTGCTGAAGACTTCCACTTCGTTATACACTTTATATAAATTGACACAATATAATATAAGCATAAATAAGCCAGTAATGGCTAAAATATTGTCTAATAGACAATATATACTACTGGTGATGATGCCTCCATCTAGTATTAAGGGTCTGAGTGGAGGAACACTACGTGAGCTCCGCTCGCATTTCCCTTGCTCTAAATTGTTAAGTGTTATATACGAGGGTTCTTCAATAAATAGTGTCCCATATTTTTTTAGAAACTATTTATTTAAAAGTGTTAAGTTTTGGTGACAATATAGCTACATGTTTCTTCTACACGTACTATTTTTCAACTTGTACGGTCTTACGCCAGCTTGAAACAAGTGCCTGTATTTCCTGCAGGTATCAACCCGTGACCTGTGCTCGAAGCCATGTTTCACCGCTTGAATTACGCTCTCATCATCATCGAAGTGTCTTCCAAGCAAATCGTCTTTAAGAGGTCCGAAGAGATGAAGTCTGACGGTGCCAGATTTGGACTGTATGGTGGATGAGGCAATGTTGTCCAACCCAATTTGGTGAGGTGTTCTCGGGTTCTAAGACTTGTGTGCGGGCGTGCATTATCGTGTAGCATCAAGATTTCAGCCGGATTCTTGTCATGCCCAACACGCCGGAAAAGTTTATTGAGTTTGTCCAAGGTCTTCACGTATGCTTCGGAATTAATGGTTGTCCCTTTTGGTATCACATCAACAAGAATGACCCCTTCACTGTCCCAAAAAACAGTAACCATGACTTTTCCAGTTGACTTGAATTTTTTCGTTCTTGGTGATTGAGGATGGTGCCATTCCATTGACTGTCTTTTGGTTTCCGGCTCAAAGTGGTGCACCCAGGTTTCATCACCCGTCACAATCCGGGACAGAAACCCTTCCCCCTCAGCATCAAACCTCGGCAACAAATCAGATGACATGGTTGTTCTTTGCATCCAGTGTTCTGCTGTGAGACTTCTTGGGGCCCATTTTGCCCAAACTTTTGAATATCCGAGAGTCTTGATCATTGCACACACACTTCCAGTGCTGACTGACAGCTGTGAGGCCAATTGTTGCACTGCGATGCGGCGGTCCGTACGAATAATGACATCCACGTGCCTCACCATGTCTGGAGTGGTGGCACTGACAGGACGCCTGGATCGTAGCAGTTCTTGGAGTTGAGTTGTTGGACTTTCTGACGCCTTAACTCTCTTTGCCCACCTCTTGACGGTGCTCCTATCGACAGCACAATCTCCATACACTACACACAAAACGATATTTTCCACAGTGTCTTTCTCTGCAATCAAGAACTCAATCACTGCTCGCTGTTTATAACGCGGACCACTAACAAACGCCGTTTTGAAAATTCACTACAGCTCTGCCATCTGTTGGAATGATTTGAAACTTCGTCCACCGGGAGGAGAAACACTGAACTTGATGTACTTAGAAGTACTTTCAGTTTTTGCTCATTGTGGAGAAAAAACTTCGGCACATTACTTATTGAATGAACCTCGTATTTATATAAATTATTAGAACATTTCTTTAAGTGGACATATAAAGCAAAATAAATAAATATAAAATCTGTAATGTTCCACTGAGGCAAAGCGAGAATTTATTTTTTTAACTTCTACTAAACACTGTTACTGCTTTGATGCAATATACTAATACACACACCATATTCTCCATCGATTTGTTTGTACCGGTTCCTACTATTTTCTTGATAAAATTTTTCTTGAAATGCGTAGGGAGAAATCATATTGATTTTCATGGAATACTAATGGCAAATGGCAAAGGTACGAAACTAGTACGAACAATATATAATTTAATAAAATATTTATTCATTAGAAAAAAATGTTTTTCATAAACAAAAAAGATAGAAATTATTTTTCGAACAAACCAACAAACCAACTCTTGATAATGCCGTTGATAATGCCGTAAAAAACTAGTTGAGTAAATATAGAAAAATTGTGAAACAAACCAAGTGTAATTTAATTTAAACCTTCATTAGTAATAAACCAACTCACTTTGGTGTATGTTTATTATACCTATATTCAAGAGTATAGCATTTTTGTACTCATTTACTGTCGAAAAGTCTACTTTTTATATTCATTACTACAAGTAACGAACTTTCTTTGTTTTTAGCATCTACTTTATCATATTTTGCAATCGCTCGTATTTCTTCTTTTGCTCAAGTCTTATGTTTTTATCTATGATTATATATTTTAAAAGTTGTTGGTAAGTTAGAATAACTTGAAATTATTGTTTCTGTGATGGTAAGCTTTATAGAAATTTTATATTCCATCCGTAATTGTTTATATTTTATTTAAGAAAAATTTAGTTATAATTAATTTCTTTTTCTTGGATAATGAACTAAAGCTTGTAGAATATTTGGAAGAAAGAGTTGTCTTATTACCTACCTATTTTTCCCTTTATGCAAAACGCGCTGTATATTTATTTGCACAAAAGTTCATGTGGGTTTTGTAAATATGATTCTATTTTTTGAAATATCCCATGAAGATATCGGGCATTAATTATTATAGCGAAAATTGTGAATCCTTATTTATATACCTAAATTTCTTCTTGTATGGGCCAGGCATATATTAAAGACTTTGCGTAGTTTATTGTTATGTTCTTAGTTGATCGTCGTTACCTTCGGTTTTATTATTTTTTAAGTTCGTTTCTTAGATTACTCATAAAAAAGCTTTACGTCTAATGGAAGGATATGTGTTTTTTCTTGTTTTTGTTTAAAGATGCTAATATGGAATCGTTTCTATTTTTATGCAAAAAACAATGTCCATGATTTTAAATATATTTTCGACAATTGGCGCCTTCAAGTGCGTGGTGCCTCTTCGACATCGAAATTACCGGAACGGAATCGCCGAAATCAAAATTTTACGTGATTGGCTGTTGCTAGGATCATAAAAAGTATTCACATTTTTAGCCACCTAGAATTTATAGAATTTTTCAGATTTTTTCAATTATAAATCTGATTAAAATTTCCGAGAAATTTTTCATTTCGACTTGTTTTTGTAATTCTTTGATTTTTCTAACATATTATCTACAAGACCTTTTTTCTATTACAAATTGCAGAGATTTTCTTCTACGATTCTAGTATCTTATAGCAATGTTTCCTTCAGTTTTACAAAATTTTGTCTAGAACATCTTTACCCAACTAGAACGTAAATGATGACTTCCTTAATGTGTTGGGACACAATTGATTTATATCAAAAAAAATCTTTTAGTTGACCAGACATGGAACAACTCTCAAAGATTTTAGATTTTTTTGCTCATCCAACGAGCTTGAATGAGCGTAGATATCATGCATATTTGTGTGGAGAAACATAAACTTGAATAAAAGACATTTAAAAAAGTTGGCAATTGCTACCTGCTACCATTAAATAGAAAATTTCCTACCGATTCAAACTAATTGCAATATTTTCTTGTTAAATAAAAAATGGTGATGAGGCCATCATAGTACTTTTCCTATATTTTTTCTGGAAAAGCAAATCACATCTTACAAGCGGATATACTTTTCACTAACTGAAATCATCACGTCCAGACATCGTGATAGTAAAGGTGAAGAAAGGCAGACCGACCTCAGCATGTCGGCATAGCAACTGAAGAGCGACCCGTCCCTCGAAGAGGTTAGGAAAAGTGTCGCTAAGGTGCGGAAAAACGTGGCTAGTAACCTGCTGCTAGAACTGGGAAAGTCCGCTGCAGCCATCAAGGTGTCAGGCGCCATCCCTCAGATGTTGGGCGAGATGGCGAGATGACCTCTGAAATCGAAGATCTCGACGAGCTGACGACTACTACTGAGGTCTGCGATGCTCTGAGCAAGAAGCGGAAATGACTATTGGGGCAACGGCTGTCAAGTCTATCTGCAAGGCGTGGAAGAGTACGCAAACAGCTGTGGTTCATCTGCTCACCCATCGTGTACAATCTCATTGCATTTCTTGATGGAAAAAAGTACATCCTCCAGAAACTGGGGTAGCGTTTATTCTAAAAAGTTCCAACCCAAACGTTCAACGAGACTTAATCTTAAAAACGTTCATCAAGTATCTCACGTGGATTTTTTTCAGCCTACAGATGGTTTTTTATAAAATTCCTTATTATCATACATTTCTTGAAAAAATCGCAATTTACAGTAGATAATCAGTAGCTGAGGAATTTGAACCAATGTGTGCAAAGGCCATTGACAGAATGGAATATGTGGATGAAAAATCAGCAGGAAGAAGTGTCCGAGCGCGTTGTATGTAATAAGGGTACAACAAATAGCCTCTAAGAATTTTCCAAACAGTCTCATTACTAACATTGAAAGTATTTGCAATTTTTTTAAGTAGAATCTCTTATACATCTACTGTTCTTACTGTCATTGGCCTTCCTGTTTCTCCACTGCGATTCAATGTGCCTGTTTTATGAATAAGTTGATGAATATGATTTTCAATGTAGAGGCTGTCTCAAAATGAACTAATATTTTAATTTATATAACATATTATATTGTTGGAAAAGTACGAATATTTTCATTTTTACTTTCCCTATATACGAAGTATATATAGGGGAAGTATTGTGATCGTGATTTTTTTTTGAAAAATTATTTTTGCGGAAATATCCGTTTTGAGGTCCCCCGAGTCCATTAAACTAATTTCTGGAAAAAATGATATTCTTTTGCCAATTGCTAATAAACCATTGAAGCAACATGAAAGTTATATAACAAATAATTGTAGAGAATTGAATAAATTATTAAGAATAACCTTTTTGCATAAACCGCATAATTTTCGAGTAAAATATAGGGAAAGTACTATGATGGCCACATCACCATTTTAATATATGGTACAAATATGGAGGTTATGTGTGGAACAACATACCCGATAAATGTGCGCCCTGACCTTGTTTCAAATGGTCATTCTTTTGACAAAATTTTCAATTACATTTTGGCATAATTGCGGACTAATTTCATTAATGGTGAGTCTAATTTCTTCCTGGTTGTCTGAAATGGTCTGTGGATCATTAGCATACACTTTTCCTTTCAGAAAACCCAAAAGGAAGAAGTCTAATGGCGTCAGAACTGGCTATGGAACTTTGTCTGCAATAAATGCATTGTTTCTTTCGCAGTGTGGCAGGTTGCACCATCTTGTTGAAAGAATATATCTTCCAAGTCCATGCCGTTTAATTTCATAAAAAGTTGGTTATCATATCACGATAACGAGCACCATTGACAGTAACCGTATTTTCCGCAGCATTCTCGAAAAAGTACGGCCCAATCACTCCTCCAACCCAAAATCCGCACCAAACAGTGACTCTTGGTGGATGCATGAGAAGCTGTTGGATCACTTGAGGATTTTCGGTCCCCCAAATTGGACAGTTTTGTTTATTTACGTAGCCAGTAAGTTGAAAATGCGCCTCATCGCTGAAGATGATTTTGTTCGAAAAATCACCATCGATTTGTTGATGCTCTTGGATCTTGTATGCATGAAAATGCAGATCTTTAGTAAAAATTCGCTGCACAAAGCATCTTGAAACGTCCAATTGCTGAGTACGATGGCGAATCGAGGTGGAAGGACATTCGCCAACACTCGCACTCACTGCGGCTATGTTTTTAATCGACCGACCAGTACAAGAACGGCCACTGCTTTTCGAGGTTAGAATTGAACCTCTAACCTCAATTTTTTTATTAAATGCACCACAGTGTTGCGAGATGGTGCGTTATGATGACCAAAAGTCTCTGCAAAATTTTTACCATTTCACAATTCACAGTTTCTAGGCGTTGCTCGATCGTGTAATTATTCATGACTAAACCTCAATACTTACTAAAGCCAGTTGTCAAAGATTAGTACTCTATGTTTGCCACAAAAAAATGGCGCGAAATTTAAAATGTCAGATCAATTTGAGATACCCTATATAATCGAATAGCTGCCATCAGTAAGTTCACAAAAAATGCATGTGAGTCATTTCGGCGTTCATATAGCGATTCAATAAACGACTTCATTAACAAAAGTTTGACTGTTAAAGATAAAAAATAATCGTCAAACAGCCAAACGTCACTCAGTCTCAAAAAATTCGACAGATACCAAATGATCAATCAAATGAAATCGACGTTTAAACTGTGTTTCTTTTCGATAGCACCATAACTTACAGCTATGTTAGATAAATATGTCATATTTACATTTATAATCTCTTGAAACAATATATTATACTTCCTCACCTGTTTTTCGAAAAATAGATGGTCGAAAAATTCCTGCTACGACTTTAATTTGTTAATCATTAGTTCTGCTGCAGCGAGTTCTATTTAATAATGTATGGAAAATGATTGAGGACAATTAGAAGATAATTTAAACCACCTGGTTTTGTTTCACTATTTTAGTTTAGTGTGAGAATTTAATTCACCGTAATGTTGAGGTCTTCACAAATAAATGATTCAATGGTATTTTTTTCATATAGAGCTGCTCCCCTATGATCATCTTCTTATCGGCAGCAAGATGAAATAAGGTGGAATGCATATATTGAAAGTTAACTAGTAGAATTTTCCTAAACAATACGTATTTACTAAGATCATTATATTCATAACTGTACTTTTTGAGCACTATATGAAATCTTTCTAAAATAATATTAATGCTATGATATATAAAAGTAGTAGTGGTATACAAATTTTATTTTGAATATTACACGATACGTATTTTATGTTCACTTTATTATACTTGAAAAAATAATATCCAATCATCATTTCAGTAAATTAATTTAAACGTGAGGGACTTTTATTTAATCAAAGTCCCCTACCAATGTCCATCAAGCGGCGAAAATTCAGGCATTCAGTTCGATATTTACATTCGGACATATATTTACTACGATACTGAACGGAAGTAAATGAGGCCAGACTAGCGTTAATTAATGACATACAGTCTGAATCTATCCGCTCCCAGCTCTACTCGTGGATTTGCTAGGATATCCCTCGGCGTCGGGATTCCGTTCAATTTTCCTAATTGCCTCGTCCTCCTGTCTTCATTGGCATTCTGCGGGGCATTGGAGGCATTAGTTGCTGGGCGCCGATATTGTCCTATTTCTGCTATAAAGAAACCTCGACACGATAATAACGGTATTAGGGCCGGGAAACAACCGACCGTATGATGTGGGATGATGCGATTAGGATTAAGACAAGCAGACATTACTTGACTGTAGTAAAGCTATTAATACATCCAAAAATTTAATTGAAATCAAGAACGTTCCTATAGTCTGTTCGTTGGATCTTTCGTCGTACGTCACAAACTATCGCTTCAAAAAACGACGAAAGTTTTACACTGCGTTCTTTTTCTAACGCATTTGGTTTACTTTATCAGACTGAATGTTTTTGCGTCGTTTCTTGAAGCGATAATTTGTGACGTACGACGAAAGATCCAACGAACAGACTATATATAGTCTGTTCGTTGGATCTTTCGTCGTACGTCACAAACTATCGCTTCAAAAAACGACGAAAGTTTTACACTGCGTTCTTTTTCTAACGCATTTGGTTTACTTTATCAGACTGAATGTTTTTGCGTCGTTTCTCGAAGCGATAATTTGTGACGTACGACGAAAGATCCAACGAACAGACTATATATAGTGTTAATTTATTCATTGGCCATCTTATCGTTAGCATATTTTTGAAATTCATCAGTTTTTCTAGAATGACTTTCTCATTTATCACTTGGTGAAACATGTTGAACTATTACTGATGAATGATGATGTTAAGTGTAATTTAATTTAAACTTAAACAAAACTGATGAAAGTTTTGTTTTGGATTGACGTACGCACAATCTTATTTTAGGCGTTTTATTTTTATTTATTACCTGTAGTTTGTCTTAATGGCAAATGATTAAAAAATAAAACTATATTCTATATGATAATTGTATTTATTGTGTCAAATTTAGTTAAAAGACCAAGGTCGATAGCCAAACATTACTACTACTACAGCTATAGTTAAATTTTATAGTATAAAGTATAAACAAAGTTTTATACATTCTAATAACAGGAAACTATTTGCAAAGCAAACTTCTAAAAGTTTATCGATAATGTAAAGGGGAAATAATAATAAACAACAGCAATAAAGAGGATTGATACACGTTCCACGAGTCTATATGTCTATTGTACATATCTCGTAAACCCGATAGTGTCCAATAAAATTATTACCATGAACTAGATTTATCAGAATTCCGGCATCATCTTTCAATCGGCCGCTCGGATATTGGATAGTCGTCGAATATTTCCATGTAAACCAACTCCATTCCATTTGATCGAAAACGAGCGCCGGTCACGGCCATTACCCCCGATCGCCTCATAAATCAGGGAAAAAAGTCCCATCGTCGTGACGACTCCGGGTTTTCGAGGACTTCGCGATGCGGGCGGGTCGAATGCAAAAGTTTTCAGGGATCAGCGGCGAACGACAAAAAGGACCGGATTTATGTTTCGCAATTAAGCTGCTCCGCCCGAGAAGTGCGCAATTGAGTGGACCCCGGTTAAGGTCCGCGCGAAAAAGTCAATTGTTTTTATCTTCTCTACGAGATCCCTTTGTCCACGGATAATGAGTACTCTCTATAATTGTCCGGCTATTGTGTGTGCAGAAATAGGGACGTCAATTGGGGTTTAAAACTTGGTTCATTTAGAAGATAATAATAACAATTATTATTATTATTAGTGGGTATAAAAGGTTATTGAATTTTTGAAAAAATAGTGTATAAGTATTTATGTAAGGATTTTAGAATAGTTATTTGTACAACAAGTGTGGAAATGTTACGCTTTTCCGCACGAGAGTAGGATGATCAAGTTCCTACTCGAGTGCGGAAAAGCGCATATCCCACGCGTTTAACCCACTATTTTTTCACATACTGCATATAACATCAATTATAAAGGTGTTTGCGATTTCATTTTTGACAATAACGTATAAAAATTAGGTTATAATTACCAATAGTACGTGTGTTGTATATATTACTCAATGTATGTAGCTGACACTGACATTGATTAATAGCAAATAAAAAGTAGTGCGGAAAAGTTTTGCTATGCAGAAAACTTCTCCTTTTCTCAACGATTTTGGATGCGGAAATGTAAGGTATTTCTATTCAGTATGTGAAACAATACTTTTAAAAGTTTCGATCACAAATTTGTAATTATTAAGGTATTATTATTATAAAAGAGAATAATATATTACATCTGTCTGATCACCGGGATCAATTTTGCCTTATGTATTTTTAATGTTTATGCTGTCTTTATCCGCATAATTGATTGTTCTAAGTTGCCGAAAGTGTGGCTGTTTTCGAGCAAACGATTTGCGAATGTTTGTAACGATGTAAATTCCTTTACAGGAATACAACTTTATCTGTATATTCCTGGCTATCTGTTTTTGTATTTGAATTATAAATTAAATTCAAATTTTACTATTACATTTGATGGCTATTTTTACATTTAACTCTTTAAGAATAGTCTTAATTAAAAAAAAGTTATACTTTGGAACTACTTATGGCCATCTGGGATAGCTAGCTGCAAAGGTACTGTGGAATATTGCATTATTTTAATGTATTAAGGTTTGCGCAGAACCGTCTTTTATGTTTTCTTTTGTTACCACCAGGTGAAAATAAATCAGTTTATAACCGATCACATGCAAGAATATATATTTAATTACTCGATTTCCTAAAATAGAAAAATCAATTAGAAATACTATATTTATTAAAAAGAAAAACATATTTTTAGTTTTAGATATTTGAGGATAAATTGTAGAAACCTAATGATTGCATTATTTATATCAGTTACCTTTATTTCTTTATTAGATAAGAAACATTTATAACAATTGTCTTTTCCTCCCCAGAAGAATTATTTTTTATATTTTTTTTATTTTTATTCGTTACAGATATTTATGAATTATTTAAAAATTTTCATATAAATAGTTAAAATTTTACAATAAAACCGAAAAACAATAGAAAGTTTATTAACAGAAGGGTGACATTAGCAAGTGACATTTACTTAAAGAAAATGAGTTACATAAGTTTCAATATTTTTGTGGACATGTAATAAATATTTAAATACGAAAAGACCCGACAAAGTAAGTACTTTGAGGCTAAAAAAGTATTCCTTACACTCATCTCTATATCCTATTCTCGCAATGACATGGACAGCTCGACGTTGCAGACTAAATATTCTAGAAGCAACACTCAAGTGTCCCCAGGCCAGTATGCAGTAGCTAATTCTGGACTGAAAAATAGCATGGTATGCAGGTATAAGTATTTATGAGGACACAGAACTGCTTAGCATACTTAATTTACTGCTCAGTTCCCTCTCATGTTCCTTCTAACCCAGCTTAGTATCAAGACATAAGTCTAGGAACTTACAAGACCAGTGTTCTTCATTACCAAAATTTAGAGAAAATGTGAGCTTTTCGATCTTTGATACATTGAGAGACAGTTTTTTTTACAACTAAACCATGTTAGTACTTCATTACTTATGTCCTCTCTTTGTTGTATAGCTCTTACAAAAATATCAGATTTGATGTTGTGTCATCTGCATACATGATTATAGATCCGGTATTTATATACGATGGTAGGTCGTTTACATTAATTAACAATAACAAAGGCCCTAAAATTGAGCCTTAAGGCACACCACAAGTAATCTCAGCAAATTCGATGAATGATATGCTACGTACTGAGTTCTATTTTTGAGATATGAACTTACTAGCTGACAACTTTCTGGTCCAAAGTTATAAAAATACAATTTTGTAGCAAGACGTCATGAGTAACGCAGTCAAATGCCTTGCTGAGGTCAAAGAAAGAGGTTGCTGAGTACTGGCCAGCTTCAAAGCCAGCCATGATTTCCTCAACAAAAGCCATAACCGCGCTCTCCGTTGAACGGCCAGCAGGAAAACCATATTGATTGTCGGTTAGTAGTTCATTTTCATCAAGAAAAGATACAATTTGATTCTAACGAAATCTCTCAAATATTTTGGAAATGATAGGCAGTAGAGAAATCGGGCGATAGTTGTTTATATCTGAAATCAATCCTTTTTTATGTATCGGTATGGCAGTAGCTATGGTTTCCTGGTTTTGAATACACATACTTATTAATTTAGTGAGAGGTGTTATGATTAAGTCTGTCACATATTTAATTGCCCCACATGTCATACCGTATATATTTTGAATTTTTTAGAGACATTATTGCTTCGCGTACCTTATTCTCACTCACTTCCCTAAAAGCAAAATAATTACTAAAGGATCTATCTGCAAAGGTAGCAAGTCGGATTGTACGGACTAAAAATAGTGGTGAAGAATATATTAAAATCATCAGGTTGTATATCACAGTTTATGTTATCACAGTCCGGTTATTTATATCTTATTAATGACCACATTACCTTTGCTTTATTGGTCGATTTTGCAATATAGTTTGATTTGCATTTTTTTTAGAATTTCTTTAGAGCACATTAGTAATCTGATTTTAATTTGGCATATGTTTGCTTAATTTCAGCGTGCTTCTTTTACCAGAGAGAGATTCTCGCGCATTCGTTTAAGATCATTGTTGTACCAAACTACATGATTCGTTTTTATTGTGGTCTTTTTCAATGGAAAACAATTAAAAAAAATATTGTTCTAATAATTCTATAAATAATTTAAACGCCGAACAAACACATTTGTAGTTATTAATGAAAGAAAAATCTGTATTTTTTAAGTAATTATACAACTTGTATTTACCTTTTTGTGTAATGGGTCGTATTTGGCGTGTGAGTGGCAAATCTTCTGAGTCTGTTACTGATATTTTTATATGTATTCCAATATGATCAGATAAACAGAAATCAATGGAGGTAACATTTATTTCTGTTGCCTCCAAATTGGTGAACGCATTGTCCAAACACTTGTTTAGTGACCAATTTCTGGAGCCCATATGAAGCCAGAAAATTGATTACGGTTCACCTCGGCAAGACGTTTCTCCTGCCTAGTTGAACAAATTGAAACGTTGAGAGCAATAGATGACAGTATATACGTGGGAAAAATATCAGTCTATTCAGTATGCAACATTGAAAACTTAACGTGAAATAAAATCTTTGTTTTTCAAGAGGGAGCAAACCAAGATAAGTAAGAAGTATTTTATAATTATTTTTATCAAACAAAAGGTTTGACCGGTAGCAGATAAGTTTTATCATTTTACGTTGTACCCGTTCCAATCTATCAATGTGACACTGGTAGTATGGTTACCAAATTATGCAACAATAGTCTAAAATTGGTCTGACTAAGGTGGAGTATAATGTGGGATAGAATTAAAATGTATACTAATACCCCGTAAAAAACTTTTTATCTGTAAAGCTTTTTTTGTAATTAAATTTAAGTGTTCATTAAAATGAAGTTTTTTGTCAAACATAATGCCTAAATTATTAATGTTATAAACCCTCTCTAAAGGAGTGCTATCTGGAAAATAGACAGCCGGCACAAATAGCCTTTGAACACATTATTGGAGCAACATATCATACGTTGATCCAGATCATTTTGCAGGATGCGACTATCTTCATTGGTGGTGATTTTACGATACAGCTTCAAATCATCTACATAGAGTAAGAAATTTGATTGAATATCTTTACCAACATCATTAATAAAGATGAGAAATAGCAATGGCCCAAGGTGAGACCCTTGAGGCACACCGGAAGTTGCGTTTATTACAGAATTGGAAACTGCATAGTTTATTTTCATCACATATTGTCTACAACTCATGAAAGATTGAAGCCATTTAATCATGTACCCAGCTACACCATATGTACGGAGTTTCTATAAAAGTTTACTAACTTTGTCAAACGCTTTACTAAAGTCGGTATAGATCATCAACTGTTCCTTCCTACATGGCATCAATAATATAATTTGAATATGTAAACAAGTTGAAAGCTGTAGATTGTGATGGGAAAAAAAACATGTTGCTCCCATCTCAGTGGCTTAAATTTTTTCAACATATATTTCGCAACCAACTTATCTAACAATTTAGGAAAATATGATTGAATGACTTTATAATTGTTTACAAATTCCATTACGCCTGCTTTAAAAACCGGGACAGTGTAGCATCGCTTCCAAAGAGATAGGAAGAATCTATCTCTGAGTGAACGGTTAAATAATTTAGTAAGAGGTAAAGACAGGGCAGGTGCACATGCAAAAAGCAGGCGGCATTTCATCAGGACCAGACGTAGCACCATTTTTAATTTTAGATAGGCATTCTAAAACATCTGTCTCACTAAATTGTAACTTATTGAAAATAGTCAGCAAATAGATCCGCTATACCTGAATTCGAGTTTGCGACAAGGGTTCCGTACGTCATACTGGATGAAAGACCTCTACCACTGTCATTTTTAGATTTTCAGTATTTCCAAAATATATTGATATCATAAGGTATACTCCTCTCAACGTCCTCGATATAATTTATGTGATCCTTAACTATAGTGTCCTTGTAGACAGCTCGTAAATTAGAAAGAATTACGTAGTCATTCCTAGAACCTGACCGTTTAAATTTCTGCGAGCTCTCCGATTTTCTTTAATTAAATTAAGATTTCGAGAACCAACCAGGAAAATGAGATTTTAATTTCTTTCGTTGAGGGACATAACGATTAATGCCTGGTATAGAATTTTGTAAAATGTATCTATATCATTTTCTATTGAGAGACTCTTAAACAAATTTACCCAGTTAAAGCTGCTAATATAATTAACTATATCTACGATATCAGCATTAGAGAAATTACATTGAAATGATTCATATAATGTTGATAAACTGCAGGGATTATTAAAATCTGTTAATAACGGTGGATGATAAATGTCATACTTCACTAATGGATCAGAGATAGAACAATTTATAGTGGGAACATTAGAAAAAGCAAGGTCTAAAATATGGCCGCTATTATTAATTATTATTAAGGAGTTAAACGGATAAAAACCGCCACTCATAATACCACCACATAGAAGACGCAGACTATCTTATTTATTAGTAAATATCCGACACATTCAATCTCGGTGATTCACTTCACTATTTTTCAATAATTTCAGATAATGCTCTAATATGTCCGGCAGACAACTCAGCAGCTGATCGCGGATGAATCTAAACACAGCCAATTATATTCTGGCCCTTGATAGAAACCCAAATTTCTTTACGATTTTCGGAATCCATAGTAACAAGACTAGAGCTTCATATTTACTCCACTGTCATATATAGTATAACGGTATCGATTATTTCGTTCAACATAAAATACATTTATTTCATTGGTTCAAATGTGTATATATAACTGACAACTCTTTTCGATTTTATGCTTCGGCTCTTGATTAGTTTATTAGGTCCTGTATTTTCGTTTTTGTATTTCACTTGGCTATTGCCGGTTTCAGTCAATGTGGAAGCATCCCAGGTAGCGTTGATCTTACGAAATGTCAATGTTATCATTTACATTAACGTGTAAAAGTGTTTAAAATGAATCCAAAACGGTTTGGAGAAATTAGTTTAAGTGAAATAAAAAACAATGTGGAAGCACAAACGCCCCAAAGTGCGGCGCGGCCAAAAAATACGTCTGGAAAAAATTCTCCGAATTTTGTAAAGAACGTAATCACTGCCGTGAAGAAAATACATCAAATGAACAACTTGCTGATATACTCACTGATTGGGCTTTCAATATGCGAAAAACGGATAGAAGTGAGTACAAGAAAATGGTAATAAAAACGATTTGGAATAATATTTACAATTAACAATAAATTATTAAAATTAATGTATATTTTTTTACAAAATAATCTTAATAAATACAACTCGTGTAAATGTTGCTTTAGCAACATAATTTATTTCTCAAAATCGAATGAATTTGTGTTTCGACAATCATTATACACTTGTTGTATTACTCGTGATAAGTTCGTTATCTCGTATATCAGTATGTAACCATGATTCAGAAATACAAATGGCATCAAAGTCATTTTCCTAAACAGCATTATAGAAATCAAATAATTTTGTTCTCAGTCCGATAACATATTGATAGAACACAGATAGACCATATTGTTTAGTAGATACTAACTTTGGCTTTCAGACGGCTTTTCTATACGAAAGTGGTAATGACGAAGAGGGACAAATTTTCTTTGATTGCGATACCTTGCGGCCATTTCGACGCATCAAGTATAGTTTTAAAATGAAGTTCATCAATACCAATTTTAAAAGATGACTGATCAGAGTTCACCATTTCTTCTTTTACGTCATTACTTGCAACATATTTTATTAGCTTCACGTGCAGTTTTGTTTTATATTCTTGCTCTTGTGAAAGCTTAAGCATTTCTACGTTCCATCTTTTGCACTGGCCGGTTTTCATTTTGGCTACCATTGTAGTTTTTTCTCTTAGTTTTCCTCCTACTAAGTGATCCGAGACTGCGTTTGTTCTTTGGAGAGTACGTACATTAATTGTCTGTAGCTCACCTTTTTGAAGGTATCTGGTTTACCTCGTATCTTTCAGATTCCGTTATAATTTTTTTTTTCTTGGAAAGCATGTGCTAGTCATAATATAGTTACTTTGTGAGACGAACTATTCTACTTCGTTATTATTAGTGTTGTTATGTAAGCTATGTTTTCCGAATATGCCTGGGAAAACTTCTTGTTTCCCTAACTTGACGTTAAAGTCGTTAAATGTGACCACTGCATCATTTGACACATTTCGTAGAAGTTGTTAGCTTTTCCCTCATCCTCCGTTTTCTTCCATTGGTGCGTATACATTGATTAACGTAATATTATGCAACTTTCCTTTTAATCTTAATATGCATATTCGTTCGGACGTTGATGTAAATGCTATAATTGTTTTGCATAAGCTTTTCGTAACTAAGAAGCCTAGTCCTCTTTCACCTTCTCATGTTTGGTGTCCAGAATAGTAGAGTGAGAACGTATTTTTGTGGATTTCTCAACTATCTTCCCATCTTAACTCCTTTAGGGCCACTGTTTCCATTTTGTATCTCTGTAGCTCTTTCACTAGGCTATTCATGACTTCTGCCTTCATTAGGGTTCCGAATTTTAATTCCATAATCTTGTCCTTTTCCGTGTGCCCAACCCCCTAATGATCGACGGACTATTTTTCGCTAACCCTGGCTTCACCTTATATTCAGGTTGGTTATCTAATTTTGGGCGAGGTTGCTCAGGTTTCTGGGATTTCCCAACGTGGAGATGAAAGTCAGAATTGAGTAGGAGGAGACAATATCTTCCTGTGCGATTATCGTACGGTACGCATGCACTATCTTCATTTGAACCCCATTAGAATTCTTTTACAAACGAAAAGAAAATAAATTGCCCAAGAAGACAACTTTACCAATGAAAACAAAAGTAGTTGTTTTTTTAGACATTTTTAAATCCTGATGAAACAAACAAGTACGCTAAATTCTAAATTTAGTAATTTTAAGAAAAAGAATTGTAATCAAATAGTTATAAAAAACAACATTGACATAATGAAACATATTTTCAATTTAGTTAAACAAAAATTGGAAAATATTTCAAAAAAATTAAAAATTTTCAAATAAAAACATTTAGAATTTGATTAGAAAAATAGTTTTAAGAAAAACATCTATAAGAAAATAAATTTGTTTTAAAAAATTGTCAGAAACAATTGAAAAACTGTTATATTTAAAAAAATATGCATAAAACCCGTTTCAAACAGATCATAAAAAATAATCTAGAATTTTTAAGGAAATACAAGTAATAAAAAATATTTTACAACAGACATTTTTTTGAAATTTAGCCAAGAAAACAATTTAGAAAACAAAGAATAATGTTTTTAACAAAACAAACTTGAAATTATTATTATTTTCAATTTCTAAATATTAATTAATTATAAGCACTTTTAAAACTTTGATTTTCTTAAATCCATGTTTACAAATGTACTATTAACTAAGTTCTGGCAACAATCAAGAATTATTGTTTGTTTAAAAAAATAATTTACTTAAAAAAACTAAAGGAATTTAGATAATAATAAAAAGAATTTAAAACTATTCAAAAAACATTTCAAAAATAGTTCAAATTATTGTACAAAATAAAAATATTACGAATATTTATTTTAGTCTTAAAAAAATAATAGTAAGGATTGTTTATAGAAAGGCACTTGGTTGGTTTCACAATTTTTACGATTTATTCCGACTAGTTTCGATTTTTACATCATTATCTAGGAATGGTACAGAAGAAATACTACTATTAAAAAATGTTTCACCACGTGATAAACGAGAACCAAATTCAACAAATATTAAACGCCAGTAAAGCAGACCTCGTTTCCAAGTACAGAAGAAATCTAAGCAAAAATATTTTTTCTTCTGTACCAATAAATCGTAAAAATTGTGAAACCAACCAAGTGCCTTTCTATAAACAATCCTTACTATTAAAAAATGTTTCACCACGTGATAAACGAGAACCAAATTCAACAAATATTAAAAAAATAATTTTTGCTAGACTTTTGAATTAAACAGTTTTTAACAAAAGAAAGGCTATGAAACAACAATTTATCGCTATGCTACAAAATTAGGCAGAAATTTTGCTAAAAACCAGTTAAAACGTTAACATTAAAAATTGTTCAGTAATAAAATTTACTATAGTTACTATTAAAATAAAAAAAGAATAAGCCTTTGCAAAACAATAATAATTTAAAAGTAATAATTATTTTTAATACTGCACCTGTAAATCAATATTTAATTTACACAATAATAATTTAGATTTATCTAGAAACAAAATCAACTTAATAAGAAATAAAACTTAGAAATTGAATTTTTAAAGAGTCAAAAACGTTTTTTTTAATTTTCCTAAAACAGTCGAAATACCTTAAAACTGTAAAAACGAGATTACCTAAATAGTGTAAAATATACAAAAAACAATAGTAATTTGCTGAAACCTTAAAATTTGCTTTAAGGTGATTTAAAATAAAGCTGTTAACAAAAAAACATTAAAAATTGGCAAAAAAACGATAAAAACATTTAAGATTTTCTAAATGCATAAGAAAATAAAACTTCACCAATAGAAAGAAAAGAAGTTTGGCGTTAAAATATGCCTAAAAAACATTTTAAAACTTTTTAAAATATAGTTGATATTCGAGAAAAACGAAATTTAATGAACTTTAAATTTAGTTTAATATTAACAAAAAGAAGAATTTAAAATTTGCATTCAAATAGTTTAGAATTTTTGAATTTAAACCAGGAAAAAATAATATAAAAGTTTATTAACAGATTAACAACAATATTTTGAAAAAAATACTTTTAAACTTTGTTTTGCTATAAATTTAAAAAGAAATCAAAAGAATTTAGTAATAAAAACCGTTAAAATATCTTAAATTATTCTAGAAATAAAAAATAATTTTCTAATGTTTAATTTTGACTTAAAAATATAGTTTGTTTTTATAAAGCTGGACTTTTGAACTGACATGTTCTTAACAAAAGAAAGACGATTTAAATAAAAGTTTATCAAACACTAGAAACTTTGTTAAAAATCAATTGAAATCAGCTTTGCTAAAAAAAGTTACAACGTTAATTTTAAAAGTAGTCCAGTAATATTTTTTTTTAATGATATTGCTTTTGTACTAGTGCAAAGAAGTACTTCTGTGATATTTCCTAAATTGCATTAAAATTATTTCTTTAAGATACTTGATACATCGATAGAAAATATTTTAGTATAATAATATCCATGCTTTTGGGTCAGCAGTCTGGATTCACAAAGTATCCATGTTCTTTGTGCGAGTGGAACAGTCTAGCACGAAATTTACATTACGGTAGGAAAGAATGGCCACTCAGAAACCAGACAACTATCTAATTAATTTCGAGGCATGGGTACATCTAGGAATTGATAAATTACCACAAGGGCGTGTAAAAAATAACTGGGATGCAATATGAGCGTCAAACTTCAGTTTCTGAATTCTCACGTTGACTCTTTTCCCGAAAATCTTGGAGCTGTCAGCGAGGAACAGGAAGAGAGGTTCCATCAAGGCATAAAGGAGGTGGAGAGGCGTAACCAAGGAAGATGGGATAAAAGAGAACGATTTTATTAAAAAAAAACAACGATTGTGTAACGCATTGTTTTTTTAATGAACAACTCAATTTTGCAGTGTAATTTTCAAAGTTTTGATAATGATTACTGTGTAATTCGAAACTAGTCACAAAGTGTTGTATAAAAATAAAAAGTAGTATAAAAAAGTTAAAACGTTTTTCTGTTATTCATTAAAAATGTACTACGAAGTGAACGCCTCCAAAATTCAAGATTTAATTTAGGTAGTATATAGTATCTAGGGATTTAAGTATTTCCTTTGAAAAAAATCAAATAAATTTGAAGATCATAATTTTTTCCCGTACCGTATAGTGAAAAAATATATGCTCATTTCTGATGATGAATAACTTTTTCCGTTTTTAAATATCTTGATTTAACTTGATTTATCACGCAATGTACTTTTTTATAAGTTTAATTGTAGATAAGTTTTACTTATTATTACAAAATGGGTAATAAATAATATTAATCTAGCAAATTGTAATATCACTATTATTTGTTATTTATGTGCCTATAGGATAAGCGACAAAATGCTATTTGCTAGGCTATATTTTATTCCTTTAGAAAAATTACTGCTGGGAGAGGATTCTAAAAACGCCCTCTAGGCCCAGTAACGGGAACGTTACCCAGTGGGACTCAGCGGCAGTGCGTTTAAGTTTTTTTCTGTAACATTTATGTCGCCTCGCAGCAGCAGCCTTAAAGTTATAGAATATAGAACTTTACAATGAAACATAGTTGTGTGGGTTCTTTATGATAAAGGGTTAAGCGATTGTTGTGGTGGTCAACATTAATCTTATGAAATTTACGCAAGTGTGTTTTATTGTGCAGTCGAGTATGTAACTTTGAAGCAACTACGTAGTTAAATAAACATTACAGTTCCTAACAATAAATCTCCTACGACTGTATTTGATTAAGTTTCAGTAAATATTAGAGAAAGTGTTCATTAATTTACATCCTATTTTCAAAACGTCCATTCCTTTGTGATGGTTATTTAATTCTCATATTAAAGTAATTATTATTTACATTGGAATATCTTAATTTTCAATTATAAATACTTTAAGAATCGATTTGATTGATTTGTTATTTTTTTCTGACAGATATTTATATGGGTAATATTGTTTTAACATGTTTGTGAAACCACTTTAAAAACTTATTTGATTTGAGAAATCACAAATTTTTAAAGTTCTTCCCAAAATTCTTATTTAAACATGTACTGCCGATAACATTCAAGCATGAACATTTATAATTGATGATATTATTTAGGATTATAATTCTCAGATCTTTATGTATTTAGCTCCAATCTTTTCACCAGTTCGAAAAAATAAAGTGTTGACTAATAATGGATATTTCTAATATTTTTATCGTAGTAAAAGCATGTCGTGGGAATATAATCCTGATATTTAGTTATAGATTAATTATCGTTATCTGAGCTGCTGATGATGGCAAAAAAAACTGTAGAGAGCTAATTATTATTTCTTATCAAATACAAATACTCTTAATGCATTCGACATCATCTCTTAGTCCATCAATCAGTCGTTCGGATCAACGAGGCGGGAAATTATCAGATCCGATTAATTCCCCCCCTCGTACAAAAAACGCGCTTACGTAAAATTACTTTTGATTAATGAAGCGATTTTTCAGTCGACTCAGTGCAGAGCCGATTATCGACGACGCCTCGGCGTCTAGTAATAAATTGTCGCACGGATACCGATTAATAATAAATCATTATTTTTTTCCTAATTTCTTGTAAATAGTTCGCGATGAATTATGATCGATTGCCTCCCTTTAACAGTCGGGAAAAATTCAACTACAGTACATAAGTACTTTCATTTAAGAATAGGATTGTTAAATTGGCAAAATTGTGGTCTTGTCATAATACATCTGTAAGTTTAGTCACAATATCCGTAATGTCTATGTCTGTTTATGTATGTGAGTGTGCAATTAATCACGAGACCCTCCTCGGCATCTAGCAAAAGAGCAATATATGGCGCCCAACCCGAACCCTAAGCCGCCTCCCGTTGTCATCGACATTGTTTTCGTTTGTTTTCGACGTGCACTGACACAATTCCAAGTCGGCAGGATGGATGTAATTGCCGCCGTACGCCGCCGCCGGTTCGTTCGTGCACGTACCACCGCCAAACCGCCGCCTCCACCCTCCCGGCCCCCAGTACAGGGGCGGAGGCGGTCGAAATGGAAATCAATAATCTCGTTGTGTTTGTAACGTGCGCCGCGCTGCGAGTGGAAATTTTTCCTCGCCGATTGCCACCGTTGCCGCCGTCGGGGCTTTAATAACCCACCATCGCATTCCAGCATTGACCTACAAAGAAAAATCGAAGCCTCCTCCAATCAAGTGAATAATTGCACTTACTATCTGCTTGGAAATATCTTCGAAACCTTGAAAAATATTCCTGGAAAATATGAAATGGCATGAAATTACGAGAGAGAAAATAACAAATAGGACTTTATGAATTAATATGTATATACTTCAAACGAAATTGTATTAATAAAACAATATTGTAGAGAGAATTTAAATTTAATAATGGCAACAACGAACTTAAGGTATTAGTTGAAACATGAAACAGTTTCTTTTGATAAAGATCGAATAAATATTTTATAACATACAAAGTAACTAATGCTGTGTATAATCCTTCGGAAACTCTGTATTTTAAGGCAAGCTAATATCAGGCATTTCAATTTCCATTTTCTTGAAAGATTGAAAAATTTAAAAGTTAAGGAACTGTTATGTTGAACTTTTCTGATTCCTTGATTTCAAATATGATATCATATAATAATAATAATATCGATATAAACATATTAATTGATGAGGCCGTTATTTGTTTTTGAAAAATTTTACTTTAATACTTAACAAGAAATATCGACATAATTATGATTATTGTGTTCAAATTTTAATAGATAGTCGATACGATGATTTTAATACATTTATTTTTGTTTCAGGTAAGCTTCAAAAAAATGCTGCTTAGTATTCAAGGAATTTTATTACGGTAAGATTATTACAATTATATTTACAAAGCACGTTTTCCGTGCCAAGTAAAAAAACATATCAAATTAAAACTGACTTTATTTCTTATTTCACTTATTTATTTAAACGTTACTTTGAACACAATGTGATCGTTTTCAATAACATTGACGTAAGTAAGTGAGGAATAAATTAAGTTTTAATTTGATTGAAAACACTTCACGTCAACTTAAAACGATTTATAACAAAAAAAGTTTATTAACTCAAAATTCATGAAAAGGTTTGAAAGATACATTATTCGTACAACAATAAGAGCTTTTGTTGGCTGTGTTTTAAGAGCTAAACTTAAAAGTGATACTTTATTACACGAACTGGCGTTTAAAAACACGAGTGAGTTTTTTTAAGCCAGGAGTACGATAAAGAAACTTTTACACGTGTGCCTTACAAAATTTTATATTCGATCGGTTAGCAATTTTCAAAGAATATGTTCATATGAGTAATATTTTAATGTCATTTCAATTATACATTGAATGAAAACATTTTTTACCCACAGTGCATTGTTGAAAACGTTACTTAGCAACCAGTAAATAACTTGCACAAATGTCAGTCGCCATTATTATTTTTGGAAAAAAGATTCGCTCTATTATAATCGCTTTGACTTGTATTAAATTATATCTTCAGAGTTCCCAAATCTGCCATTTCGTTTATATTATCAAGTTTAATAGTTATTTTTATAAATTAATAAAAAAATTAAGTTTGTCGTTGAAATTTTGTGCTATAATTTATCCATCTGTCAGATTTGACCGTTCTGTGCAATAAAAACAATTTGACATTTCCGTGCAATAAAAACGTAAAAAGGCACTAGTGCTTTAAAAAGCCACTTTTACAATGAAAAAATGATGCAAGAAGCGTCTACTTTTTGTACGATCGTAGATAAAATAAATAAAACCTATATTTATCTACGATCGTACAGAAAGTAGACGCTTTTTGCATCATTTTTCATTGTAAAAGTGGCTTTTTAAAGCACTGTGCAAAAAAAGAGTCAAACTCTTTTTATTGCACAGAAATGTCAAATTTGACAGATGAATATATTATAGCACAATAACTAATAAACTATAAATAAAATATATAATACAAACGAAATGGCAGATTTAAGAACTCCGAAGATTTCATTTAATGCAAGTCAAAGTGATTACAATAAAGCATTTTTTCCATAAATAATAATGGCGGCCGACATTTGTGCAACTTGTTTACTGGTTGCTAAGTAACGCTTTCATTAGTGCACTGCGGGTAAAATATGTTTTCATTAATTGAATTATTGCAATGACATTAAAATATTACTCATATGAATATATTCTTTGAAATCCTTTACGATCGAAGATAAAAATTTTTAAGGCACACGTGTAAAAAGTTTCTAAATTGCACTCCTGGCTTTAAAAAACTCGCTCGTTCCTCGCTCGTGTTTTTAAATGGATTTCAAAGAATATATTCTTATGAGTAATATTTTAATGTCATTTCAATAATTCAATTAATGAAAACATATTTTACACGCAGTGCACTAATGAAAGCGTTACTTAGCAACAAGTAAACAAGTTGCACAAATGTCGGCCGCCATTATTATTTATGGAAAAAATGTTCGCTTTATTGTAATCGCTTCGACTTGCATTAAATGAAATCTTCGGAGTTCCTAAATCTGTCATTTCGTTTGTATTATATATTTTATTTATAGTTTATTAGTTATTTGTATCAATAAAAAAATAAGTTTTTCATCGAAAATTTGTGCTATTCATTCATCTGTCAAATTTGACATTTGTGTGCAATAAAAACAGTTTGACATTACCGTGCAATAAAAACGTAAAAAAGCACTAGTGCTTTAAAAAGCCACTTTTACAATGAAAAATGATGCAAAAAGCGTCTACTTTCTGTACGATCATAGATAAAAAACTATTATTTTAAAAATGAATTATTTTAACTCGTATAATTTCATTATTTGTTTAAATATTATAAATTATATTTTACTTTAGCCTATTAGAATTTGCTCCATGTATTATGGCAGTGTTATATAAACCTAATAGGAAGCTGGTATTATGTTATGATAAAAACTATTTTTCGAATAGATTACTTTAGGTAATTCCTTAACTAAATTAAAACAAAAACAAATACAATAGACTAAAACTGGTGCCTTGAGGCATATCCAGTTTTAATATTTTATCTTTGGTACATTAAGATTGTAATATTTCATAGACTTTTGCCAGTATTTATTAAATCTAGTTTGAAATATCAGAATCAGCTCAATAGTATAGAAATGAGAGAGAAATTTCAGAAGAAAACATAATTTTAAATAACTCTAAAAATAAATCATTGATTAATTTTTAACTTTACCCATGATAGAATATGTTTGTACACGACTTTTATTGGTATACATTGATATAATAATGGTAATAATAATTTTAGTAAATTAAACTTCTTCTGTCAGGTGTATGGTGATGATTGCTTACGTGCCAGAATTGGTTTAAAATTTAGTTCTGGAGATTTTTCTCCAGAAAAACGTTCTGGTTAGTCCACCGAACTTGATGACGACCAAATTAAAACCATAGTCGCACATAATCATCATATAACTGTTTGTGAAATAATAGAGAGGATAAGTGTATCGCATACTGCGATAGAAAAACATTTAAAACGCCTTGGGCTTGTTAAAAAGCTCAATAATTGGATACCGCATGAATTGAGAGATTCATAAACCTTTTCGATGTGCACCTTAAACGTAATTAAACCGATCCCTTTCTAAAAATAATCATCACTGGTGGCGAAAAGTGGATAATGTACAGCAACATTATCAGCTCAAAGCACATCGAAAGCTGAATTGCATCAGAAGAAACAATCATGTTCTCAATAGGCTGGGATTATAAAGGTATATTACATTCTGAGTTGCTTCTAAGGAACCATGTAATCAATTCAGATGTTTACTGACAACAACTCATAAAAGTAGACGAAGTCATCAAAGAAAAACGGTCAGAATTGGTAAATTGAAAATGCGCGAGACGTCACACATTTTTGATAACTCGTAGGCAATTACTTCACTTTCTTAACTGCTATCGTTGTTCTGTCCGGGATGTTATGATCATCTACCTAGGCTACTATTTGGAAGGGCCTGTTCATAATGGTATTGTTTAGTTTTAGTCATTCTTATTACGTGTTAGTGCCAGATTAAAGAGTATCGGGGCTAATACGGTCCCCCTGGTTTAGTTGTGTGTGTTAGTCTCGAGAGCTTAGGGGTATATTTAAATCCAGCAGGATAAAGCAGAGCTTGTTTTATCTACACTGCTATACGTCTGTTTAAAATCTATGAAGAGTTGGTAAATATCAATGTCAAACACCCCGAATTTTCCATATATCTGTGTTCTGGTGTGTAGTTAGTCGACCGTAAACCACATGAATCATACCTTGTACTTCCCGGTGGGGTTTTCGGCGTATTGTTTAAGTTTGTCTTTGATGTTCATTGTATATATCTTGTAAGTTCTGCTAAGTAGCGATATTCCCCTATATTTGTTAAACGCTAGTATGTCTCCCTTATTATATATAGGGTATATGAGGCTGGTGTTCTACTCTTGCTGCATTTTTTTTGTCTTCCAGATTTTCGTTATTAGTTTATACACTACGGCTACTAGTTCAAAAGTGGTATTTATACCTAAAGTGAGCAATATGCCTCTAGAAGAACCTAAATCATATAGAGAAAATAATCGACGAGTACATAAAGAGTGACTCACTTATAAGTGCACTCTTAAATGCCAAGCAATTCGCATTTTAAACAGGCAAAACCACCGTCGATGCTCTACACCACCTCGTCAAAGAGGAAGAACGAGCCATGCTATACAAGGAAATAGAACTCGGAATATTTGTAGACATAGAGGGGTCCTTTGACAACACCTCATTCTCTGCAATAAAATGAGCGGCTATAAATAAAGGATTATAACCTTCTACAATAAGTTGGGTGGAGGCAATGCTTCAAAGCTTCAACTGTAACAAATGGGTGTCCTCAAGGGGGAGTTTTGTCAATAGTGGTGGGCGGACACCTGGATGAACTTTATGTAAAGGGCTTCATAACCCAAGGCTACGCAGATGATATTTAGCATGTCTAAGCATCACTGGAGTCAATCATTGGCCTCACACCGCTCCATCTAGTGGTACAAAAAGAGGGAGTTGTGGCGGCCCTCCGACTACACCAGAGTAAGGAAACACTGCCGGGGGACTAGAAAGGACACTTAGAAATACTGCAACAAATCGACCCGGTCCTCCTGTCCAAACCCAGGAGGCTCGAATTCGAATTACCGTGTAAGGTGTCGATTGAGGACCCCAAAACAGCTTTGATGAGAGTCAAGGAGTTTAGTCGAGAAATATCAGCCTGGTACACGGATTGTGCCAAGAATAGCAGTGGTACTGTAATAGGAATTTATGGCCCTAACCGAAACCACAGGAGCTTCATGACTCTGGGTACGACACCCACGATGTTGCAAGCGGAAGTAATTGCAATTGATATGTGCGCCAGAGAATGCCTGGAAAGGCACCTAAATGGAGCGCAAATATACATCTGCTCAGTCAGCCAAGTCGCATTAAAGGCCGTTCGAGCCTATAGCCACGGCTCACGGACTGTCTGGGAATGTTGACGATCCCTTTCACAACTGACGAAGAAGAACTAGTTGACCCTCGTGTGGGTCCCAGGGCATGGGGATATTAAAGGAAGTGGCAGATGAACTCGCAAAAAGAGGTGCAAATGCCACTCCTATAGGACCAGAGCCGTTTTGCGGACACCCCATGGTGGTGCAATAATAATAATAATCAATCAAAACGACTCGTCAAACTCGATCACAGCCACAAGGTGCTTGAAATCATAAGGAACGAGCTAAGAACTTTTACCGGGTTCATGACAGGGCCTTGTTCCCTCCGATACAATATGTGGAAAATGGGTAAAGAGGAAAGTGGAAACTGCAGATTATATGATACGGCAGATGAAACGACTGAGCACATACTATGCACTTGTGTCGCGATTGTTCACAAGCGTTTTTCACACTTTGGTAGGGACTGATTACCCCACATGGAAGTGAGCAGTAACGCCCCCAGGAAAGTTACCAGGTGGGTGAGGTACGTGGGACTGCTTGGGAAGTGATTGGGTAAGGGTAGAACAATAGATCTGTTAGGTCGCAGTTCACAAGAGGCCAACAAACCTCACTAGGACCCTATTTAACCTATAACCTATATAACGGCTACTAGTTGTTCTCCGCCATATTTTAGGTGTTCCCCTTGGCTATTGTCGACATCCGGTTCTTTACTGTTCTTTATCTTTCTAGTGCTTTTAATATTGCTTTATAGGTGAGTGGCTTGTCAGCTTCCTCATTAGCTGTTGGTTCTAGACGGGGGTCACGTTATGAGGGTGTTCTAGTGGGATTGAGGAGATCTTGGAAGTGTTGTCTCCATTATCTAGAACGTGTTGTTTTCCTAATAGTATGTGCAGATTTGCTAAGTGATGTTCTTGGCTGTATGTGCTCGAGCTTGAAGTAGTTTTCTTCTGTCTTTTCCCTGATGGCGTTAAGATACGCCCTCTTCTGTTTTATAATTATTTTCTTGACAGCCCTTCTAAATTCCTCGTATATCATCTTTATTCTTATTGGCCTTTCTAGACATGCTAGTCTGTCTCTATTTCGGACTTCAATAGTTTGTCTGCATTATATGTTATACCACTCGTTTCTGGTCGTCTTTAGTTTAAATCGTATTGATGATTCTGCGCTTTAATTATTGCTTCTTTGATAGTTTGCCAGTGAGTTATCGATGTCCTCGTCTTTCGGCCAGGTTCTCATCATGGCGGTGTGGTGTAGTTTTTGTAGTTTGTAGTTAGTTTTTCTACGTATATTTTATGCGGTTAGTGTTTTTATTATTACGTATACGGTTGAGTAGTGGGCAGCTCGCATGTTGTCATTATATGTGATGATCCTCTTTTTTATGAGCACATGATTTGTTTGATTGTGCGTTTTTTTTTTATATCTGGCAATGTCCACGCCCGTTTGTATATGTCTATTCTATCAAATTGAAGGATGCGTTGACCATAAATTTTGACGTAGCAAAGTCGAATACTTGTTCAAAAAATATTTCTTTGCGTTTAAATCGCCTAAAACTAGATTGATGTCTTTTGCTTAGATCGCGTAACTTTTGGTAGAAATTGCCTATTGTCCTCTCGTCTTAACACGCATATTCTATTATTTACCGGTTTGAAGTTCAGTACATTTCCTTTTATTGTTCTATCGATGGTAAAGGCTACTCCTAGTTACGATGAATTAAATTCTCACTTAACGCGTTGTGAAACATTTTTATATTAATTAAGAGTTTAATTAACCTCTAATTACTACTCCTAGTTGATTTTTGTTATCAATTCATTCCTCTTCGAAAAATTGTGTAGTTCTTTGTGTCGTAGATACCGCACCCTTTTCATATGGCCTCCTGCACTGCTAGCATCTTGATCTTATATTTTACTATCTCATTTTTATTATCTCTGAGAACGCTTGCCCTATTTAGACTTCTCACGTTCCATGTTCCAAATCTCAGTTCCTTATTCCGTTTACTGATGTCGTCAACGTTGTTTTCGTGCGGTTTCCGAGGTTTCTTAACATTGTGGTTTTCTCAGGTGATGTTATAGCATCACGCCTATCCCCTTATCGGAGGGCAATTTCACCTATTCTCTTTAGCCCTGATAACTCCGCTCTTCATATGGTTGGTAACCATGTCTCGAGCGGTTTCAACCAGGTTACCAGGGTTCAACAGTTGCGGAGGTGAGAATCAGATTTGGGTAGGAGAGAGTGGCTATGCGGCTATCCTGTGCGATTATCGTACAGTTCCTCATTTGAACAATATTCACTCCCGCCATTTGATGGATAATTTCGGCCCCTAATTTTGTGCTATTATAAAATTGAGTGGTTTCTGGAAGACGTTTATTGTCTTTTTCCAATGTTATTGATTTAAATATTGAACTTAGGTAACATTTCCATGAATTAAAAAACGAATCCATAAAAACGATGGATCATTTTTTGTTTGCATACGTAAAAATGCCTCTTATTTATCTCATGGTAAACATTTTCTAGAACACTTTGTTCTCAATTCCGAATACACTTTATAATATGTTCGAAAACATCATTGTCAAATGCTAAATAAAATGCGGTACTTACTTTGCCCATCATAATATTTTCTTTAGCATCTCTAGTTCGACCAAATACATCTTTAAAAATGGTATGAAGAGGTGGTCTGTCAGGAGAGGAAGAAAAACTGTTAGCAATTTTAATATTTTGCTTTCTTTGCTACCGATTTTAGAATCAGTTAATAGTCTTATTCTCTTTCGTCCTCTAGTTGCATTATGGCAGTTTATTTCAGCATGGCAGATATATATTATATTAAATTCTTCTTCCTTAGAATAATATTAGAAATAAAAAATATTAATGAAGGTAAGATTTTTACAAAAATGGATAAGATATAGTGATAATGCCACTTGGCGAAAAACAAGCAAACATCGTATCTTTTGTTATAACTGAAATCAGGATTCCTTAATTTTCCACAATTTATATGATGCTGCAAAATTGTATTGATATTCATATGTAAAACGGTTTTAGATTAGATACTGTTATGAAATCTGTAAGGTGCCAAACGATACCTTGTGTTAGAAGTAGGTACACTATATGCACAAGTGTAAGCTAGAAGAAAATGGTAGCTCTGAATTAATTTAGAAGTTATTGTAAGAAAAGTTAAAAAATGAATTCTGTAGAGATAATTAAACTTAAAGAATATTATGTTAAAATATGAAAACGTGGCTTTTGACATCTTTTGGTAAAACATGTGTTATAGCTATAATAGTTGACTGACCATAAATACATTTGAAGTGACTGAAGTGTATTGACTAGGAATACAAAAATATAATATAGGAGATGTTTTAGCACAAATAACAAAGTTTATAGATATTTTGGGTACAATTGCAAGGAGTTTTTACATGTATACAATGTGATTTTTTAAATTCTTGTATCAATAAATCATCAAATTTTCAAATTTCTACTTCAAGCACGAAAGTCATCATTTGACGGTAGTGTCTTTCTAAAAGATTAACCTGTCGAATATTGAATTATTTTAAATAGAAAACTCCTAATTTGATGTTATAATTTATAGGATATGATATTTATAAATAAAAAAATTCTCTTGATAATATTTATTATCCATATTACGTTAACAACGGAGAAAATTATAATAAAATGTATTAAAATCCTTTAGTTCGTTGTAGTAAATTAAATAATAAATTTAAAAATAGGAAAACATTTCGTGAATCTACAATGAGTCTTACTAAGACTACAAAATTAATTTGAAACAACTACTTCTCTAGCTAATATTTCGACAGACATTGAATAATCAAATTAATTTGCGTGTTTGTAGTCTTAGTAAGACTCATTGTTGTAGATTCACGAAATGTTTTCGGAGAAAATTATTTTATTGCAATCGTAATTACCATTGAATATTTATGTGTTTATGTTAAATATTGATATATTTTTCAAATTCAACAATCGATGTATAATGTTAATGTTGAAATATATAAATGTAATAAATATACATGCATATATAAAACGAATTATTGATTTTAATTGCATTTAAAATTACTAATTCAGTCGGCTAGAAATAAATTCTAAACACATAATAAAATACAGTGTGCATGTTTATAAATAAACACATAAATGCATGTTTAATTGCGTATTATTCCGTATTTACATTTAACGCTATTTTTAATTAAAGTTTCCTTTGAAAACAATCCATCAATCATACTGCCACAATAGATTCTCCTTCCACTATTTACGATTACAAACCGTATTATGTAGCCTCCATTATTTATTTATAGAAGATACATAGATAATAAAACTTATTACCATCATTCATATTTTTATCAGCCACGGGGCAACAATTTTACGATCGTTTCAATTAGTCCCGCACCGCAAATATTTGCAAATGCGAATGATGAATAATATTTTTGTTTCGCTATTTGTTTTATACTTGTTTTAATAGTAAATGCATTTATTTATTATTTGCATTAGGGCGATGGAAATGTGTGAATAAAAAAAAGCGAATGTTTTAAGGGTAAATATTTAAATTAATATAATTATACAGCAAAATGTGCATAATAAACGTATTCATTTCCATACTTTCTCTTTCTCTCATCTGATGTAATGGTTAAATGATGGGATATATAAGTCGATAATTGCAATGCTCGAGTGAATAATGACGTATAATTAATATGAAACATTTTTTTAATGACCTGACTTAATCGATGAGATAATTCGTCACCTTGGATTACAAACAGCGTGCCCAAAAACGTACCTGTAGCAATTTATACGCCGCCCACGGAATGTTCGAGGGTTTTAATTACCAACGACGCTTAAAAAAATAACCCCGCGACACACTTATACTTTGTCCCCATTCGATAAGACCGTATTATTTTTTTTTATATCGATTCCATCCATGGTGGTGGCATTTACGACCGTTCTACTTTTTCTTGCTTTCCATAATTTCCTCTGGCTAAGGAAACTACAGTTGAATTTGGCCTCGGAACGTTCCAGTAAGGCCAGCTCGCAGGGGTTATTACATTAAGGATAGTACATGCTACTATAATGCCTTCATTTATATTCTACGGAAGATGCTTTCGGTTGAAATATTATCGGTGGAAATTGTATTTTTATATTTATTCCTTTCACGAATTTAAGTATTTCGTTCGTGTATGCGTTCGTTTCATTAAGAGCAGTCATTTTCTTATGAAATATACCAAACAATAAAGCGCTCCTAGGTCGAGTCTAATAAAATAATGCTTATAAAACCATCGAAATTTCAGTTATGAAAAATACGGCACGTATTTCTTTTCCCTAAAAATTGCAGATAATTCTAAAGAAGTAAATACAATTGTATAAAATTTTATACTAGCAGCATAATATACCCTTATTGATGTTCGTAAAATAAGGCAATTGGATCTTAGATGCATGTGGCTTGTATTGTATTAGATGTCTTCTTCACTCAAAAGCCTTACGTATTTATGGCGATGTTTATTAGGAGATGTGAAAAAAACACTTCTTCCTTTTTGATGTAGGAATCAATTTATTAGGTTAAATTTCAACATACATTGAACCTTTATGGTAATGACAATTAGAATTCTAAGATTACGGTCTTCTGGTTGCGCATTCGACCATACTTATATGGTTCACACAACGCACATCCGACTACTTTTGTGAAAGAAACTCTTGACATTTTCTTTCCTGACGATGAGGAATCATTTATAAGTTTACTATTGAGACCGACCAATCACATTAATAATTTCAGATATAGGTGCCAATTTATTAATAGCAACTCTATATGTTCTAGTTGTTTCATCATCAAGTCTGAAACAACTTAATAACAAAGAAAAATGTGATAATGTTATTGGACACTAAAATATATCCCTTCCCGTATCGACAGTGCAACATATTGAGCGAAAGTCTTTATTGTTCGATTTAAATATTGTCTATTAATAGAGCAAACCAGTGAATGCTTTTAATTTATTGATACTAGTTTTATGACGACGATGTGAATAAATTACTTGATTGCCTGCGACGCTGAAATAGTTTATATTTCAGAATCATACTTTGAAATTTTTTATTTGTGAAGCCCAGTGCCCACTATCTTCTGCATCTTCTGTCTATGCGAACAGTTCATTTTCTAGTGGAGTTGCTAGAGTAAGTCCTATACTGTGAACGTACACCCTGGCGCATTATAAAAATTATTTCCTGAAGTCGAAGGAGTTTGTATTGAAAATGTTTGAGGATTATTATCTATGTTAACAATATGTATATCCTTATTTGAGTTATCATTGGTAATAACTATATTGCCAGTTTGACTCTCACCTAAAATTGTCTATGCGATTTTTGTTTTATTAAGCATAGATTCCTCAACATAGGACTCTGTAATCATGTTGCTTTTCCATCCTCCGTGACGTTTTGAATTTTCTTTACTGCCACCTGCGTTGGCAATGAGAGTGGCGGACGTTCGACGAAATCAATTTCCCGTATAAAGTGATGGTTCTGGTAAATGCAAATAGTTGGTAATACTTTTAAAAGTATGGATTCCAACTGGCTGGACTATGCATTTATCATTTCTATAACTTCCGAAAAATTTGTCATGAGGCGTCTGTTTAAGACGCAGAGCTAAATATTTGTTAAACAATTCTATGGATTTTACTTTTCCTTCAAAGTCTGCAGTGATTACAAATAATCGAGGCTTGGCGGTCTTTGTCTTAGTTATATAAACAACCAGTACTGTTCCTTTGTGCTCTTGTCACTTACTTTTAAATTCAAAAGTTCTTCATTACGTAAAGCCCCAGAAAAATCTAAAATAGTTGTTATATTCATACAAAATTGGTTTTGAAAAGTTTGCATAAATTACCTTCATCATTAAGTAGATTTCATTCGGTACACTTAGTAAAAATCAGAGTATTTCTTTTTGTGAAAGAGTTTTGCACTTTTTTATAATATGATTTTTTCTTTTTCTTTTTAAAATAGTAAGTTTTTTTATATTTACCAATGCCAACGTCATTTTTTACTGAAAGGGTTTCTTTCACCATGGAATAATACAACCACATTGAAGAAGGAGAATACTCTTTCCATACTTACTTTACTTTTATTGGGTGGATCTTTTTCTCTATTTGTATCATCTTTTCCATACCATGCTCTCAATGTATCTTTACTTAATATAATTTTGTCATCGTCATTGGGAATAGAACATTAACTATTTGATTCGTGTTCTATATCATCTTCGTCACTTTTATCAGCTTCGTTAGTTATAACCACTAAAACGTTAATGTTATCATCACCTGTAACTACATTTTCATGTGATCCTAATTGTTGGTTTGGAAAAAATAGACTACTCCTTATTTTCCCAAAAGTCTTCACTCTTGATAATCTCAGCAAGTTGTTAATCGGAAGGATAATTCATTATGCTATAAAAATAAATAAAATATGTAACCAATTATTTTTCTACAAGTTTTATAAATATTTTAACCAGCATATAATAAAATCGAAACTTGAAAATAACTTATTAAGTATATTGTAAGAACGTATTTGATACAGACAGGTCATATTGACGCGAAATGTGCTCTACAGAGAAATAAGCACCTCTCGCGTAGACTGCTTGGCACTACTGAAAAGTGCAGTAGAAAATAATCGAATAGTACTTATGTTTTGTTCACATTATTATTATAATAGATGTCACCTTAATGATAGTATCTATCTTTCTCTTATTAGGTGAAATATTTTTTTATAATCTCTCATTTTAATGATATTAATTTTCTTTAAAAATCAATAGAGCTGGAGAAACAAATTAATAAGAATTAAAAGAAACTGATTACATTATAATAGTTTTCATCAGTGTAAGCCATATTTATTTGCACCCAGCATAATTCTGCAGTTCTTGATAGGTTTTAATAATACTTCGAATTAATTGTAAAAATTAATAAGCTTCAACCAATGAACATTTCACCCCATAAACTTAAGAGAGTTCTATTTGGTAGTTCTGATCCTATTAAAGCATAATTGAAGTAGTTCTGGAAGGCATTGGCAGTGTTGAATTATAATTAAATAGATGAATATTCTCTAAGTGCCGTTTATTTAGAATTAATGAGATGTTATTTGAAATATCTGAGCTAAAATTTATATAAAACGTTTTCCGTATAATTTTTAGTATCTTGCAGCATGTTCTAAAGAGTTCTAGGTACTAACAATGTTGAGTTATTTTCAAATTCAGTTTTGACATTAATCCGGAGAAATTATTTTTAAAACATATCAATAACACTAGAATTATGCTGGATGCAAGTAAATATGAAGTTCTTTTATGATATTCTGACACAGGAATACTTTTATTTATGACACATTTCCCGGGCTGTACCTTTAACCAGAAGCGGAGCCCCACGGATACCTCCACAGCGTCCCAAACCAAACCGGATTGGGACCTGGCGGATCGTTACCAGGAAAAAGGTAGACTGGGCCATGAGGAGTTTCTCATCATACAAATCCCCAGAGATGGACGGGATTTATCCGGCTTGCATACAGTGGGGCAAGGATAGACGTGTACAGGGGGTATATTGCCTTCGGCTACATACCCTATGCATGGAAGGAAGCAAAAGTAATTTTCATACTAACACCAGGACGCTTGTACTACCCCAGAGCGAAAGCATACCAACCAATAAGCCTCACATCTTTTCTACTAAAGATACTGGAGAGGCTATGCGACCGGTAAATTAGGGAAACATTCATAGTGAAACACCCTTTACACGCATACTGTGAAGGCAGGTCGATGGACTCGGCACTACATACCTTGGTGAGCAGAATTGGCTGATCCTTTGAGCAAAAAGCCTTCACCCTTGCAACTTTAATGGGTATTGAAGGAGCCTTTGATAAGACCTCCTTCCCAAAGATAACAGCATCACTTTGACGCAGCGGAGTTCCGGTGGCATTAAGCCTGAATAAACAGAGCTTCTACACGGTAGATTACGCCGACGATATCACGATCCTACTTTCCGGCAAGTCGGAAAGTATGTAAGCGAAACGTACGTCGGATGCTCTCGGCATAGTAAACAAATGTTGCAGAGACCAAGGATTATCCGTAAATCCAACGAAAACGGAAATGATGCGGTTCACAAGGAAAATAAAGATTAAAGATTTCAAACCACCAAGCATTCGGGGCGAAGAACTCACCCTGAAAAATGGAGTCAAATATTTGGGCATTCTTTTAGACAAATACTAAACTGAATTGCCCACCGGACGGAGAGATCTAAGAAAGCATGCAGTCCTCTGGCAATACAGACGAGTTGTGCGGAAACATAGGGACTATCTCCAAAGGTAGCTATATGGATCTAGTCGGCCATAGTGAGGCCAATGTTGGCATATGGATCAATAATATGGTGGCCAAGAATGACCACGAAATCAGCCGTAAGGCTCTTATACCACGGTCAACAAAGCGCCCTTTTGAGCGCGACAGGAGCCATAAGAACGTCAACAGCGGCTATGGAAGCCCTGCTGCACCTGTCACACTTGGACATATTTATCAGAGAACAGCAGCAGCGGCGGCTATAAGGCTTTGAGCAACAAATGTAAGCAACGGAGGAGGTGAACACCACAAAATCTTAGAGATTATGATGCAGGTGGACAATATTCCTCGAAAACATATTTTCACTAGAAAGCTTCAAATAGATCTAAAATACGAAGTGTCAGGTGAAGGAAGCAAGCACAAAGTCATTAACATATGCACTGATGGGTCGTCAACGGAAGAAGGGGCTGTTGTAGGAATTTTCTGCAAATACCTGTCCCTAAAAAATAGCACTGCTACTGCAACAATGGTGGAACTCGTGGGTATACTATATGCAGATAAGGCAATATCTGACGAGAAAATTGCATCAATCTGTAGGCTGTAGGGTTTCAAAAAACACCAAAACGGCCAGATACTGAATGTTGTAGGGCTCCTAACAAAATATAAGACTTTAAACCACAAATGACAGATACAATTTTAGGATACCTAAATTGAATGTCATTACAAGCGAGGCACACGAATTTGTTAGTATAGTGCTATTTTTATACGATCTTAAAACATTTGGAATATTTTGTGTTTTTGTCTTTTCTTCAAGAGCAATGTACACACATATTTGTCTTTTTAGCTGAGGTCAACTATCAGTTTACGCAATGTACGTTATTATTTTTTTTAACTTTGTTGTTGTTTAATCTGTCAATTAACACTTTGCCGTCCGGCGACACCACAGTGGTGTCACGAAAAAACTATCGCTCAACGGCCGGCACCACATTGGTGTAATGCCCAAAATATCCAGCGGCCGTCTACACCACAGTGATGTACTGTAGTACCATTTGCATTTTGTTGATGATCTGTTGTGTTCAATAAGTTTAAGAATAAGTTACACTCGTCAGCAAGTTTTTTGGTTTTTTTTATGTATGTATGTCAAAAAAATAGAAGTGAAACAGAAACAAGCGAAGTAATCTGAAATAGTGCTGCCGGTGCCAAGCGAAGAGAGAGAAGAAAGTGTTAATTGATGGTGTATTAGAGATATATCTTACTTTCTTCGTTTAATTTTTGAATCGGGATTAGCTGCTACAAACACTTAACTCAGTTATCGAGCATTGCATATAAAATGGTAAGTGGTCATATACGTGTTCTGTGGTTAGTTGAATAACTAGCACATTTTCGGTCTAAACTGTCTATTATACTTCACTTTTCATAGAGTTATAGAAGTCGATTATTTCAGGTATACGGGACTTTGGGTTTATGTCATTAGTTTAGTGCATTGAATAATATTGATAATAAAATGACATTCTTATTTTTCTTTGGTACATGCGATACTTTTGTAAAGTCACCTTTAAAACCCCAAAACTGAGGTTTCCCCTTCTCGTTGTCTAGAATACAGAAAATCATGAGGTGTTCGACTAATAGCGTTATTAAATCTAATTGTATTCAAGAGAAATGAAAAAAATGTTTTGCTTACATAACCGCTCTAAAAAACGTTTTACTTATATAACTGCTCTAAAAAATAACAGATAAAAACTCCTGCTAAATAAATGAGCCCAATAAAGGTCTTCAGTTCATTTATACTTAATTCCTTAGTATAGGAAACGCGTTTTTTTCATGCCTGAAGGATTGTTCAGTAATTTTAGTATTCGTGTATTTTTAAACGATCTCCAATATTTCATCCGAAAACAAGAATCTCGTATGATGTAGAAGGATTTGTATTCCAAGCTGGTCCTACTATCCGTAGCATGTGTGTGATTATGTTGCGTACAGAAATTTGAACATCTTTTTTTGGTGAATAACAGAAAAACGTTTAACTTTTTTATACTACTTTTTATTTTTATACAACACTTTGTGACTAGTTTCGAATTACACAGTAATCATTATCAAACTAAGTACTTAAAATGTAAATAACAGGTGTATATATAATAAATCTAAAATGCTTCGAAGAGAGGGGTGTACATCAGGTCAAGCTGGTCGTTAAGGATGGAAATTCCCGGATTCATTTTGGCTTTGTGTATTTCGATGGCCTCTAGTAAATCCATTTTTCTACCTTTTTCGGTAAGGTGGATTACCGAGAGTACATCCTTGTCAAAATTATGGTTTGATTCTAATAGGTGATTAGCAAAAACGTTTTTTCTGTTATTCATTAAAAAATGTACTACGACGTGAACGCCTCCAAAATTCAAGATATCTTTTTTTTCGATTTTTTGGTTTTAAACCCACTTGTAATGGTTTCTGCTGTTATAAAAAAACAGCAGAGTAACTGGATTTCTAATTTATCTTTATCTTTATTTAAGCTTTATCAAACATGGTTATAATATAGATATTTAGAAAATTGATGAAAAAACATACATATAATTTTAACACCATGCTGACGGGCGGAGTTCATGCTTGTAGGTGTTCTTCCACTCAAACCCAAATCCTCTCTTCCGCTGTTCATATAACACCAGCTTCAGATACATATATTTAGCATTTAGATGGTAATTTTCACCTTATTGTGTGATAAAATAAAACTTTTTCATTGTTCGTCACTCTCAGAAGTATCTATGCTCGTTTGGACAGTCACTAATATTCAGTATTAAACCATTGATAATGGTCACTTTGTTTCCGAAATATATATTTGGTATTTCAAATAAACTGTTTGGACAAAGGTTTTTAGTTCTTTATTTTATAAACAAGTTTATCTTCAAGTAACTCATCCAATTAATTTACTAATATTCGCATTTGAACCACTAAACTCTGGATTAGACACCGTACGTTCATCCTCAATATTTAGAATCGTAATTATGCCTACAAGCTCTTTATCACGTAAATAGAATTCTGGCGTCGTTGGTGACTCTAAACATAATTATCACATAAAGTGGAGATGCGAGCAGTGCTAGAAATTTAGGAGAAAAATGTTTAAAGTTTCAAAATTAAACTGCTACTAATGTTCCTTATAGTTTATAAGATTTTCCATTAAAGTAGTATTTTTGATATTTCTAATCATGATTTAATTAACTAATTCTAATATTACAATAAAACACTACTCAAATATTTGATTATGGAGACATTTACTTCTTGGTGCCTCTTAAATATTATTAAATTAAACTCTGTAACTCAATTTTATCAGTATTTGATGGATTTAATTCAATTCTCACTTAACACGTGGTGAAACATTTTTAAGTTAATTAATGTTTCATTGCTTGAGAAACAAAACCAAGTGTTTTAATTAATGTTCTAATTTTATCAGTATATTTATAGAATTACAAGTGACTGTAGTATCACAAATAAATAGTCAAACTTAAATCATTTGTAATTCTACAAATAGTAGTGTTAAAACAAATTTATCAATTTACATACCAGTTTATATATAACTGTAATTTTAATCATCAAGTGGTATTTTTTTCTATGTATTTGCCCCTGCTGTAAGTTCAATTATAAAAGTTATATATTTAATGATTCAAAATAAATAAAACCATAAAATTTGTTGGTATCACTTCTCAATTAAATGTATCACGAAGTGAAAGCCTCCGCAATTATTTATATATTTAATGGTTTACAAAGAGATTTCAAATCATTTATAAAACTTCAAAGAGAACATCATTTCTTTTATGTATTCAAGGCAATTTATAAATTCATAATAGTCAGGGGTGTAATATAATGTTTTATTATAAATCGTATTTTTAGGTTTACTTCTATTTAACACAAATATAATAATATATCTAAGTATAAAATACAGTACAAAGCCTGCTCTTCAACATCCTTTATATATGTAATATAGCTTTTGAAAATCATTTTAAATTTCAAAAAGCGGGGTGTGATGCTTAGTTGGTGACAGGCATCCCCTGAAACGTGTATTAATATTATGAACGTCTTCCCTAAAGATATTTTTTTAATATAAATAGGGTGGAGGTATATTAAAAAATATAACATGATAATGAAACTTGAAAATTATTTTTAGAGAACATTTTTTATATATTCAAATCAATTTACAAATTCTCTATAGTTTTAGAGTTGACAACAATCTATGATTGTTTTAGATTATTTTGTAAATCTAGGTTTAATAACATAATGCATGATTTTTAAACTATACTCGGCTACTTCTGTCTTCTTTATCCCTTTTCCTATCTGTTTCCTGCCCAGTCTCGTGAGTATCTTTACCCTGCCCCATCTTCTCTCATCCACTCTCTCATGCTTCTACAACCATCCACTCAATCCTCTTGTACTCTCTTGTATTCGTCTGCTAAATAACTCCACGTATCCTTCCCAACCTTACACAGCACGCATTCTTTGTATCCATCGTCCATCAATTTCTTCCTTTCTCCCTCTTTCTCCTCCGTCCTGAATCTTGTCCTTGCAAAGATCACCCTCTTCTCGGCTACAGTTATATTTATTATTTTAAGTTTAAGTTATGCTAGTATGTAATAATTTCTTTTTTTTATATGCTGCCATGTAATTGGGATTTTTTCCTGTAGAGCAATAAATATTTATTTATTTAAGATTTTGGTTTTCATATTATACTTTTTGATTTCGATTGTGTCAATAGGTTTATTAGGTTATGACCAATTTATGAAGCTTGTTAAGTAATATTTCATGACCTGCACAATCAAAATCTAAAAATTTTTGCAGAGAAATATCTTTGGTATCTAGTGTATTTCCAATGAGTTGTATTAATTGAACTAGAGGTGTATTAAATACTGGATTGATGAGACTATTACTTGTTGAAACTCCATACGAGAAAAAAATGTCTCATCTACCCGACGAAACCACAGAATGGTGAAACATTGTCGTAGAAATAAAAACATTTTTGAAACCATATACCGTGTCAGTATTTTATTAAGTGACAGGTCTATTAGTCGATTTTTTCTTTAGATTTGATAAACAAATTGTATTTGTAAAAAATTAAATAAATCTTCTAAGTGTACACTAAGTGTGTGAGTAAATTAATTGGTATGTAGTTCTAAAATATGCTTGGATCCACCACCTTTGTAAACTGGTTTAACAACAGATTTTTTAACTACCTGGAAATTTCCAGTTTTAATACATTTATTTATTATTTTATCTAAGGGATATTTTCGAAAAATTCATTTGATTGCGAATTTCTAACATTTAAATTCAAAACATTTTTATCGTCAACTAATTCTGTTCCTGGTCAATAATTTTATATATTTTATGTTGTTATTACGTCTCGAAGACTGATAAGTTTACCTTTGGATACCATTCTTGTCTAAAGTTCTGCGTATCTTCCGTACTGCAATTGTAATCCAGAAATTTTATTTATGGTTATGTTAAATATGCAGGTGTTCTTATACCAGCAGCTGCCTTCTTCGCATAAGTTCATTAAATCGATTTATGGGATCTACTAAGTTTATTTACAATTAACTTAAAGCCACGGAACTGTCGTAATTTTATCGTTTTTTATAAATAAGTTGTGTATAACGTTTATTGATAATTTTTAGTATATATTTAATGTACTTTGTTTGAGTAAGCAGGTGAAAAATGCTTTTATTATTCTAGTCATCGTACCTGGCAGATCTTTTTACAAATTTGAGCCTTATTTTATTTATATACTCATGATGGCAGTGAATGCAAATTTTAGTAAATCATTTAGTTTTACTTCTAAAAAAATAGATGAACATTTTAATAATATAAAATGTCTTACTATGCAAAAGGATAAAAAATATTAATTCAAAGGACGAACATTGCGAAACACTTAAACAACAAATAATGAAAAATACCACATCATAATATAAGAAGGGTTTAAGTAAAGATATTTTAGTAAGATATTTTATTATTGAATTGACGAGGATACATAATGAAACTCCGTAATACATTGAAAACACAACACAGTTGAAAACTCAACACATTTATTGTTGAACACTGCAATAATGTAACAATAAATGTGCAAACCTCTAAACCTCTAGAGGTTTGCAGTTTTCTTTTTCAATATTTATTTATTTATTAATCTTTGGTCTCCTTTCTTAAAAATTACAAATATTACAAATCTTTACAATAAAAAAACATACGTCAAATTTTGGGCGAAAGCAGCACGGGCAGAGTTCAGAATTGTAAATCGTGCCCTTCCTCTTCTATGATGCTGAGGCAGCAAATATTCTGTTGATTATCTTGAATTCTTCTATATATGAACTATGCCCATGCCTCTTCTGACCAAAATTTAATATATGTTTTTAAATTTATTATTTAAGACAGAAAACCCAATTCATTAATATTAATTAAAATATATTAAACCTACTATAATTCTTTCTCTCTGAAATACCACCTTACTAAGATGGGTCAGATAACAAATGCCAACTGCAGATTCTGCAATGAGGCACAAGAAACAGCAGAGAACCTACTGTATGAATGTTCTGCCATGTTCCTTCAAACAGGAACTACCTGTCATCCGCATTTTTAAAGTTTGATAAACTGTTACACATTAATCCCTAAACTATCGTAGACTACGTAGAAAATCTACACATTGAGGAACTCCAGCAGGTCAGGGATAATTACAAATAATCTCTTATGTGGAGGTAATTTCGGAAGGCGAACTGAACCTATAACATAACATAACATACTTTAATTCTTTTACTGCATAATTTATTGAAAAACAAAACTTTCTATACCCATTTTCCTAACTAACGATAATATTAATATTGTATTATACGTTCCACCGCACTAATTTAATTCTGTAATACAAAGTACGCACATTATGTTTTCAACAAGTTTAATTTAATTAAACCTAAATAGTTTAACTTTTATTTTAATACCTGTTAGTTTGATGAAGGAAGTTTCCTAGGTCCTGCTTTACATACAAAATTCAACTCCCCTCGCCTCTAAAACCGCACGTATATCTACCGCACTATTTCATAAAACTTCCCAGTTATTTCGAACATGCTCGTTTATTCTCAGCTATTTCAAACGTCGGTTATTTGTTGGTCATGTATTAATATTATTACTTTTAGAGGAAATTAACAGAAAAACGCAAATAACTTTGTATATTAGAATTAGCACGAATAGCACCTTTAGATAAACGTAAGGAGAAGTTGATCATTATATATGTGGCTTGTAAATAATCTTACATCGTGTTCTCGTCCGTACCATAGGAATTCCTAGAGATATTCACCCGTGACGAGGGCAAAGATAAAGAGCGGACGGTCATTATCTGGTCGGCAATTTTTTCGCGCACCCGAATGCCCCCAATAAGAAACATCTGTTCCAATCTGCCATCGATCCGGAACAGCGACTCGTGATCTCTGATAGTTTTCATTGCGTACCAGATCTCTAAATTCGAGACTTTTATAATAATAATAATAATACTAATAATAGTAACGAGATATCTGTAATAATACTCATACAAGTAATGATTTGAATTATTTACGAGGGCCGTTCGGAAAATAGTACCCATTTAGGAATATAGAAATCTAGTATATATTACCAAATATTAATATTTTATTTGTAAATAACATACCTTAAACAACTTCTCTAAATCGTCGCCTCTAAAATTTAAGCATTTGTTTTTGTATCCTAGCTTCGTATTCATCTGCCGCCAGTGTATTGAGATACACAATCTTTATTTCACAAATAAAAAACTTTTTAACTCTGTATAACACTGACTTTATTTAGTGACTATAGTTTCGACAATTTTAACTTGTCATTATGTGTTAAAATTGTCGAAACTATAGTCACTTAATAAAGTCAGTGTTATACAAAGTTAAAAAGTTTTTTATTTGTGAAGAATCATGTATAACGAAGTAGAAGCCTCCACCGTTAACAGTTTAATCTTTATTCCCTTTTGTAAACAGAAGACAATGTGAAGGAGCTAAGTCTGGAATATAAGATGGATAGTTGAAAGTTGAAATTACACCAGCGGACAGACGTCTCATCCATAACATTTTCTCCATGCAATTGATAATGAATATCGCAACGTCGCACATTTCTTGTGCTGAGAAATCTAATCGCAGCCCTAACTTTTCAAATGGCAGCGATATTTTTTTCTGAACATTATAAACGCTTACATAAGTAGCACAGTCAATACCAGCGAGACGTAACTTTACATACTGACACATTTCAGCTGTCAGCTGAAAATGTTAGCACACATCCGATGGCTACGACATTCGCCAGCGCCCTGCACAGTGCAAACAAGTGATACTTTCCTACAATCCCTCGTACATTATAATACAGGTCGATATCAGAGTTTATATTTGTCTAAAAGAAACGTGACAATCAATTTTTTCTCTAATAGTAAATCCATAAATATTTATTGATTAGTATATATAGCCTAATAAACAAATAATTATTACCAATTAATAGTGTAAAAATACAATAAAGACAAACTGAGTAAGTGTAATTATTTTATTTATTTATTGTTAGACATATTACTTTTTCAGTATTCTTTTTAGTAAGAAAATATTTTCATCAAGTAAAATATAATGTGAATATGATTATTAAAATTCATAATTGTGATATAGAGAAATTCCAAAAGAATTATACAATTGACAATAAATGTTATATAGATTGATTTAAGTTTTATGAATTTGGTTGCGAGAAGAAAGAGAGGCAAATAAAAAGAAACAGAAACGAAATGACTAACAAGAAAAAAGAAATAGAAGCAAAGAAGGAAGTGATATACGTGTTTAAAGAAATTATGGCACAAATGAAGAAAAATATAGATGAACTTAAAGAAGAAATAAAAGAATTAAGGAAGGAAATACAAAGAAAACATAATAGCATGAATAAACAAAACTAAATCAATAGAATAGAGAAACTGGAAAATAAAAACACAGAAAGAGAATTGAAAAGAAATAACTTAGTGATAAAGAACTGACAACTAAAAAAATAATACCAAAGAGTAAAACAATATATACAGTACCAAAATAAATTAAAAACACAGGCTGCACACAAAATAAACAAAGGCAACGGAACGAAAATAGTTACAGCAAATATCAGGCCATTAAAGATATGAAAACTATGAGATTTACGCAAAAAGGGTATTCGTAATAATTTATTCATTTTTTAATTCTCTACAATTGTTTGTTATATAAATTTCATGTAACTCCAACAGTTAATTAGCAATTGGCAAAAAATATCTAAATTTCCAGTTTTTATTTTTTTTCTCGAAAGTTAAAAATTTTATGAAAAATATGTTTAAATAAAACTTGTTCAGTTTTTTTTATTATCCTTAACTTTTGTTTGAATCATTTTTTTAAATTTTTCATATTTAGAAAAATATCACCAAAAAACAAAAAACGTCTCGAGTAAACATTCACTTCCGGTCTATGAATGTTTACCAAAAGCTTTTCAGTTGCAGTTTTTAATGATAAACCCTTAAGTTTAAAGTTTCATCTCAATCGGATTATTCGTTTTTGAGATACAGCGCCCACCGACAGACAGACACACACACAGACACAGAATTTGTTTTTCCAGAAATTAGTGTAATGGACTCAGGGGACTTCAAAACGGATATTTAGCAAAAAAAAAAAACAATTAAAAAAAAATCACTATCACAATACTTCCCCTATATATACTTCGTATATAGGGAAAGTAATAATACATCAGGATGAACATTAGAATCAAATATGGAAACATAATTACAGAAAATGAAAAAAATCATGTAAAGATGGAAAAAATATTACAAAATTTTGACTGAAAAAAAGATAGAAGAAAGCAAAAGAGCCACAAAATACATAAGTACAACAGTGATAATGAAGTAAAAAAAATAATACAAAAACTAAAAATGGTGATGTGGCCATCATAGTACTTTCCCTATATTTTACTCGAAAACTATGCGGTTTATGTAAAATGGTTAGTTTTATTGATTTATTCACTTTTGAATTCTCTACAATTATTTGTAATACAAGTTTCATGTAACTCTAATAGTTTATTAGCAATTGGTAAAAAATATCAAAATTTTCAATTTTTATTATGTTTTAATAAAACTTGTCCAGTTTTTCATTCTCTTTAACTTTTGTTTGAATCGTTTTTTTAAAATTTCTCATATTTAGAAAAATATCACGAAAAAAACACGAAAAAACGCCTCGAGTAAACATCCACTTCCTGTCTATGAATGTTTACCAAAAGCTTTTCAGTTCCAGTTTTTAACGATAAAACCTTAAGTTTGAAGTATCATCTCAAACCGATAATTTGTTTTTGAGATAGAGCGCCCACCGACACCATTTTTTTCCCCAGAAATTAGTTTTATGGACTCAGGGGACCTCAAAACGGATATTTCCGCAAAAAAAAAATTCAAAAAAAAATCACGATCACAATACTTCCCCTATATATACTTCGTATATAGGGAAAGTAAATAAGAAAATCATGAAAAGATAGATAAGGTGGTATGCGTAGAATATAAGAATATAATAGAAAAGAAAAACCAAGAGGATATATAAAACACGTGTATCAGAAAAAATTACAGAAAAACGATCTAAAAAATCACAATAAGAAAAGAAGCACAGAGAAATGGGAATACACAGGATAATATAGAAAGAAATGGAGGGAATTATACATAAACTAAAAGAAAGGAAAAACAAACAGATATTTACAAAATGCACATAACATCCTACACCGAAAATGTAGAAGGGTAAACGATTAAATAAAATAGTAAAATTATAGATCAACTGATGATTTCTAACTCTACTTAAATTGCTTATTCTTTTTAGAGACATCATTATTTGAACCATTACGTATTTTAGATATATTTTGTATTAACTGTGCATTTCAAAATGAATATAGGAGTAAAAAAATTAGTAATTACATATTGGTGTTTCCTTCACAAAATCCTTTTGACCAAAAAGTTATATGACATAATTTCGAAAAAAAGCATTATTAAAAGCAATGTGAAGATTATGATAGAAATTGTTGTGGCTTTTGGAAGTTACTGAATCTGAACGTAATTAAACTTAAATATAGAGTTTCAAAAGAGAACAAATTTATAATTTTCCGAGAGTTTTCATGGTAATTATTCTATTACCATATTCTATGTATTCTATGTTAGCATTTTTAAAAGTATACCACAAATATAGCTTATTTATAATGTCCATTTTAACTCTTTATAAATACTTACAATATCAATACATTAAAACTTTTTTTTTTGTCAGTATATTTTGTTCAACCTACACCAAATTGTAATCCATTATTCTGACACGAAAACTGAACATACATTACAAAAACACTAAATTTATGGCTTTGAGTAGATGTAGTAGTAGTAATCTTCATTTATATAATAGCCACTATAGACAAACATATACAAGTTGGTAAACATTAGAGAGGATATGAAATAAAATAATAAAATATATAAATACATACAGTTCTTGCAGTTATTACATATAATAAAATACAGAATATATTGATTATCTTTTACTTTCCCTATATACGAAGTATATATAGGGGAAGTATTGTGATCGTGATTTTTTTAAAATTTTTTTTGCGGAAATATCCGTTTGAGGTCCCCTGAGTCCATCAAACTAATTTCTGTTAAAAAAAAAATTGTGTCTAAATTATCGGTTTGAGATGATACTTCAAACTTAAGGTTTTATCGTTAAAAACTGGAACTGAAAAGCTTTTGGTAAACATTCATAGACCGGAAGTGAATGTTTACTCGAGGCGTTTTTTTTGTTTTTTCGTGATTTTTTTCTAAATATAAGAAATTAAAAAAAAACGATTCAAACAAAAGTTTTATTAAAACATATTTTTCATAAAATTTTGACATTTTTTACCAATTGCTAATAAACCATTAGAGTTACATGAAACTTGTATTACAAATAATTGTAGAGAATTTAAAAGTGAATAAATCATTAAGAATAGCCTTTTTGCGTAAACCTCATAGTTTACGAGTAAAATATAGGGAAAGTACCATTTTTTTACTTGAATTAGGGTTTTCGATCCTCTAGAAATTCTTTATACTTATAATAGCATTTACTGATTATTTTTTTAGGTTTCTCTTATAACAAGCGAAGTATCCCTTCATTTTTAAATATTTAGTAATAGTAATAGTAATATATATTTGAAAACACCATACATAGTATAACACCGTCAATTAGAACATAATACTATACATAGAATTACAAATAATTATTAAATAGATACTAAAATCTTAAGAATTAATACAAGCTAGAATAAAATATTAATTGAAATATAATTTAATTCTGTCTGGTAACATAATAGAAGTGAGTTGGAATTAAAAATTACTTGTATACATATATATGTACATACAAACATCACCCATATTCATTTATATGTGTACACATAAAACTTAATTAGTTGGTCATGACAAACACAATCAAAGGCCTTACTTAGGTCAATGTACGCAGAATCTAAGCTGCTTGCGCATTGAAACGCTTCTGTAATATTTTTTACCAGTTCGATCATTGCACATAATGTGGACTTTCCCTTGCGGTATCCAAATTTAAAATTACTAAGTTTTCAGTCCATGTAAGAATAAAGCCTGTTATAAATAATTATTTCGAAGACCTTAGCAATAATAGGTATAATGGCAATAGGACGATAGTTTATTGCCTCAGATTTGTCTTCATTTTTGTAAATTGGAGTAACTTTCAAATTTTTTAACTGATTTGGAAAGTGTCCATTTTAGAACTGATGCGTTCATACCATAAATATCTTTCGAAGGTGAGTTTTTAAGATGTGTTATGATATGTTTCACTTCCTCAGTGTTTGTCGGTGACATAAAAAACGATTGAGAAGATGATACTTTATAATTGTTTAACAGTCTAGTGTAGACATTTAGTGGTTGCATGTTACCAACGAGTTGATCAATAGTTTCAATAAATTGTTTTTGAAAATCATTGGGAGTTAGATCAGAACATTGGTTATTATTCGATATGTTATTATTATTAAACTGGTTAATAATCTGCCACAATTGTTTAGGTTTATGTATTGATGATAAAATTTAATTCTCTGTATATGTTTTTGTTTTGCTACAGCAATATTTAGTTTGTAATCTTTTTTTTTTAATTTATAAAAGAGTTCATCAACACCGTTTGAAGGATTAGCATTTCTAATTGTACTTAAAATATTTAATATTTGCTTTTGTGAAGCTAGGTCATGGCTGTACCAAGGATGTTTGGATGTTGTTCGTTTGAATTTTTGAATTATTAAGGGACAGCTGTTATTAAAATTACGCATTAAAATATCATGGAACATATCATAACACCTTTGGGGATCATTGCAATTGCGTAGTAGAATCTGAGAATAATCACTCAGTAAACATGCCTCCTTTAATTTTATTAGGTTTTTGTTGGTTAATGATCTAGTAGGATTACTCATATTGTCATTTGGGTTAACCATATTTGTTGTTACATTCAAAATTATGCCACAATGATCAGACAAGTAAGGCTGTACCACATTGGGTTCACTATGACAGTTACGATTAATTAATACGTTATCGATACATGTTGATGTTGTTTTAGTTACCCGAGTGTTATCTTGAACTATATATCCAAAGTTAAAACGTCTGAATTATCACAGAATGTTCTTTTAAGCGGATTTTGAGCATTCAAATCGATGTATCTCTTAATAAATCAGTTGTTGTATTTAAAAATAAATTAACATCCCACAATGGGGATCTATAAACAGAAACGAATATAGTATCACAAATTTTTAATAATACACTACAGACCTCACATGACATTTCAATACAAAAACGATCAATATAGGGTAAGTTTTTATATTGAAATGTATCCTTAACCAATATTAATGTTACTCCATGCGTGGTTGACGTCCTGGCAAATGCACTGGCCACCGTATATCCTCCAATTTGAAGTAAATCTATTTCTTCTCTCCGCAACCAATGTTCATTGACTGATATTATGTCCAAGTTGTTCGTAGTAATGTATTTTACCAATTCGTGATCCTTGTTTCGTATTGAACAAATGTTGATGTGAAATAATTATAGTTGCTTTTGTTGAAATTTCACCTTCCCTATGATTGATGTTTTTCCGTTGTTTGCCGCCGAAAATTTCCTGTATACTTGTTATTTGTTTTTTTTATATGTTATAAATTCCCTAACAGCTACTCCAGGGGGGCACATGTCAGCTGCTAATCATTTTGACATAATTGATTCCTGTATTCCTACTTTAAAGGAGCAAAATTCTTCTTTGGACATGTTTTCCTAGTAGCCCTTTAAAAATTGGCTGCAGCAAGATGATTGCGTAACTTATTTTTCAATATTGGACCGCGAAACTATTGATCGTATGTATCTTACTTGGCTATTATTTAGATTAAATGGAAAGGTCCGGTTTTATAGCTAGCTTGCTTTCCCTGAGCTATTTTTCCTTATAATCCACCTAATAAAGAAAAATATATCATGAGGATACGATAAGGTAAAGGTAACATTTAACAGCATGTGGCAGCATAATTGAAGTAAATAGTATTCAATGGTTACGGTTAGAAAATATTCAGTTTGAGATATTTATTGATTGGGTTTATTCTAATTTAGTATTACTGTTTTAAGCATCTTTAAGCCATTAAAACTATATTGGTTTATTAGGAAAACCTCGTTATCTAAAAAAAAGTCAAAACATCCAGAATAATAATCTCTAGCATATAAATCATCGCAGTAGAACATTTGTGTGCTATTATTTTGGTGTCCGTTCCGACTGGCGAGACAGCAATTGTTTTTAAAACAATAATAATGCAAGCGTTAATTTATTGTTCGTTGTCATCTGACAAACTACGCACCTGCTGCTCATCCCCATAGTGAAGTCTGATGGTGGGAAGTTGGTAATATTACATGTGTTTATATAATCGTGTACTGAAATAGGTTAACTAATCATTATGTTGCGTTTTTGCCTGAGTCAACTATACCGGAGAGATTCCAAATATAAAATATATGTATTAGTAGTAAATTAATTGTTTAATTGACAATTTTAATTTAAATCCAATGTATTTTTATTTAGTATTAGATATACTATACGCTTGTATTATTTTATTCAAGGTTATAAGATGTCCAAGATGTCTTAATATAAATACTAGTTATAATATTATATTCGATTAATTGGTACTTAATTGTAATTGTAATCTTTAAGGTTTTCCCCTCTTTCTAGTTTATTACCTGCCAAAAAGATGGTTGAAAACAGAGTTTATTTTATTATTTTAAAAATAAATAAATAGATAATAAATACAATAAAATAAAACTAAATTAACTTAAGATTAACCAACAAATTAACTAAATTGACTTAACAGAATTATAAAATGAAAAAAAACACAATTATTATTCATGTATATCTTAAGATTGCTGTTTTTGAAGATTATTTTGTAGAACCAAATAGATGCATTAGCAGAATTAAGAATACGACCAAGTGAATTATTTTAAGAAAAGTTGGATGTGTCACAACATCTTAGAGCATTTTTTAAATTGGATGCACATATATTAATTTCTGACAACAGAGATGGACAATAAACGTCGGCATTAAATAATCCGTGCAGAAAACAAAGATCAGTAATATTTCTACGATGACATATTCAATTCTTGCATTATTGACTCATAACAACCTTGAATGTGTCGTATGTCGACTTTATGTTTCATATTACGTGGAAATCATTTCTAAATGGATTTTATGTGATTTATATAAATATTTAAACATGGCGACCAAACCGAAGAAGCGTACTCTAGGTGGTATCTTACTAGTATATAATATAATAGTATTAGACAATCACTGTTTATTTCCTTTGAAATTTGCCGAATAAAGCCTCATAATTTGGAAGCTTTATCATATATATTGTTTATAAATTTTATGCCATTAAATAAAATTTCGCCTAGATTGACCTAATAAATTACAAGAACCACATTTAAGATTTTATAACTAGGTTCCAAAGAATGTTTTGACCGGTACCATTCACGATTGGGATATAATTAATGGTGCGGTAAATTGACGGGACGATCCTTTAAAGTAACAAGCTCATTTACACACACAAATATACAAACAACACGCGGAAGAACCACGTGGTCGATAGCCAAACACAACTATTATATAAATTCTTTTTCTTTATCAAACCGGCATAACTTAACGAATCTGTTAATTACATTAATTTTCTAGTGCTCAGCTTAGGTCGTTTACGTTTTTCTCAAAAATCCTTCAAAATAAATTTTCTTTTGCTAGAGCATTCATCCTATTGTTCCCTCACATATTTGAGTGTTACTAAAATTTACGTCACCAAGATCCACAGTATCAGTAATAGAGTAATGTACCTCATATACAAACTAAACACTAGATACTCGTTAAAAATTATCCAGGTATACGCACCTACATCCGCACACTCGGATGCGGAGGTGGAGATATTCTATGATGATATAAATACCGCAATACAGCAAGAACCTACCCACTAAAGCATGCTAATAGGGGACTTTAACGCTAAATTGGGGCATAAGGAAGACGAAACCGAAACACCGTTGGGAACCCACGGATTTGGAGTGAGGAATGAGAGAGGTCAAACTCTTCTTGAATTTCTCCTGCAACATAACTTATTTGCAATGAACAGCTTCTATCGCAAAACACCACAGCGAAAATGGACCTGGGTCAGCCCCGATGGCTGCACAAAAAATGAAATCGACTTCATCATATCTAACAGAAAGGAAATAGTGCGAGATGTAACTGTGCTGAATACGTTCTCAATAGGCAGCGACAACAGGCTGGTCCGATCCAAAATCTCAATTAATATCAAGAATGAGCGGCGAAAGCGTATTAAACAACCAACATCCAGCAAATGGAGACCGCTTAGAGACGAAACCCAGTATCAACCTAGAATAGAATCACAGCTAGCACATATGGAAAGTGTTTTAGACCCGAATGTGGAGGACCTGAACGCACTTATTACTAATTCTATAAAAACCGCAGTAAAAGAATGCCAGACACAAAGCACCCAACGAAAAGAAAAACTCAGTACAAGCACTAAACAACTAATGGAAAGGAGAAGAAATCTGACAAATAAACATACAACAAACGCAACAGAATTAAGACGCCTAAATAGAGAAATATCCAAGGCAGGGCGAAGGGACACAAGAACATATAACACAAATGAAATCTTAAAGGTAATTGAGCAAAATAAGGGCATGAAATCACTACGGAAGCCATTCTCCGAAGGCAGAAAAAACATCTGCAAGCTAGCAAAATAGAGTGGCTAAATAACAACAAATAAAATGGAAATATTAAAAGTTGTAGAAGACTTCTACGCGACACTATATAGCGATAAAAATGCAGTGAGCTTGGACACCAACATAAATAGAGTGCAAAATCAAGGGTCCGAGGATATTCCAAATATTACCTTAGACGAAATAAGGGGGGCACTAATAGATATGAAAAACAATAAAGCAGTTGGCGACGACGGCGTAGCAGTCGAGTCCCTAAAAGCCGGCGGAACTACGTTACTAAATGCATTATGCAAGTTATTTGATGCTTGCCTACAAACTGGGACAATACCTTCCCAGTGGGATCGGGCAATAATTATAATATTGCATAAGAAAGGAGATATCACCAACTTGCAAAATTACAGACCCATTAGTTTACTATCGTATATATATAAGCTATTCATGAGAATCATTAACAAGAGGTTGACAAATAAATTCGACCTATATCAACCCCGCGAGCAAGCTGGCTTTCGAGCCGGATTTGGCACAAATGACCATCTACAAATAGTCAAGTCCCTTATCGAAAAATGTATCGAATACAATAAACCCCTCTGCTTAATCTTCGTCGATTACGAAAAAGCCTTCGACACAATAAACCAGCATAAAATGCTACAAGCTCTTGCTGAATGCCGTATTGATCATAGATACATCGAGGTCATCAAACACGTGTACCAAAGAGCAAAAACTTATGTTAGGCTGCAAGATGATTCCCAAGACTTTGATATTGCACGAGGTGTACGCCAAGGAGATGTCATATCGCCAAAGTTATTCACAACCCTCCTAGAAAATATGTTCAAACAGGCCAACTTTGGTGACATGGGCATAAACATAGATGGTGAAAAACTAAACCATCTGAGATTCGCCGACGAAATCTTAATTATCGCAGATAGTATGGATAAAGCAAAACAAATGCTACGGAGGCTATGGGAAGCATCGAACTCTGTTGGACTCAAAATCAACACCAACAAAACTCAATACATGACAAATCTTGTTATGAGTGAGGCAATCAAGATAGGCGGAGTAAGCATAGAACAAGTAAGCTCTTATAAATACCTTGGTCACGAAATCTCTATTGGTAGAGACAACCAAACCCGTGAAATGTCGAGAAGAATAGGCCTAACATGGGCGGCCTTTGGAAAGCTGCGCAATATCTTTAAGTCAGACATTCCAATATGCCTAAAAAGAAAAGTATTCGATCAGTGCGTATTGCCTGTGCTTACATACGGGGCTGAAACACTTACCCTCACAAAGAACACTACAAATAGAATAAATATCGCGCAGAGGAAAATGGAGAGGTTATACCCGTATAACAACCTTAAAGTGGAACTGGGCTGGTCATGTGGTGCGACTTACGGACAATTGCTGGACAAAAAGGATACTTGAGTGGAGACCGCGCCAAGACGCATACAGAAGTAGAGGCCGTCCACCAACCAGATGACGACGATGACGACATAAAAAGGATAAACACCAACTGGATAGAGGCAGCACAGGATCGGCCAGGATGGAGAAAGCTACGGGAGACCTATGTCCAGCAGTGAACGCGATTGGTCCCTTGATGATGATGAAAATTTAGGTCACAGGACATACGAGCGGAGTTCACTATGTGTTCTTCCACTCTGGCCCCTTCTTCTACTTCAAATGACGGAATTCTCTTTCATGGAAGTATTTTTGCCATACAAGCAATATTTTGACCATTGCTAGCGTATTTATATCCACTTCACATAGATCTATTTTTATGATACGGGATGGGATAATTCTGTTATCTAGATATGCCGTCTCCAGTGCCTTAATACACTTAAACCTTGGGATGTGTTAAGACTGGTTTTATTCTTTGTGTGGATGCATTTTTTTCCCTTTTTATTTAGTTCAGTTATTTTTTGGGCACTTACAAGTATCCGCCAGGATGATCGTAGATTGTTCTTCCAAGACTATTTTTAGTTCCAGATTTAGTTCAGCACAATATATGCCTGCACCTATACCTTTTTTATGTTTGCTTCATCCGTGAATACATGTACAGTAACTTTAGGAGCCTCAGATCGGAGTAGCACGGTCCTGGCACTTCCCTAGGAGAGCGACCCGCTGAGTCGCTCTTCCAAGGATTGCTCCTTACCTAGTCCTGTCAGCCTTTTAGTCTTAGGGTATGTATTCCCATACATGCTATACTATTATTATTATTACTCCAGTTCAGTTTAGGATCTAGGATAACCCCCAGATACTCTCGCTGCCACAATTACGGTGGGCAGCTACACTCTGCCCGGTTTCTTTATGTTGATGAACAGGGTTTATCGTCAGGGCGTTATCTGCAAACCATTTCTCCACGCTATTGAGGGCACTGTGTATAAGTTTACCGAGTACAACTTCATAGCGGCCTTTAAGCAGAATTGTTATGTCATCTGTATATCCTATGACTGGGAAGCTAGATTAATTTAGTTTCCTTGGCAAGTCGACTATCACGATGTTCCATAGAAGAAAATAAGGTACTCTTCCTGTGGACAGTTAAGAGACTTCGTTTGAACGGGTGTGAAGTTAGCAATAGATTCCAGCAATAGATTTCGTTAGCCGAAATTTCATTAAAATAGAATAACTACCATAAAATTTTCATGGTTATAATAAAATATATCGTCATTAAATGCTTAAAAAATATATCAGCCCCTATTTTCACCCCCCTAAGACTACCCTCACAGCCCCCAAAATGTAGGCCCTGTCTTTTTAAAAGAAGACATGCACCCATAAAAATTCTAAAATTACCATCACATTTTACACACCCTCCAGAATCATAATCAAGAAAAAACCGCGGACACACCCCCCCATTTTTTCGAGAAAAAAAATCATTTGTCTAACACTGCGCGCCCGGCTCCTATGTTTCATCCCTTAATGCATTTTTTTCAATTAAGACATGCACCCATAAAAATTCTAAAATTACTAACACATCCTACACACCCTTCAGAATCATAATCAAGAAAAAAACGCGGACACACCCCCCCCCCATTTTTTCGAGAAAAAAAATCATTTGTCTAACACTGCGCGACCGGCTCCTATGTTCATCTCTAAATGCATTTTATTCAATAAAGACATCCACTCATAAAAATTCTAAAATTACCATTACATTTTACACACCCTCCAGAATCATAATCAAGAAAAAACCGCGGACACACCCCCCCATTTTTTCGAGAAAAAAAATCATTTGTCTAACACTGCGCGACCGGCTCCTATGTTCATCTCTAAATGCATTTTTTTTCAATAAAGACATGCACCCATAAAAATTCTAAAATTATTAACACATTCTACACACCCTTCAGAATCATAATCAAGAAAAAGACGCGGACACACCCCCCCATTTTTCGAGAAAAAAAAAAAACATTTGTCTAACACTGCGCGACCGGCTCCTATGTTTCATCCCTAAATGCATTATGATTCTGGAGGGTGTGTAGAATGTGTTGGTTATTTTAGATTTTTTATGGGTGCATGTCTTTATTGAATAAAATGCATTTAGGGATGAAACATAGGAGCCGGTCGCGCAGTGTTAGACAAATGATTTTTTTTCTCGAAAAAATGGGGGGGTGTGTCCGCGTTTTTTTCTTGATTATGATTCTGGAGTGTGTGTAGAATGTGATGGTAATTTTAGAATTTTTATGGGTGCATGTCTTTATTGAAAAAAATGCATTTAGGGATGAAACATAGGAGCCGGTCGCGCAGTGTTAGACAAATGATTTTTTTTTCTCGAAAAAATGGGAGCGGTGTCCGCGGTTTTTTCTTGATTATGATTCTGAAGGGTGTGTAGAATGTGCTAATAATTTTAGAATTTTTATGGGTGCATGTCTTTATTGAAAAAAATGCATTTAGGGATGAAACATAGGAGCTGGGCGCGCAGTGTTAGACAAATGATTTTTTTTTCTCGAAAAAATAAGGGGATGTGTCCGCGTTTTTTGGGCATTTTAATATAAAGAGAGTCTTTTCCAAAAGCAGCGCGAGGTTATTACTTCAGCCTGCGTTCTTGGCATACGGTTCTCAACTTTTTGTAATCGTTCTGGTAATGTTTTTGTAAATAGTTCCTAATCGGATTTCCTGTGATCTGACCAGGACAGAGTGTCCGTCGATATATGCCAGTTATAGATGTTCTTACTTATGCTCTCACTAGCAAGGATGATATCAAACACCTCTTTTATTATTGTGGTAACAAATGTTGTTTCACAGCCTCTATTATGTGTATATTAGCTTTGTAGCTGCTTTTATTAATGTCCGTTCCCAACACTGAGTGGTGTGCATTTGCATCATAACCTATAATGAGACTGTAGTTGATCACAACCTCCAGTCCATGTGAGGGATGTGGGTTGGTTTCCTCATAGGGTAGATAAGCGGAGATTAGAAAAACCTTACCACAATCCTCTCTTTCGAAACACCACTGTGAGATCCGCTGTGGAAAATTGAGGCATAAATATGCCCTTCATGTTGGCGCACGCTTCTTTGATTTTGTTTACTGTGGCATCATATAACCTGTTTACCACTATATAGGGTTCTTGGACTAGGGTATTATCATTGCTTTGGATGTTGTGGCTTAGTGGTTGAACCGCCTCCTTGCAATGTTGTAAGTTTATATGAGTTATATTTAGTTCTTTCACTTTTATTATAAAAATTCAAAAGATGTATTAATGGTGAGTACACCTAGTTTTGTACTAAGAGGAGAAGTTATCAAATAGAATTTTTCTAACATAAAATTTTATATATTTTAAAAAGTTCTTCAATTCGTTTTTCTTTGCATTTTGATTAAAAAATATATATTATTAGATCTTACTATTTTATTAATAGTATATTAATTAATACTTCAAGTTCAGTGTTTCTCCTCTCGGTGGACGAAGTTTCAAATCATTCCAATAGATGGCAGAGCTGTAGTGAATTTTCAAAATGGCGTCTGTTAGTGATCCACGTTACACACAGCGAGCAGTGATTGAGCTCTTGATTGCAGAGAAAGAAACTGTGGGAAATATCTATACACGTTTGTGTGCAGTGCTGTCAATAGGAGCACTGTCGGGAGGTGGGCAAAGAGAGTTAAGGCGCCAGAAAGTCCAACAACTCAACTCCAAGATCTGCTATGTTGCGGGCGTCCTATCAGTTCCATCACTCCAGACATGGTGAGGTGCGTAGATGACATTATTCGTACGGATCACCGAATTACAGTGCAACAATTGGCCTCACAGCTGTCAGTCAGCAGTGGAAGTGTGTGTGCAATGATCGAGACTCTCGGATATTCAAAAGTTTGCGCAAAATGGGTCCCAAGAAGTATCACAGCAGAACACAGGATTTAAAGAACAACCATGTCATCTGATTTGTTGGCGAGGCTTGATGCTGAGAGGGAAGCGTTTCTGTCCCGGATTGTGACGGGTGATGAAACCTGGGTGCACCACTTTGAGCCGGAAACAAAAAGATAGTCAATGGAATGGCACCATCCTCAGTCACCAAGAACGAAAAAAAATAAGTCAACTCCCTCTGCTGGAAAAGTCATGGTTACTGTTTTTTGGGACAGTGAAGGGGTCATTTTTGTTGATGTAATGCCAAGAGCGACAACCATTAATTCCGAAGCATACGTAAAGACCTTGGACAAACTCAAGAAACGTTTCCGGCGTGTTAGGCAAGACAAGAATCCGGCTGAAATCTTGATCCTGCACAATAATGCACGCCCGTACACAAGTCTCAGAACCGGAGAACACCTCACCAAATTGGGTTGGACAACATCTATCTCTTCGGACCTCTTAAAGACGGTTTGCTTGGAAGACACTTCGATGATGATGAGAGCGTAATTGAAGCCATGTTTTGCTTCGCACACAGGCGAATAGTTGGTACCGGCAGGGAATACAGGCACGCTGCCGTAAGACCGTACAAGTTGATGGAGACTATGTTGAAAAATAGTACGTGTAGAAGAAACATGTATTATATTGTCACCAAAAATTTAACACTTTTAAAAAAAACTTCTAAAAACAAAAATGTGGGGCATTACTTATTGAATGACTCTCTTATATTCCATGCATTTTTATATCGTTGGATTGATCGTGGTAGAATAAATGGTCTACAAAAACTTTTACATTTTTTACTTCCTCAGAAAAATTCAACCAAATATAAAATCTTTGATAAACCTGCTGATTCCTTGGTGCTTAGTATTTTTCTCTAATGCTTGTTGTATAAACCAAATCTTTAAATGGTTGCAACCATAGTGGTGCATTTATTACGAGAAGGTGATTAGCAACATTGTATTAACCTGACTACTGTACTTTTTGTATATTTAGTAAAAGTTATTTTGTTTTATAATTATTTATTTAGTTTTACGCGTAATATTGATCGTTCTAGTATGAAAAAAATACTTAACCTACACTTTTTGGCAAGTACCAATTACATATCTAAATATTCTGTAGCAATCCAGACAATTACGTTCTTGTACGTGGTTTAGACTTTGGAGGGATTATTATTATTCATAATATGCCTAGAACAATTATATTCAACTAGGTTTTTTATTAATGCTTACAATGTTGTTTCCTAGAATATTATTTTAGCGGAACCAATAATATTTCATGGTTATTAGCCGAGAAACTGAAATAAATTAACATTCAAGCATTCTTCTTTCAATTTCCTTGCTTTAAATAATGTTGTTAATTCTGAATCCCTTATATTTATTTCTATTACTATTGAATTAATAATTACTGAAAATTGTATTAGAAAATAAAAGGAAGATTACACTGATACAAAATTTTAATGAAATATATATTAAAATATTAGAACACGTATTTAAAACGTTTTTTATATAATGTGCATATGTCTAGATGATGTGGGATATAAAACAGAATCAAACGCAAATCGCGTTGAATACGAATCTCGAGTGGCAAGCTCAACAAGATACGAAGAGCAGATCATCTAGGCTCGGCTACCTCATTACGCATTCAGGATGACTTTCACTTTGCATTTTGTTTCCGATCAGTAGATACAAGTGCGTTATTTTCTTCTTTCGTGTGTTTAAATTTCCACGCGCAGTAAATCTTTCCTTATTATTTCATTTACAGGCATAATGGATATCTTTTCTCTAAATCATTCAGGAGATCTTGTTAAGTTGTTTTGCTATTGAATTATTTATTATTTTTCCAATTAATGTTCTAAACAAAGATTGTACGAGTTCGTTTAATACAATTCATTGAAACCTGTTTATGTAGGTTTTTTCTTCTTTGGCTAATATATATTTTCCTGTGAAAATTAAGCTAAGAAAGTGCAATTTTATTAATGAATTATAAAAAAAAAACGAAATAGTACAGCTATTGATGAAAGTTTATTGTGTTAATTCAAATATATTATCTACTAATTACACGCCGGTGGTGGCGCATCGGTTACGGCCCCGAACTGACGTGCAGCAACGTTGATTCGGGTCAGTAGTCGGATGGGTGACCGGTACCATTCACCATTGGGATACAATTAATGGTGCTTTAGAGTGACGGGGGCGATCCTTTAAAGTAACAAGCTCATTTACACACACACAAATACACAAATGACACATGGCGGAAGGACCACGTGGTGGATAGCCTAACACTACTACTACTACTACTACTATCTACTAATTGTATTAAGAAGGCCACTGCTCTTAGCTTGAATAAATTAAAGAAATAATTACTATTTACAATATTATACATTTTTATTTATTTATTCTTCGTTGTAATATTTTCTTATCTACTATACTGGCGAGGTTAATACATTAATACTCAACACCATCAACTTTTGTGGAAGTAGAAGCAATTATTAAAGATGTTTCTTAGCAATCGCATATTTACAATTTCCTTATGTATATAATATAATTAACTAGCTTCAATTTGCATTGTAGTTTTACTACACTATGTAATCAAATACTTGGCAGCATAATATCTGGAATAATTCTAAAATTATGTTTGTGTTCTGAATTTCTCCAGTGGGAAGCACTGCACGTGCTTCTAAGAAAATATTAATATATAATAGATATGAATTTTTATAGAGTACATAAACATGTATTTTGCGTCGATATCTGTTTATTGATTACATAAGGTCAATTCCTAACTAATAGATCGTGGTTTGTAATTATTATATATATGTTGTTTTAACATTAGTGGTTAATTGTAGGGTGGACGGATTCTATAATAATTTTGCAGAGCAATTATATAATATTAATTTTATTTTAATAGTATTTCGAGTGTCTCTTCTCTTACATTAGGCATTTAGTCTCCTTTTCTAATCACAAAAACCTAATTATTTCAGTGCAATTACCGACACCTATCAGAGCTAGGGAGGTCCCGTGTTTCCATATCTCTATTTCCACGAAGGCGATTTTGTGCCGTTTTGCGGAAACGCAATTTATATTCATGAATTGTCGTGACTAGTTTGTAATTTAGTTTTCATGAATTGTTCCCGTCCACCCCCAAGCGCCGCCGCTGCCGCCGCCATCGATTCATTACGCGCGGAGATGTTTAATTGAAATTAAAGCGGACGTCGAGGCCGGAACAATGGCGTACCCCCGCAGCCGCCTCCGGGCGCCCACGCCACTGTCGTCTCATTTAACGATTCCCGTGGTATTTTTTCTAATTTAATTTAATAGGGACGTGGTGATGATATTTTCGGGAAATTTAATTACTCGTAAATGGCACAATTGAGATTTTATGGTCGATTTGGGCTTTTAACTTTTAAAGTTTTTTTTAAATAAATTTATCGCTCAAAACAAAACAGCAACTTCTATTGCCATAGAACATTCTGTGGAATATTGAGAAACTTATTATCTGTAACCAATTGAATAAGTTATAGTTCATATACTATAACTACAAAACATTTAAGTTATTATTAATTTATGTTTCATTTTATTTAATAGTTGCTCACAGGTTACGGTTTTGTTATTTTTTCTGTTCATTCCCCACATAATTTACAATTAAACTTATTACCTTCATAATATACTAATAAACTAGCCATTTTGTGGTTTCATCTTTATTTTTCGTTATTTCTGGATCGTTTCGATAGTTTACGTGACGGTTTCGTTGATATGAAAGCCACTTGCTTTACGGGGATATTGGCGTATTCGCTGAATATCTGAGTAACCGAGTAGTAAGCTTATTTGGAATTCCAAGAGGTATTGGAATCAAAGCTGCACCCTTTGGAAATTTAAAGGCAGTTTTATCGCCCGTAATATGATTGATGGTTGCTTCTTTGTAGCATTTTTTTAATGTTCGCCTGGGATATCTCTCTAAGCCGAATGAAAGGGATTGTTTCTAACTCAATATCAATACATGTACTTTTTTATAAAGCATGAGTGCAAAGATTTGTTTGTTTGAAATATGTTTAAATGTATTATTATTATTGATGTGGAAAGCGATATTATTATATATGGAAATACCGTGTTTTGTTTTTATTTAATGATTTCTTCTATAAAAATGTTATGTTCCATATATTCGTCTGGTAATTTCATGCTAGGTATCTATACATATATAATCCTTGCCTTGAGCTACTTCGTATGGAAAAGCAATCGATAAAACGAATATATTATATTATATATATCCTAATAGATAGAATAATCAGGACTCCATTAATTAACTATCTTTAATACACCGCAACGTATCAGTTAAGCATTCACGAAAGTCCTTGATTAATTATTACAGTAACATCCACGTACAGGTTGTAATTTTCTATTTCTGGCACGATTGATTTATCGACGTGGAATTTTCGTCCATCCGCATTAATTTCGATCGCCTGCCTAACCGCCCCCCGACGGTTCCCATGGCACGGCAACAATGCGCTTAATTATGAGGCCCCGTAAAACGAAAAGGGCCATAATTACGATTTTGACCCCGTTTTTCCCTCATAATCCAGAAATCGGTCAATCCACAAAGAACACAATGCGCTAATGGAACGATTGTCCCACAAAAACACGAACGCTCTTGTTTTTTTCTTTATTGTTGTACTGTTAGAAGGGAATAAGATGATACCATTGTGGCCATCTATTGGAAAAGGTGTAATAGTGTTTGTCTTATTGAAGGTAGTATCTAGATCTAATTAAGGTAAATATAGAAGGTAAAGTTAACCCTAAATATATATAAATAATTTGCACTTCTCGCCTTTCAAAATATTAATACTAAGTTATTGAAGGACTTATATAATTGTGCATTGTAATTCTGTCAGCCTCACCGTTAACGAAAGTTCATGATCATCATGTTTAAGCTTTAGAAGCCTTGATAATCCGTGCAAATTTTGATGTATTTGGCAGTCGTAAAAATGAGTTACATCAAATCCCATGTTTGCAGATCGGTAGTATGTGGTGAATTTATATCCGGTGGGGTCTGTCTAAATCGCCATCTATCTCAATCACAAGAATTTTTCACCCTTGTTATTCCATGTATTTGTTATACAATATAGAAATGCGTTTTATTTATATAAATGTATCAACAATAGATTTTTACTTCAATACGTTGTATAAAAGATTTGCATCATATAAAAATATAATCATAATATTATATATCATATTCAATGAAACTCTTCCACAATGAAATAGTATTTAACCTGAAAATACTAAAACAACTTAAAAATTTGATTTATGTGTAACATTTATGACAATCTTGTGAATTGATCAATATAAATTTCACTATTAGCGAACAAACTTATTTATTTCTTAAGTTTTCGCTACAAAACGCTTTGATGGGTATATATAATTGAAATTGAACACATTGGTGTATATTAGGTTAAGACTTCGAATAGGGCAATTTTTTGCCTCTCCTTAGTAATTTTCACAACAATTGTTTTAAAAATTGATTGCTTCTTCAGATAAATGAAAGTTTACAATAAAATTAGAACCTATTGGAACTATGGTAAGTTGAATATTGTTAATTAAATTAAAAGGACCTGCTAATCAATGAACAAAATGAAGTATCAAACTCCCTCCCCATTATGATTTAATAAACTTGATTTGTGTTTCGTTGAATTTTCAGTGTATAGTTATTTGAATACAATTAATTAATTTGAAATGAAATTATTTGTATTAGTTAAATTGTTATTTAAAACGCTTGATTTTGTTCAATTGTTATAAAAAACCTATTCTTCCAATTAACGATGTAGTTCTTTATTTTGAATATTTTTTAAAGAATTAATTTCTGTTATAGACACTGAAGCAAAGTAAGGAAAAATACTCTTCGTTTAAATTTTAATAGTATGTATTTATAATACTGCAAATTTTATCTAAAATTATAAAACTAAATGCGCTTTTAAATAAAACTTAAAATTTAAACCTTATCTTGTATGCAAGCATTTTCAAACATAATTGAAACATATTTGATGTTATTTGCCATAAAGAAATTAAAGACACAATACATTTTGACTATTTTTTATACTTGAACTATTTATAACAAATATCAGTAAGAAAATTAAAAAAAAAATAATAGTCTTTTCTTGGTGAACAACATACGCAAAATATTGCAATTATTTCAGGTATGTGGAATTTGGGTTGATGTCAACAGTCGATGCACTATGAAGATATCAAAATGCCTTATTTTTCTTTGGTGCATGCGAAACTAATGTACGGTTACCTGTAAAACCAAAACATTGAGGTTCTTCTTTCTTGTTGTCTAGAGGCTAAGAAATCATATAGTATTTCCTTTTTATTTTATTTTTTCAGGGTGCCTACGTATGTGAGGCATTGTGTTTTTAGTTCGTTAATAAGTTCGATTGATCTAAATCAGTTATCCCCCGATACATTTCTGTTACTATTTTCAATTGGATTCTAAAGGCATCACGTTTAGTATAGGTACTTTCAACATTTTAGAGTCAGAGGGACAGACACATTACTTTCAGACCAAGTTGGTTTGTTTTTCATAACCATCTGGAATCTACATCTACCTCTAAATGGTATCAACACTTCGTCTATAGTATGTAGGTTATCTAGGTTATAGGTTAAATAGGGCCCTAGTGAGGTGTGTCAGCCTCTCGTGAACTGCGACTTAACTGATCTATTGTTCTACCCTTAATCCATCTCTTCCCAAGCAGTCTCACGTCCTCCATGAATCTGGTAACTTTCTTGGGGGTGATACTACTCACTTCTTCGTGGGATAATATGTCCCTACCGATTGTAAACCAATTGCTCGGTCGTTTTTCGTTTACAGTAACGTACTCTGTACATGAATAATTGTCTTGAAAATTTCTTGTAAATTTATTAAAATTTTCGCACAGAACGCAGCCAATTTCTCCTGCAGCATTTCTTTCATTTCGTGTAATAGCGTTATCTACTCTACTGAAGAAAAAATATTGCACTCACATAATTGCTCTAAAAATTGGCCTTCCAGTTTCATCTGTGGAAGAACATGGAAGAAGAATCTTCTCGTCTAAATTTAAAAACGGCTGCTAAATAAATGAGCCCAATGACGGATTTTGGTTCATTTCTACTCAAATGGCCAGTATAGACGTGTTTGCATTTTCAAATATGAAAGCAAACACGTCTCTGTTCAGTAATTTTAGCATACGTGTTTTGCAAAATGATCCCCAATATGTCATCCGTAAACAACAATTTCCAAGCGTTTTATGGTGTTGTATTCCAAGCGGGTCCTACTATTTCTGGAAAATGTGTGACTTTATTGCGTACATAAGTTCGAACATTTTTTTATGGTGGGATTTTTGCCGTAATAAAAAGCAGTAGTACTTTCTGTTGATTTATTCTTATCTGATGCAGACTAATTGGATTTCTCATTACTTTCTTCTTTACACTCAGAAATATCTACGTCACGCACTGTGTCATAGTCACTATGCACGATAATATCCACATTTGAATCACTAGATTATGCATTAGGAATTGTAACTTCGTTCTAATTACTTAGATTCACATTAAGTCTTCAAGCCCTTTATCTGATAGAAATTTACGCGCCATGTCAAAGCTTAAAATTGCGCAATTAGTATGCTGTAGTCTGCGCTTTTCTAACCTCATTTAGTTTACTTTCGCTAGAGCTACTGAGATCAATAGGGCAGCCTTGCCAACCATTGAAAAATTGTACAAGTCTTAAAAGACCCCAGCACACCCGTTAAGGGTTAAGTTTTTATTTAGAATTTGGTGACATATATAGATGAAGGTCTATTACGTTTAAGGTTATGCATTAAACTGCTTAATAAAAAACTTGTATTTTCATCTAAAATAAATTAAAGTGTTTTAAATTCAATTTTGACTTGAATGTTGAATGCTAAAAGTCATAAATTTGTGATACATCTCGAATCAGTAACTTTATCAAATGATAAATAAAACTGCACTTTGTTAATATCAAACTCGGGGTTTATTCAGCAACTATCGTTTCAACCTCTACAAGGTCATTATGAAACTTTGATATAATTTTGTAATTTACTGTTTCATAATTATCTTGTAAAGGTCAAAACTACAGTTACCAAATAAACCCTTTGTCTGATATTAACAAAGTACAGTTTTTTTTTTAAATTACACAAGCAATTTTACGAATTTATTAATTTTTATATATTGAGTTAAAAATAGAAGAAATTATCAACAAATGGGTAAATGTTTTTTTAACTCACACAGCCTGGAGCAGATAGGTTTTTTTTAGAAATGAAATTATGATTGTTGATGTTATTAAAAACAAGTAGTGTTGATTTTAGATTTTTCGAAGTTATTTTGGCAATTTTCAATATTATTATGTTCTAGATATGAAGTAGAGTTTGACTTGAGGATGTGAGATGATTATTCTCCAGACAAGTATTAAAGCATCAATCTGAAGGTTATATTTCCTGGAATCGTATATTTTGAAGGAATTAATGATGAAATCATTATACTTTATTCAATTGAGGATTATGTCAATCTAAATGATATTTAATTTTAGCAGTGATATGGATAAACTTTCCTAAAGTCTTGACTGACGGTTTACCCAAAGTGTTAAATACTCCTAAGTAAATCTACTTTTTCCTATATTCAAGTGAGCTACGCTCGTGCGATCCAAAATAGATCGAAGCCGGTTCGTGCTGTTGTTGATAGGGAATAATAATTAATTTCCTAAAGACTATGATTTTATAATTTTTTTGTGATAAAATGAATAGTATACTATAGATGCTATGTTTTCAACGAATTCAGTACCGGTAATATAAAAGTACAAAAGGGGATTAAGTGATCTAAATAGTATTACTTTGAGTAATAATTCAAGTTCATAATGAGTTTTTATATCTAAGATAATTAAAAATAATTTATCATTGAAATGAGCCGACCGAAAGAGTCGATTGACAATCAAATGTTGGCTTAGAAAATTTGAGATTTTGTGATTGAAGCTTGATGCCATTACTTACATTTCGAAGAAGGTAGGTTAATAAATATACCATACTTTGTTATTTTCATACACCTTTTTTAATCGGTCACGAATAAAATTCGTATGTGATAACAACAAAGTATAATAGGTAAAGAAAGATTACAGCTTCCTTAACACTTCCTATCTAATAGATCCCTAACAGTAAAACTCCACAATTCTTTCTCTTCTTCTTTTACTCCCGAACAAGTACTCCCTCAAGGCTCTCCCCTTTCACCCCTATTATACAACATTTTTAGTTTTGACATCTATAACCCTTATCCTTTCTACTTCAGTCCTTCCAAATATCTCCTGCAATTTTCAGATGATACTGCCCTAATTACTCATACTCCCACGTTACCAAAAGCCCTCCAATTCCTTCAAGAGCTTATTGACTCCCTTCAACACTGGTTTGCAAAATGGCGTATTAAAATTTATCCCTAAAAATCACAGCTCCTAATTCCATACCACCGCACCAATAATTCTCCTTACAACGTCTCAATTTCCCAAACTACTATCCCCCCTCAAATTCCGCAAAATACCTAGGCATAACCATAGACCCCAAAATCAATTTCAAAAACACACAGCTATAAGTTACACAGCTAAGTTAGCGAGCGAGCATCCCTCCATGCCCTAACAAAACTCTGGCATCCTCTAAATACTTTACATAATCCTTCCAACCAACTCCTCTATGATACAACCCTAGTTATCCCCATTCAAGAACGCCTACGATTTCTATCTGAAAAATTCTCCAAAAATCCTTTCAACTTCCACGTATTATCCCTATATTGTCTTCCTAGAAACCCAAATATAATCCCTAAATTTAAAAACCCACATTCTACCATTTTTGATTTCATTTCATCATTTCATGCATCTACTCATTAAAGACTGACGCCATATGACTGGACAAAACAAGGCAGAAAGACCTCTGGTCGATAGCCTTTTGACAGATTAACATAATAACACCTCATTCATTATTTATTTATTATTTAAATGCTGTACATATTTATTAATAAAGATGTAATAAAGAACGAATTCTGAACTATTATTTAAACAAACTTAATATAAATATTCTGATTTTTGAAAAGAAAAAAAACATTTCATCGTTATTTTGTAATATTTTGTCAAAAATTATTAAACATAAAAATTACAATGGGTAATATACGATATAAATAATAGTATTTTTGCACAGAACGATTTCCCAGTATAGAGTGGGGAAATTAATAGATGTTTAAATAGATAAATAACTAAATAAAATCACTAAACGTAAATGGTCACTTTTCACTGAAATATGGGAATTATGGCTCGAATTTCTTTTGATTTATAAACAGTTTGTTAAAAGTATGGTATACCGACAGTTTTGGATTAACATTATAGGTTATAGGTCGCACTAACCAACGAAAAAACTGTTTAAATAAAAGAATAATTCTTTTATGACAAACTATGGAAGAAATACAAGCAAATATACAAGGAGGCTATATGTAAAACAGTAGGAATGAAAAGGAAAAACCACAAAAGGTGGATAGCTCGCGACACCTGGCAGAAAATAAAAGAAAAAAGAAAAATTAAACAGAAAATACTATCTTGTAACAACAAAATATTTCTGTTCCATAATACAACAAACTAGACAAGGTAATTAGAAAAGCATCAAGGCGAAACAAACAAAGAGCCTCTTAGAACTAAGAAAGCAAAAACGAAATGAGAACATTGCACAACGTAGTAAAAAACATAACCAGCAGGGGAAATAACAAAGCAAGCATAACAACACACAGAATAAAACAGGAAAAACACTCAACTTAAAGGAGGAAATTAGTTAACGATGGATAGATTTTTTCTAAGAAACTTTCTAAGAATTGACACAAGGGAAACAGTGAACCAGGGGATAGACATAGACACTGGTGAAATAACAGAAAACTAAGTAGCAGAAGCTGTTAAAACACTAAAGAGAGTGAAACACCAGGCATAGACCGAATCGCAAATGAAGTGTTGAAAGCAGAGGAAGAACATACAATAAGCATGATGCACAGTCTATTAATCAAAATATGGTTAGAACAAAATATACCACAGGACTCAAAGAAAGAAGTTATCGTCAGAATACCAAAGAAGGACGATAAGGCGAAATGCGAAAATTAGATTAGTATCACAATACTGAGCATCGCGAGCAAGATCATTACTGGAATCATCCTCGAAAGAATAAAGAAAATGCAACCTAAACTAAGAGGTAACTAAGCAGGGCTCTTGCCGAAAAGGTGATGCATAGACCATATACCTTAAGCATAATTGCGGACCAAGCTATTGAATGGCAAAAAGAAGTTGCACATAATTTAATAGACTTCGGGAAAGCCTTTGACAAGATAAACAGGAAAATGGCCTGGGAAATTCTAGACAGCTATGGCATGTCAAGAGAAGTAATACTAATGATACAAATATTATACGAAAACTATTCTGGAAAATAGGCATAAATGATGAACTAATGCATTAAAATAGGAACTAGCAACAGACAAGGCTGCATCCTATCACTTTTCTTGTTCTTAGTAGTCATCGACGACGTTATAAAGGCAGTGGTAGAAAACAAGACAAGATTTGGTAGAAACTTGGAGGACCTCCAATTTGCAGACGACATTTTTCTACTCGAAGAAAACAATAAAAACATGAAGGAAAAACAGAAAAACGAATCTACGAAGCAGCAAAACTCAAGCCAAAAATGTGAAAAAGTGTAAAGCGATGGGAATAAATACCCAATCCAACACAGAAATAAAACTTGAAGAAGGAATAATAACATCAACAGAGGTATTCTGTAACCTAGGAAGTATAATTGACAGTACTGTAAAGAGAAAGATAGACAGTGCTCAAAGTGCATTCAACCAACTAAATAAAGTATGGAAATTGTCTCAGATATCTCAAAATACTAAGACTTTTTGATAGCAATGTTATTAGTGTGCTGCTGTACGGAAGCGAGTCGTGGACTACAAAAAAATGGAAATAACAAAATTACAGTCCTTTATAAATAAATGCCTTCACAAGATACTGGGAATATACTGGCCAAAGAGAGTAACAAACGAAGAGCTATGAAGATAGAGCAAGCAAGAACCTGTACTCTAAGGAAAGATAGCGGAGAAATAACAAAACAAGCCCTACACAACACTATCACAGACACAAGAAGGAATGGAAGACCGCTAAAAATATAGAAAAACTGATCTACCTGCATTTAAGATATGCCTTAACTTACTACCATAGAAGCTGGCAATAAATCATGAACTTTAACTCTTTATCTGCCAATAAGAAATGACTTTAGCTACGAATATTAGTAAAATTGCAAATGCCTTTGAAATATCAATAGCATCTATTTGAATTTGTTTAAGGCGCTCGACAATCATTGTATAAGCTACAACGAATTAGTTTTCGTAGACTTACCTCTTTGTAAACCGTGTTGATTTTCAGAGCTTATAATTAATGAGTATGACTGGCCGAATACTAACCCTCCCGATAGCCTTTAACCTCATTATCACCGCTATAATTTTTTTAAAAATATGTGTCATCATATTTAGTACAAAAATGAGACCATAATCAAATCCCTTCAAGTGGCGTTCTTAATTTAGATGTCGAATCGTTACGCTTTATAACTAAAGCCTATATGAAGGGGTTATTAGAGATTATTTAATATTATCTAATATTTCTAATTGGAAATATTTTCTTTAAAAAAAAAGACTCCTTAATTTTTTTAATGACAATTTTAATTAATGCATAATAACTTAAGTTAACATAATCGATATCATGAGTAAATCCAAATTCCAAACTATAATACAATATCAAGCTTAAACTTAATATTTTTTGAATTGTCCTGTTTCTAATGAAAACATATAGCAACATAAATCTTAGACGCTTGATGATTATACCGTTACCGAGGGAGAAATATTTTAAATACTGTAATAATACCGAATTAACGGACAGGCTTATAAATGCTATGACATATACAAAGTTGTGAGCCTTGGGGAACACACACACACACATAATATATTAAATTTATACATTCATAAAAACATTTTTTTAAACTTCGTACCTGTGTTTTCATGGTTGCTTACAATTGCAAGATGTAATGATATTATCGAGCCCTGGGGTTAATTAATGAGTAAGCGTAATAAGTATTAAGTACGCATTTATCATTTTCTATATTAATATTTAATATAAACCAACCATTAAATATATTTAACCATTTAGAAATATACCATACTGTAGAACTTGCAACATCTTTTTATTGCCGCCAAGGTAATATAACACGTGTTTTATTATGCATAAGGTGTGTAATCATTAGATCTTCTTAAATAAGTAAAACTAGAAAGCGCACAAGAAAGGCGAAATAAAAACCTATTCACTAGCCCGTAATCTCTTCACGAGGAATAAAGACTCCACCATTTGTCCCCTTATCGATTTCTCGTCATCTCATAATGTCTGCACTTCCTCATCTCAAACATCCTTCCCATTCCCCATCGCGTGCACTTTCACGGGGTCGCACCGCACAATAGGAGCCTCTTTCAACCCTCCTTCAACCTGGCAGATCGCCCCGTAATCGCCTATCTTCCAGGCGGCAGCGGCCCCCGCTTATCTCCCATTCTGCACGGGTGGACACGCGGGCGGCATTTTTAAAACTGACGAGAGATAATAGGCTCTGTGCTTTTATATATATGAGATATAAATCCTGAGAATAATTTTGGATCGTTTTTTTTCTATTCACACTTCGCCAACTATTTTTTTTAGCGCGGGTGTGAATTAATTACCAAAAAGATAACGGACCTAAGTGTTATCCTTGTGGAACAGGTTAGTTAATATAATAAATGAAACAATCAAATAAAAGATAATATATCTCACTTCATAGACTTTCATATACTTACTAAACACGGTAACATTCTAATATATCTCTTTCGGCTCTGGGGTATTCTAGGTTCGCCTTCGATAATTTCAAAGATCAGAAATGAATAATTTCACAACGTAATGACTATCCATATAAGTCGAGTGAATTAATACCGCGCATGCTATTTTTGTTTACCTTATGTACGTCTCGTTACTAATTTTATTGCTGATCTCACTTTACGATGGCCGTTACAAAACGACGTTAATAACATCTTCGTAGAATGTTTTTGAAATCACAGTGAACAATAGCTCTGCGTTCGCGAGCTGGACATATCCTAGTATCAGATCAAAATATACAGTTTATGTATTTGGGTTAACTTGTAAATATAAGTAAGCAAGTTGCACACACTTGTGTAATGCTTGATAATTTTTCAAAGTCGGTTATATGAATTTGAAGAATGAAAATATTTCTTCGGCCCAGCCAGAAGCACACCTTTTCCATTTTAAGATGTTTATAAATTGGAGATTAAAATTATTCGTGAAGGAATAATCCGCGTTGAGAGGATTTGGTGATTCGTAAAGTTGACGGAGAGTTATCGGACTCGTGTCCGAAGAAGAAGTGGAATTTTCATCCTGGGAATTATGCGGCGGCAGTAAATATGGTGAGAGAGAGGGAGAGGAATTTGAACCTTCGCTCAAGGAGGGATTACGAAACCGAGGAGACAAGGCGGAAGCCTCGCAGGATTTAGCCTGGAGTCTCTGTTCGCTCAGATAATCCTCCCTCTAATCGCACCAATCAGCGATTTCGTCTAATTAACGTACCTTCTGCTCGAATTATGAACTCCAGGATTATTAAGGGATATTCAAATATTGTACGTAATCAGATGTGGATTTTAAATAAGAAACATAAACTATCTAAAAAGCGTTCACACAATTTTGATTAACTGTTTTTTTAATAATTATTTTGTTTAGTTTTCTTTGAATGTAACATTTTCTCATTTACAGTTTTTAACATTACAAAGTAGAAAATACTTAAAAATGAATTTGGAATATTTCAAGTAACCATTATCAGTGCTATTTTTATATATACATGCATACCCAACATTTATTTATTGCTAAATATAGTTTCTATTATGCCCAATTAACAAGAAAATGCAGATTTTAACGTTTGTATTAATTAAAATTTGCATTTTCTTGTTAATTGGGCATTGGTCGGATGTGCATCTTCAAAGATTATATATTGATTATAAACAAAATCATATTCCTGCCTGCATTTTAATACAATGGAGTTTTTTTCTAGCCGTATTAGATTTCGAAGTTAAAGTTTCTTAAACAAATTGATAATTTATAATTGTTGATTGTTTATTATTTAAATATCTTTTATAAAAATAAGTAGATATTCGATAGAAGAATAATTTAATTATTTTAAATTTAAATAAATTAAACTACGAACTTTTTCTTCATCCATCACTTGGTGAAACATAATTAAACGATAAGGTAAATTAGTAATTAATAATGATCGTTGATCGAAACTAGTCAGGGAAGTTAAATAAATAAAAATTGTGAAACAAGTTAAACCAAGTGATATCAATTACTAATTTACCTTATCGTTAAATAAAATAAATAATAATAAAATAATGATTATTTTTTCCATTTTTAAAAGTGAAATATTCGTCCATGGAAACTTAAAATTTCAGATTTTATTTATTGTTAGATGAGTCATTGAGCATTTCCTATAATTTCGTACGCATTAATATTTATTTATTCAAAGTTTCCTATCTTTACAAATATTTTAATTGTTGCTATGAACTAGAGTACAAAAGACTTAAATATATTTATTGTTAATACATTACTATTATCTATTACAATTACCCTTTTTAATTAGAAAACTAATTACTTTATAAAGAAAAAACTTCTAATAACTGCCGGCTCTCATATTTATAATTATCAATTTGGCTTCCTTTTCCAAGGATCAACACCCCTAGTTCTTTGTATCCCATCATCAAATTGCCATACAACTTAACCTCGAAGGAAAACAGTTCTCCATTACATTTTTCGATATCCAGAACTCATCGAGCAAGGTTCATTGTATAACATGCCTTCCCACCGCATAAATATTATTATTGATCAATTCCTTTCCAACCGATCCCTTAAAGTCCAAATCCAAAAATCCAAAAATAATTTTTATATTTCCAAGGGGTCTGCTCTAAAAACTCTACTGTTCTGCCATTTACAACTCTAATCAAACGTAATTTAATTCCTTAGAGTATGCAATATTGTATGCAGATGACACGGTACTAATTGCACACAATGCAAAACTTAAAAAGCAATGATAGACCTGCAACACTGCAAATGTAAGATGTAGTAAAAATCCATCGTTTTGCATGAAATTTAATAATAATTAAACTAGAGTTAGAATGATCCCATTTATATCAAATATGCGCCATTTTGTTCAATAACTTGTTGCCATTTTGAATTTCATTATGCCTCTCTCATGGCAAAAAATGAGACAGTCGGTTTTCACAAACCTTTCTTGAAGCATTTTTTCACCAGCAAAATAAAATAGCCATGGACAAGAAAAGATGGTAATCACTTGGTGACAGGTTCGGACTATAAGGTGGACTCAAAAGAACCTCCGAACCAAACTCCCGGAGCTTCTGGCGAGTCACTATCGATGTATGTGAGCTTCTCTTTGTACCCACCATTATTCAAATGGTTCCAAATGGTTTTTTGTGCAATCTTTAGCTCTTGGGTAATCAAAATAGTACTTACAAGAATTTGTAATTTGACCCAAAATTTACGACAATTGCCCTTGCGTCTTTGACACTGAAATGATTGGAACAAGATCGACAAAACCACAATTGCGCGTGATTGGCTTTTACAGTATCAGGACTATATACACTAGGGTGACCAGAATTTTTTTTTTAGAATTGGCTCTTCTTCTGGAATTAGTCATAGTGATCCTTGAGAAGTCCTATTACCAAATATCAGGTCATTTGATTGAAGTTTAAAGGTCGCTCAAATCAAAAGTATGAATATTGATTATTTCGATTTATTTAGTTTTAGCTGATTTCTTCAGTTTACTGTATTTTAATCTGTAACTTTAAATTGATTATATTATTAGCTTTTACCATTATTATTCAACATCTTTATTGCAGCAACTTATTTACAAATATTTACAATAATGGATATTTAGTATGATTGGTGTTAGTCCGTCAATGCCTGGGCTATCGACCATACGTCTTCCTGCCCTGTCTCAAATTTAAAAAAAATTATATATTGTTGAAGCTAGTTGAATTTAACTGTCCCCGTGATGCGATCTAATGAACTGATGAAGAGTGTTTTGTGGATTGTTTGAATTTTGTAGGGATATTGGGATTACGGGGAATACAGCATTTATCAAGGAGGGTTAGGTTGAAGGGTTTAGTAGAAAATTTTGTGCTCATGGCTAATGTACGTTGGGTAATGGGAATTATTTAGGTGGATTCATAGACTAGATCATTGGATGGGTTATGAAGAGGATTATTTAGGTGTCTGATTTTACTAAAGTTTCGGAGTGCGGATCTTTCGGCTTCTTGGATATGATGTAGGGTAGACGGACAGTATTGCTTGAAAAGGTTTGAAACATAGTCTAATAGGAGCCGGCATATCGATTTATAATTGTTGGTGCCAGTTTTGGCTGGAATGTCTTGGTTTTTATAAGTTAGAGATTGAAAATGCCCTGGTTTTGACTTTGGCTTTAAGGGATAAGGCATGTTGTTTGAAGGATAGTTTATGATCGAATAGGATTGCTAGGTATTTGCAGGTGCAAGAAGGTGGGATTTAGGCTCAATAGGAATGGTCTGGAGAATTTTATTGGGCAGGATCTATTGTTAGGGAATTTATGGATTAAAATGAGAAAGTGTTTAGGGATTTTTAAGAGGAAACGTTTATATAGCAGACCTCGATGCCATACCGTGTCAAATGCCTTTTTTATGTCTAGAAAAACTACAGCGGATTTGCAGCCTTAGAGGTGCTTTATTTGGAGGTTGGAAGTTAAGATGGTAATGGATTTTTGAGGGATTAAATCAAATTGGTAGTCGATAATGGATGCATTAGAGGATTCTAGATTTTTTTTTCTTTCAGGATGGATTCAAATAGTTTACCTATCACACCAAAAAGAGGGTAATTGGTCGGTAGCTTGTGAGAGGGGTCATTGTCAATTATACATTGCTTCCATTCGCTGGGAAAGTATTGGTTTTGGTAGCAGTATTTGAGGATTTTAAGGATAAGTTAATGGATATGCTCGGACAATTTTTTAGGATAGATCGAGGAATATTGTCGTGACCAGGGGAGGTATTTTTATTATTATTTTAGTGTCTTGGTTGGACTGTATAGCACAAAATCAAGTTTTCACAATAAGAGCTTTGTAGCATACGTCTATTGTCTACGATGACTACCAAGCGACGAGTGTGTAGCTTTTACCATTTTCATTGTTTTCTGTTTTTAATTTTTAACTACTTTGCTCATTCCTCAATTACTTTTTTTTGTTTTTTTTTAATTTAAGTTTAGTTTATTTAGTTTTACTTTATTTTAAATTTTTAACTTTTTATTTAATTTATAAATTTAAATTTACTATAATATTATTAAGATTTACCTATTCCAAAGTTTTTTTGCTTTTAAGTTTGAACCGCTTTCCTCATTTTTCAATTGCGTTTTTCCGTTTGATTTCTTTTTTTTTAATTTCCATTTATTTATTTTAACTGTTTCTTTTAATTAACTTTATTTTTAATTTCCAAATTTAAATTTATTATAATATTATTAGGTTTTTCCATTTTCGTTGATTTTTTGTTTTAAATTTTCAACTCCTTTGCTCAGTTTACGATTGCATTTTATCGTTTGATTTTTGATTATTGATTATTTAGTTCTAAAGATTTATTTCAGTTAAGTTTATTTTAAACTTTTTTAAAAATTTCTTAATGTTATCAGTTTATCTTTTATAAAAAATATTAATAATATTATATTTAAAAATTTTACTGTTTTGACAAATGTTATTTCCGGTAATTTAACAGTTTTAGCACAACTATTTTATTGTCAATGATTTTTTGTCACATTCTTAAAAATTATTTTTCTATTTTAAATTATTTGAATTTTTCGGTATATCTATATTTTCCCTCCTTAATTTAATTTTTTGATACGCACATTCTATTTGCTACTTACTTTATTACTTGTTTAAATTTCTTATATATATATATATATATATATATATATATATATATATATATATATATATATATATAAACGGCAAGAATTCACGGACGTTATGATGTAGAATAGAATGGAGTAACGGGATTCAAGTCCAGACGAAATGTAGGTAGCAATAAAAGATGTGGTTTTTGCTTAAGTCCTCTATATTGTTATGAACCTAGCTAACGTTTCGCACACACATGTGTGCATCTTCAGAGCCTAAAAATGTTTTTTTTTTATAATACAGATCTTACATTTAAAATTACATTAGTAAGTAGTAATAAAATCACAGAATAGTTTATAAAAATAATAAAAGTAATTATGGACGCATTGAGAAAATAAGGGCGACTTACTTGTAAACAATTAAGAGTAAAATCCTACGTGAGGTGCGACCACGTGCACATGGCGTACATTTTGAGGTTAGATTTCGAATTTTCCATATTTGAGGACATCAGTTGAAAGTACAATAAAAATAGAACATTGAGCAGCTATACACTGTTTGGTCAGGTCAGTATATATATATATATATATATATATATATATATATATATATATATATATAAACGGCAAGAATTCACGGACGTTATGATGTAGAATAGAATGGAGTAACGGGATTCAAGTCCAGACGAAATGTAGGTAGCAATAAAAGATGTGGTTTTTGCTTAAGTCCTCTATATTGTTATGAACCTAGCTAACGTTTCGCACACACATGTGTGCATCTTCAGAGCCTAAAAATGTTTTTTTTTATAATACAGATCTTACATTTAAAATTACATTAGTAAGTAGTAATAAAATCACAGAATAGTTTATAAAAATAATAAAAGTAATTATGGACGCATTGAGAAAATAAGGGCGACTTACTTGTAAACAATTAAGAGTAAAATCCTACGTGAGGTGCGACCACGTGCACATGGCGTACATTTTGAGGTTAGATTTCGAATTTTCCATATTTGAGGACATCAGTTGAAAGTACAATAAAAATAGAACATTGAGCAGCTATACACTGTTTGGTCAGGTCAGTGTGATTCAGAAAAGTTAAAATAATAAGAAATGTTGACAGTTACTAGATAAAATTAATTAAAAGTGAATACATCTGACCAGACCGGACATGACAGTGTCGCGAACTGAATATGAAGATAGGCAAAAGAGGGGGGGGACATGTTCGGCATATTGACAATTTAGAAATGGTGGAAATTAAAAGTCAGGTTTACACCAAGATGAAGAAAGCAGAGTACAATGTACACTGGAACCACTCGCATTTAGCCTGAGATGGAAAAAGAGACAAATTGCTGCCGGGCCCAAGGAGTCGGGAACAGAGCGAACCCCGAGCGACGAAAAAGGAGGAATTTCCGCGTAACTATCAGGAGTGACCCTAACCATTACCCGAAAACGTAAACCCTCAATTTAGGTCGCTATATCCGACGATACCGAGGGGGAACCAGAACCAAAAGAGAGCGGTGGAAATGACGGAAACACATCTTACACAACGCAGAGCAAGAAAGGAAAATAAATGTGAAAGTAAGAAACAAAATGAAAATTATTTTAGAATTACAGACAGCGAAACCAAGAGGGAGAATATTATGTGGGGTAGAAGTATGGAATGGAGCTTAGTAGAGAAGAATATAAAATAGAGTGGAAAAATTAACAATGATTAATATGTAGTAAGGAAAATATAAAATGGAATGTGGGGATTCTGAAACAAGGGGGAAGGGGATTAGGAGTTATGTAATGATAATATATTACTGTATATGTTGCTTAGTCCGTCGATGTCTTTTTTGAAATTCATACGTTTTTTTTGGGAATGTATATAGCACATTTCGAGAAAATTTCTCTTGAACGTGTTGCGTTCTGACGTGACTACTTTGGTGTTGTTATAGTCAGGTGTATGGTCAGTATCGTTACAATGTACACTGAGACCTGTAGAACGTGGTTTGTGCTTGACATCACTTTTGTGCTGTGTTAGACGTTTGCTAAGTTTTTGTGATGTTTGACCAACATATACGAGATCACATTGTTTACATTTAATAGAATATACTACATTATGTTTTTGAAAAGGGGGAATAGGGTCTTTTAAACGGGAGAAACAAAGTGAAGAAAGAGTATTACAGTTCTAATAAGCTACCACCACATTAGGAGAAACGGAACGGAAAATGTTAGTAAGTTTGTTAGAAAGACAGTCAATATACGGAAGAGTCTGGTATGTACGTGTTTCCGGCAAAGCCACTTCATCTAGTGCAACTGGGTCCTCGCGAGGTTCAACTGTCCGACCATGGGAGCGGTACAAAAGTCTCTTCAACAACACAGGGGGATACGAGTTATTCCGTAATATGCGGAACAGTTTTGCCAAGTTCACATTATGAAGAGATGGATGTACGATGCGCAATATTCTATTTTTGAGGGCGAGAACGGTGTTGTACTTGTACTTTTTTGAGTGGTAAGAGTCGAAGGGGATGTACCTTCCTGAACTCGTCGGTTTAATGTACCAATCTAAAATGATGGAATTATTAGGTAATCTACATACTAAAGTATCCAGGAAGGGTACGGTTCCCTCTTTTTCAGTTTCTACAGTAAATTGTAATTTAGGATGGTAAGAGTTGAATATGTCTAATGTGTTATTTACTTCGTTGGCCGGAACGGCACATATCAGATCGTCTACATACTGATAAATAAAAGGAAATTGGAAAGAGACCCGAGCAGAGCAAAAATGTAACAGAGAATTCATAACAATTTCAGCTATGGAAGGACTGATGGTACCTCCCATAGGGCAGCCAGTTATTTGTTGATAAAAAACATTATTAAATTGAAAGAAGGTGTGATTAAATAAAAAAGTTATAATTGAAATGAAAGTTGTTAGTGGGATAGGGGTGTTAGGTTCAATAAGGTGGAAGTTAGTAGTGATGATGTTTAGTACAAGGTCAAGGGGTATGTTAGTAAAGAGGGAAGTGACGTCGAAGGAAACAATTTGAAAATTAGGGGGTAATTGAAAGTTGTTAATTTTGTTAGCAAATTCAAAGGAGTCTTTAATTCTAAATTGGTTATAATTTATGAAAGAAATGTCAATGATCCTGGCTATATAAGTTGCTAGTTTTTTCGTGTGACAATCTATACAAGAAATAATTGGTCTTAACGGAACAGAGGGTTTGTGAATTTTTGGCAAACCGTAATACGTTGGACAAGAGCCATTGTAGCATTTAAGATGTTGTGAGGTATATATATATATATATATATATATATATATATATATATCTTGTCAGTCTGACTCTGATGGTGTTGATGATGGATGATGTGATGCAATGAATGTTGTGAATGAAGGAGTTATGTATTTTGGGATTAGGTTAGGATTTTTGTGCAAGCAGCAAAAGAATGGATGTGTTTGTTGAAGAAATATTAGGAAAATTTTTCACAAATGTATAGGAGGTGTTCATTGATGTAATGGGAATAATAGAGGTAGTGTCATATATGGATTGCTAGGATGGCGGATACTGGTTCATGTTCTTAGGGAAGATCGCTTGCTAATTTGGATATTGTGGAGTGGAAGGTGGGATTGCAGGAGTTGGAGAAAAGAACATCACCATAGTCAACTAGAGGGCGTCAAATCATTTTGTAAATTTTAATAGCTGTTTTGGTGGATATTACGTTCTTTTTATAAGTTAGATTTCTAAATAATTTGGCCCTGGTAATGATTTTTGCTTTGTTTAAAGCTGTGCGACTTTTAAAGTTTACTTTTTGATCTATGGTAATGCCTAGGTATTTTTATGGAAGTAAAAGGGGAAACAGTTTTGTAGGAGATATGAATATGTGTTCAGGATTATTGTTACGGTGATAGGAAATTAGAAGCTGGAATTTGTGGGGATTTAATTTAATTCGCCATTTTGCAAACCAGTATTGTAGGGTGTCAACAAGCTGCTGAAGGGATTGAAGAACTTTAGGTGCGGAGAGTGCATGGGAGATTAGGGCTGTGACATCTGCAAATTGAAGGAGATATTTAAAGGGAATGAAGGGAAAAATCAGGGTTGTAGATGTCGAAGCAGAAAATCGAGGGGATCCTTGGGTAGACAGACCTTGTATAGGAGTAAAAGTAGGGGAGTAGGTGTTGTTGATTTTGACTTTGAGGGATCTGTTTGAAAGGAATTGCTAAATAATGAAAATAATGTGATCATAAGGATGGTGGCGATCGTTACTAGGTGGTAATTAATGATAAATACTAAACTAATGCACTTGTTTTTTACCACTAAAAAATATGTTATTTATATACATATATTACAAAAACAACCGACATTAAACCATAGAAACTTAAGTCGTGTATTTTTGTAATATATGTATATATATTACATATTTTTTAGTAGTAAAAAACATAGTAAGTGCGTTAGTTTAGTATGAAAATAATATGGGTAGGAATTTTGAGGAGGTAACCATTGTACAACATGCCTTAATGCCAGACAGAGTCGAAGGCTTTTTGAATATCCAGTAGTAAGATGGCTGATGACTTTCCTTGAAGGTGTGTTGTTTGGATGTTTGAGCTAAGGATTCGTTTTGGAAGGAAGCTACATTGGTAGTTAGGGATAAATTTGTTATTTATCATCTCTTCTATTTAATTTAAACTGTGTTAATAAATTGATTTTTATATTAAATAATATGATTTTATAACTTTTATTTAAAATTATTATTAATTAAAAATTAATTTAATTTTTATATCTATGTGTTTATTTATTATCATCTATATTTTCTCATATATTTATATTGATTATTGTTTTTGATTTTTACTAATTAGGACGAGTTTTAATGATTAAAAATATTAATAATTTCAATTTCTACTCATGTTTCAACTCATAAACTGTTTACTATAGACAGGTAAACAATAATACAATGCTGTCACTTTATTATTGTTACAATTATCGCTGTTGACAGTTTCCTATTATTGCAGGTGAGGTATTCACACAATTAGGGAAATCAAGGCAACGCTCAGACATTAGGTGTTATATAATAATAATTAATATTTATGTGTATATATCTTGTGTATTAAACTCTATAGTAAAATTCCGTTCCAATATCTTCAACTGTATTACACTAGTGAGATTTAAAATAGATTTAAATTCAATTCAGGGTGAGTTTTTTTAGATGTTCTCTATGAAAATCTCGGAAACTATAAGATATAGAATAATATAGGTTAAATGGGAAAAGAAGGGTAGATTATTTAGTTGCGAAGGAGATTATTATGGTTTTTAAGTTTGGTTAAAATACGAAGGACTGACCATGTATTTTCCTACAACTTCCTCAAAAAGGTAGGGCGAATAAAATTGAAGCATAGTCGTTAATGGTCGACCTTCCAAAATAATTTTGTCTATTTTTAAACAATCCAATTGTTTTTTTTTATACATTTAGTATTGAAATCTATTTTCCGTCATTGTTCAGCGCTTATAACTGTTTGCCATTAGTAAATTAAAGTTATTGCAACAATTTTTGGAATATATGTTTTGGCAAAACTAATAAAAATATATCCTAACAACGTTAATTAAAATAAATATTTATAAACTCTCTAATTTTCATTTTGAGAGTAATAAAATGAAAAATTGCATAAAGCAATTTACAAAAAAAAGTAGGGGTAGTAATATGAGGGTGTTATCATCATTCATTATGATCTGATAGATTCAAATGAACCAAATGATCGTAGGTCAGTAAACTAATTTAATACATTACATGCACTAATGAATGTACATTTAAAATTTATTTTAAAAAAAGGTAAATTAAATTGTTCAATTGAAGTATTCGCCGTTGATTTCTATAACTTTAAACCACTTTTCAGACATTTGATGGATTTAATCTCTGAAAAATATTATGTCTCTGGATACGATAAAGTCGTAAAGCCATTTACGGATCTTATTTACTGATTGGAAATGCATATCGGGCAAGGCATGTTGCATCGACCGGAATAAGTGGTAATCTGATGGAGAAATGTCTGATGAATATGTTGGGTGCTGCAAGACGCTTCAGCCAATATTCATTATGATGTCTTTTGTATTGGAAGCAATGTGTGACCTGACGTTGCAACAATTTCAATGGACGTTCTCCTTTGTTTGCATTCAGCCATTTTCGTTTAAATACTGCTTGATTAATTGACATTGGTGGCAGTTCGCAGTAAATATTTCAGTCTCTTGCAACAACTCATAATAAAGTACGTGTGTCATACACCACCAAATGCAGTGAAGAATCTTCTTAACAAAGCGATTGGATTTTGTTACAGGTCGTAATGATTTGCTGGGATTTAAGCATGACTTTCTGCGTTTTAGATTTTCGAAGAGTGTCTAATTCTCATCACTTAACACATGAAAGACTTTCAACGCTGTTTATTAAGCAAAGAAAGGCACGCTGCCACTCATTGATTTTTGTTGGTTTTAGTGAGTTTTTTCTGGATCTTTCCTATTCTATGTAGGCGTTTGGAAATCAACTTCTGAGTTAGAACCAGCTGTTCTGCAAGCCTTTACTGCATTTGTGCCGAATTTTTAGCGAACTCATCGCTGTTGCACCTCCTAGGGCGTAGTTTGAAGTTCAGACACAAATCTAAAAGCTGCGATTAAACAAAATCACATCACAGCACACATCGTGCGATGCAATACCTTTGCCGAGAAAGTAACAATTCTATTCGCACGCTCTTGCAGCATATTTTCCTTGTTGGAAATTGTAAATAATGCAGTATCGGATACACATCTTATCTCTTGCCATTTTGCCACACTGAAATGCCTTTTTTTAAGGTTGAGTTCTTTAAGTTAAGGTTTTCCAGCACACCAACTGTCAATTTTAATTATTTGTCAATACTAGATAACCATAACTGAATGGAAAAATCAATTGATTTTCAAGTTACTTTCTTGATTGCTTAAAATAATTTTGCTTATTCGTTTATAACTCTAATATGTTCTTTAGCGCATTGCAAAATCGCGCCATAATTAATTGAAAGAAAAGTTAACGTTGCAATTATTAAGATTTTAAGGAAAACACTTTTTGGTCTGAGATTAACAAAATTAGCAAATACAAAAAGACAATTTACAGAACATCTTCGACCTGTTAACTAACGAGACCATCACAGACTAGGCCGCAATTGCACAAATTTTTGCCAACAATTTCAACAAGATTTATACAATGTCACAAGACCCAAACTTTGACCGCACAAATTTTCAGAGAGACTGGAACGTTTTGAAGAAAAAAAGAAGGCAAAACCGACGGATATATTTATTTTGATGGCGATAACATAACACAAATCAAAATATCAGTTTTATTTTTCACTTTGAAGAAGTATTCTTATTCTTCTTAACTTGTGCAATATAAAGATATTTTGAATATTATATGCAATTTCTTTCTATATAGCATTAATAATAACAAAACTGTAAGTACAGTAGGTTGTATGCGTATAAGCTTGCAGACGAACTAGCGATAGCGACAGTGAAGATTTTTTGTAATCTAATAAAAAATCAGTTTCATCGAAAAAGAGAAAAGTGAGTTATGGAGCTAATACTTAAAAACAACCTATTTAAACACATAATACATAAATAATATGGCAAAAGTACCACATGGTAAATATTAAAGTACCACTAATACTAAGTAATTCAATAAATGAACTCATAAACAATATTTAGGTTTATTTAATGCAATATGAATTAAACATGAATATAATTTTCGATAAAAATTGTAAAGAATTTCTTATTGCCCAATAAAACTATTCATTTGTACTGATTGGCGAGGTACATAGCTGAAAAAACATATTACATCTTATTAATAAAAAGTGAAGTTAATACTTGATGTGCTGCACTCTTGATGGAAACATGTATTAATATTGGGTAAATAGTAACTCTTGTTTTGTTCCATATTGTTTTTATTTTCATTTATCTGACACGTGTTTCGGTCTTCGCAGACCATTATCTGGATACTGGATTAGCTCCCGCTGGTTGTTCAAAATGGTAATCCCCTTGTCGATGGCTTTCTTAATCTCCAACCCTTCCAGGAGGTTAAGCTTCTTCCCTTTTCGGCAAATTTTAATTGCGGACATCTCCCCCATGTGGTGGCCGGTGTTGATACAGTGTTCTGCTAATCCAGTATTTGTTTTTCCATCTCTAATTGCCTTTTGGTGTTCTTTATATCTTATTTGAATATTTCTTCCTGTTTGGCCGATATAAATTCCGCTACAATTTTGACAGTGAATCTTATATACCCCTGAACGTTTTTCCTTATCCCTTTTATCAATCTTGTTATTGACTATTTTTCTTCCTAAATTAGACCTGTTAATTGTAATTGTTTGAATGTTGTGAGATTTTAAATTATGTTTAATTTTTTCGCTTGTGTTTTTTATGTACGGAATTGCTGCATAAATATTTTTGTCATTTATCCCCTTCGCACTGTACAGCAATTTCGTTTTGATTATACGTTTCTTTTTCTTAATTAATTTATCAACCGTTCGTTTATTGTAGCCATTCTTATTAGCAATTTCGTGAATTATATTTAGTTCTGCATTATAATTATATGTATCCAACGGTATTGAAATTAATCGATGTACATACGAACTAAGTGCTGATAATTTAATCTGCTGAGATTGGTAGGAGTCATTTGGAATAATTGTATCAGTAGTTGTGGGTTTCCTAAATATTGCATATTGAAGCTTCTTGTTAGATACTGCTACCGTTAGATCCAGAAAATTTAATTTTCCATTTTCTTCTTTTTCCATTGTGAACTGTATTTTGCATCTGGGAAGGATCACATCGACAACTAGATTCCTTCTTATCACAATTGAATAAAATAAATAGTAACATACAGTTCACAATGGCGAAAAAATTAAACATAATTTAAAATCTCACAACATTCAAACAATTACAATTAACAGGTCTAATTTAGGAAGAAAAATAGTCAATAACAAGATTGATAAAAGGGATAAGGAAAAACGTTCAGGGGTATATAAGATTCCCTGTCAAAATTGTAGCGGAATTTATATCGGCCAAACAGGAAGAAATTTTCAAATAAGATATAAAGAACACCAAAAGGCAATTAGAGATGGAAAAACAAATACTGGATTAGCAGAACACTGTATCAACACCGGCCACCACATGGGGGAGATGTCCGCAATTAAAATTTGCCGAAAAGGGAAGAAGCTTAACCTCCTGGAAGGGTTGGAGATTAAGAAAGCCATCGACAAGGGGATTACCATTTTGAACAACCAGCAGGAGCTAATCCAGTCCGACCAGATTTTAATTGCGGGACTACCCTCCCAGTAAATTATCTGCCTTCGTATATATATTTGTAAATGACCTCATTATAAATTAGTTTAACTTTGATAATGGTCTGCGAAGACCGAAACACGTGTCAGATAAATGAAAATAAAAACAATATGGAACAAAACAAGAGTTACTATTTACCCAATAATAAAAAGTGGTTGATTTTCAAATTTTTAACCAATTATAGTGAGTTAAATAAAAATTTGAAAATCAACCACTTTTTATTAATAAGATATAATATTTTTTTTCAGCTATGAACCTCGTCAATCAGTATAGATGAATAGTTTTATTGGTCATTAAGAAACTGAAAGGATTTTAATTTTTGAAGAATCGCCACTCCTGAGCATTTTATTTTATTTATTTATTTATTAGTACTTTATCAGACTTGCTTTATAAATATAATTCGAAATACATAAAAAAGTAAACAAATCCATACAAATAATTTCATCAGCAAGCTGAAAGGCGGAGTTCACTCTTGAAGAATGTTCTTCCACTCTAACCTGTCGGTCCTCTCCTTCACTGTGTCACTATTGATGAACTCAGCTTCATACATATATATAAGAGCATTTATTATTCGTATTTCTTCCTAAAGAGCATTACTTCGAATTAATTAATTAATACGAATAATAAATGCTCGTATATACATACTAAAATTGGATTTATATCTTTTACTTTATGTGGACTATTTTAGTTATTAGTTAGCATTGTTTTTTGGTATACAATATATGGGTTATAATATTGATGTTATCATACCTTTAGGATTACTTTATTTAGGCAGTTTATGGTCGCGAAAGCAAATATATTCATAAAAAGATTAAAGTTAAGATTTACTTGGTTTGTTTCACTTATCTATTGCTATTCCAATAGTCTTAATTCTCTTCACTTGCTGACCCAGGTGATTTTCATTCATTTATGCTATATAAAATTACTTTTTAGAAGGTAAATCTTTAAAATAGAAAAACAAATAACAGAATCAGATTTCTTAACAAGTAAAGTTTGAATAAGATAAAACGCAAAAAGGGAGCTTAACCTGATAAAGTTTAAGTTAATTAATGTCCTAAGGAAGAAAATGAAAGAAAGAGTAATAACTTCTTCAACCTCAGCTCCTTTCTAAATTTAATATTGAATCTACTTATAACACATAAACATTCTTGTGGTATTTGGCCATATTAAAACTACAATAAAGAAAGTTTGAAGTGAAGAGGATAATTAACAAAATTGTCGGTTTGAATACATCATTCTTAAAAATTCTTCAGTATTAGAGGTTCTTCATTTAAAAAAAAATAATATTGGTGGTATAAACAGTTAAGTGTTTTCTTTATTTAAAGAAATCCTAAAAATACTTTACATTAAAAAAAATCAATAAAAATTCTTGTATTCCCTAAAGAAGACTCAGTCATTAAAATTTCTTCTTGTATTTTCCACAAATGCATAAAAATAAACTATTTTGAATTGTAAATGAGGTGAATTAACTCAGATAACATGCCGAACTGGAGCTCTTGGCCCGAATCCAATTTCAAGAACGGCTTGTGCCAGTATCCATTTTCATTATGGGAATAAAATGATGAGGAATATAAGTTACGTCAGTATTGGGAAAATGGACAAAATATGTAGCAATAGTAATATAATTCCTCGATTATAATACATCAGTATACAAATCATTTTCCATTTACATATATATAAGTTGTAAGTTACTTTATTGAAAATTTGAAATGAAATTCTCTCTAGTTCGTAATCATAACTTAGTAAATTTGAACAATCGTGAAGGTTAGATTTGCCTAATTTAGTTTTTGCATATACAATTCCACAGTTGACTGAGTTCTGCGGGACTGTTAATATAAATAGAGTTTAATTCCGAAACAATTACGTCAGGTAAAGTCGTGAACGTCACATGCACCGCAGCAATTATCCCTTGCGGCGACCGTCTCGTAACCCCATTTGCATAAAACACCCCCGCATAATAAAACGGAGCCGAGAACTGACCCCCGTGCGCCCCCATTAATACCGATCGATCTTGACCTTGACTCCCTTAAATAATGGCATTCGCGTGCCAGGCCAACATTTCCTTCTCGCGGGCGTGCATCATTATCGGCTTATTTTTAACCCCCCCATCATCGATCCCACACTATTAATATTTAATCCACGGACTGGGGCGGTGGAAACGGCCGTTCAGTAATTCGAAATTACGTAAGGTTATCCCAAGAGGTACAGTAGATCATTATATAATCATTTTGGCGTGCATTTCCCGGAGGTACGGAAAGGTTTTGGGCATAATCTAGCCTAAAGTTTTGTCCCAAAATTTGTTTCTTTTGGTGGAATTTCTTAATTTAATTTTTAATATTTTTGCTATTGTTTTATCTCTATTTTGTTTTGAAATACTCCAAAAAATGAACATGCGAGATGAACCCAAATATCATATAAAAAAAAGCTGACTTCATATAGATGTCGATATCATTTCTAACGTATTACAAATCGAGAATATAAAAATAATTGTACAATGAGTTAGCTAATACGAATATTTTTAACATGCATATTATTACTGGAGTAGATTGTATATATGCGATTATAGATTTCCTAAAATGATTTTTAATAAATTCTGATTCACGTTTATATTACAAAACATTGTTACAAACATGTATGTTACAATGTTGCTAATGTGTGCGTTCAATCGTAGGAGTGCGTGCACTAACTGACAAAGCAACCGTTTGTGTATGATAATCAGTTAATTACTTTGTAACACGCTCTTATTATCATTGCGAAAAAGACCTAATACATATTCATCAAATATTTGATGTATTCATTTTATCAAATAGCTTAAATACATTTCATCAGGCTGATAATTTCAAACTCTTTTTACTAGTTATAATAAAAGTGGATAGCTTTTTAAAGGATTGAATGACGATTACAAAATTAATCAAAACGAGATAATAACTAGAAATTACGCAAAATTGGGCCCCGAACCACCAACGCCGCCAGCGGCCGCCCCATCAGGATTTATTGGGCGGCCGTTGGACGGGTAGTGTGGGGCAGGGTTGGTTAGTATCAGCAATACCGAAATCGCCGTTTGCAATTCCGCATTAATCGCGTGTAATTAACCGGTCCGGCAGTTTCGGGGACACGATGGTGATCATGGAAACCATCCCCCAGTCCCTACAATAAAATCGAAATCACCGCCAGAGGCTATATTCAATGAATAGATTTATTTTCAATTCATATATACTAGAAATTTTTTATTAGAGGTACATTATTTATGTTCTGTGCATTGAGGAATATTTGTAATTAATTATAGTATTAATTTTTCTTCTAGTTTGTTCAAACATTTTTTCTTTTGGAAATAAATGTAATAATGAGAATTAATTACTTTTGTTTTCATTAATATTGCACCTGTATATCAAAATTTAATTTACAAATTTTCTTTTCTTTATTTAATTATGAATTTTATTATGAAAATAAATAACAATTTTATGAAATTATATTTTTTTCTCTGATTCAACACTTTTTGTCATTTTCTAAAAAAATATGGTGGGTGTTGAATTATATCCTATTCCATTCTAGTAGTAAAAGCTTTTGTCGAATTACTAAACTTATATGAGGTCTAGGTGGAACACTACACGTTTTCTATTGATCAATTCTGGCATGTTTGTTTAAGTTTAAGTCATTAAATTTGCCCAGCTAAAAAAATAGACTTCAGAATCTATTACCTTGTCCGGCAGTTGGAAAAAGCAACGGCTTTGAAATTCTATCAAACAGATATCATCAAAACTTTTTGGTGAATATTGGACTTCGAATTGCTTGGAACCGGTTCTTCTTTTTTAGTCCAGTCATAAATTCTTTTCCGTAAAACATGTTTTATGATTAAACATAGGCGTTTTAAACGATCTCGAATTGATTAATCTATAAAAAATAATGCTTTTTGTGTCTATCAGCTTCAGCTGGTCTTCTAGAATGTGGAGCATCTTCAATATAAAATTTGCCGTATCGAATTTATTCAAACCATCACAATTTTTTTTCTTGCTTGGACGTTATTTTTACCATTTTATAATAAATGCCGAAATTGCTCATTTTCATTTTCCATATTTGAAAGTAAAAGTAAAAAGTAAAGTCAATTAAATTTACTCACAAACAAGCGTTTCTATGTCAAAATATATATTGATTATGTAGCCTAATGTGAAGTTGACTGCGAAAAAAAATTACGACGAAGTCCCCTATTAATAAAACGAAATTACTTTCCAAACAATCGAATAATTCTAATACATATGATCATACAATTATATTCTTAGTTTTGTTATATGAATGAATTCTGGTTAAACTCTGTGCATGTAATTAGTCCAATAGGATGCTCGACTGGTCATACTTGAGATGCCAACATTAACATAGACATCAATGGCTTCATTCTCTAGAACTTTAATATTATTTTATTCAGTTTAATGGAATAAATATGAATGTTACAATCATATTGTCGATAAAAGCTAAAATAGAATTAGCATATATGTTAAATAAATAGCAGAAGAGAGAAGTGGAGTCATAGCATATGGACTAACATTATGTGCAGGAAAAACGCCTTTAAAGAAACCATGAAGAAGAGATCGATAAAAAGAAATAAAAGACATTGCTTAGAAAGAATAGGCATAAGGAAATAAAGCAAAAATTGGTTTAAAAGATAATAAATTTATGTCGTTTAAGATAAAATATAAAGAGATATAAGAGAAAACCCGAGTAGCAATATTAAAGATATTGTGCACAGAAAAGAAAAACATATTTTCAATGAAAAGAAAAGGGAATTGCCAATGTTCACTATGTTGAAGTATAGAAAGTTCGGGAAATGCTCATAGCGATATAATTTTAAAATGTAGCTGGGATCAAATCTAAATACAATGAGTAAATAAGGAAGATGAAATGTGGATGATAAGGAAAGTGTGGAAGGATATAAAAGTGTAGCTACCTGGAATATATGGGTGGTTTATGAAAGAAGCAACAAAGTCAGTAGTAAAGATGAAGGAATAAAAGAAAGTATTAAAGGAGACCTAATACAACTAACTAATTATTTATTTCCCTCAATCATTTCCACATTGAGGAACATGATAGGTTAGTTAGTACTATTAGGTTAGATATTAGCAAGAATAGTACGTTTATCCGTGGGAGTGGTGTATTGCAATATAAACTAGGTTAAAATACGGAAAGAAATCAATGATAGAATTGTTGAAGAAGGTGTGTTGTCGGGGTTGATTTTAATATAAGATTTGGGGAATTGCTTGAAAGAAGATATCACAATACGAACTACTAGGTTAGGAGATTGAAGAAGTGAGTGATGGAAGAGCAGTTTGAGATTTTAAATGGATTCAAAGAAAAGGATTAAAAAGGGAGCGATCCATCCATCCAATCCATTGGTCCCTAAGTATTATCAGAAACTGATGACTGCATACAACTAAGGAGTATGATGAATGTGAACGTAGTTATGGAATGAGAAAATCTACCACTAAACGTAGAGATTTATGTAGGTAAAGATAAAAATCGGAGAGGGAATAAAAATGTTGGAATCATGAGAGTGCAGAAAGTGCTATTGAACATATGAGGAAAATGTTAAAAGGTGTGTTATATCTATAGAGGAGTTGAAGAAAATTCGATGAGAAGGACAGAATTCAAACACACAGACATACAAAAATATACATAAATACTTGATAAAAAAATAGACATCACATGGAAATGGACAAGAAAATATTTCATATAGTAACATTATTTATATCATTTAAATTACATTCTAGAAACTCATTTAAGTTATATGGTTTATCACTAATGTACGTATTTTTGATTTATATGTCTTCAAAAGCCGTTCAGTTTTTTCCGCCGCAAACGAGGTCGTTTCTCCTTCAATACTATAATTAATCGGGTCAATAAATCGCTGTAATATTGCCCCGTGATCGTCCTTCCCTTTTGCAAATATTCGATGAGGATCGCACTTTTGTAATCCCAAAAAATGTTCGCCATGACCTTTCCGGCCATTCTTCGGCGCTGCTTCGCACGAAAAAGTCCACTGCTTCGACTGTTCCTTAGACTCCGGTATGTAGTGATGGATCGAAGTCTCATCCACGGTTACGAAACGCATCAAGAAATTGAGTTGAATCTTGGCCAGATACTCTTCCGAAACGGTCACCCGTTTTTGTTCTTTTCTCGGAGCATACACGGTACCCATCGCGCCGAAAGCTTTTTCATTCCCAAAATGTCGTCTAAGATATGGCCAATGCGTTCTTCTCAGATGCCTGTTGTCTCTGCTATTACTTTCAGCTTCAATCGACGATCGGCCAATACAACATCATGAATCTTGTTGACCATTTCATCGTTGGTAGCGGTTTTTGGGCGTCCACAGCGTAGTTCGTCACTTGTGCTTGTGCGACCACGTTTGAACTTGCTCACTCAGTAGCTGATGGTCGAAAATGATCTAGTAGATACGCCATGAACCTCTAGCAAAATATTTCAAATTTCTGTAGCCGTTTTCCCAGCCATCCAGAGGTGTTTTGTCACTGCACGAAATTCGATTTTATTCATTTTTTTGCGAAACGACCTGACTTGCTGTATAAAACACACTCTTAAATAACTATTGACAGTAGACTTCTGAAATTTTGACAGTTGCTATAAAAAGAGTTGCCCTTGTCGACCAATGAATCCACTTCAACTATCGTGTGCCATCTCTTGCCGATTCCGGAAAAATTTCAGGTCGTCCTCGTATAACTTTGATAGAAGTAAGTAATGGTTAATGCAGTCAAATGCCTTAGACAAATCTAGCAGCATTCCATAAGTAACCTGGCCCCTTTCCAAGGCACAATGAATAAAAAGAGTAAAATCATATACTGCTGAGTACATTTTTATGTTTGGTAAAGCCATGCTGATTATCGAACATACAGAATTTTGTAAAATTAATTATTTTTTTATGACAACATATTCCAAAAGTTTGGAAAAAGTTGATAAAAGAGTTATGGGCCCCTAATTTTCCATATTATCAAAGTCGCCTTTCTTATAAGGGCTTAACTATCGATAGTTTTACCAGGTCTATAAATATGAAACCGGAATTTTTGTATAGAAAATACACGTTTATTGTATGAAAATGATAAAAAATATTTTATTCGAAGTATTGCCCATCGCTAGCTATACATTTTTCCCACATGTCTGACAATTTGTGCATGCCACGCACAAAAAACTGTTGCTCTTCAGCCATTTTCAAACCATTTTTGTACATTTTCGTAAAAAGTAAAGCACTGCTCGGCAAGTGCGTGTCCCATCGATGCAAATAAGTAGTAATCGGACAGAGCTAAGTCTGGTAAGTAAGCCGCATGCGAAAGTGTTTCCCAACTAAATGTCTCAATCGTTTCCTTGACCAGTTTTGCTGTGTGTAATGGTGCATTATCATGTGGCAAAATCACTTTGTTTAGACTTTTTTGATATTATAGTCGTTTTTCAGGCAAAGCTTGACTCAAATCGATCATTTGTTGTCGGTAGTGTTCAGTATTAACGGTTTCGCCATGTTTTAATAGCTCATAATAGATCACACCCTTCCGATCCCAACAAACACAGAGCATTGTCTTCCGTCCATAGCGATTTAGCCTTGCAGTGATGTCGATGGATCTCCTGGAGTTACCCATGATCTTTTACGCTTAGGATTCTCACAATTCGATGGAGAAATGACTTCCTTTTGTTCCTGGCGAGCAGCATTTCGCAAGTGGTTTTTCGGTTTTCCTGCTGTGTTTCATTCAGTTCATGTGGAGCCCAATTTCCCATTTTTTGGATCTTGCCCATGGCTTTCAAACGTATGGAGACGGATTCTTAAGTCACCTTTAATTGATCCGCGAGTTTGAGCGTTATCCTCATCCAACAATGCTTTCAATTCGCTGTCTTCAAACTTTTTCAGTGGTCTTCCACGTTCTTCGTTTCTAAGGTCAAAATCGCCACTTTTGAATTTTTTAAACCACTCAAAACACTATGATTTACCAAGAGCATGCTCCCGTAAGCTTCGACAAACATTCGATGCGATTCTGCAGCAGTTTTCTTTAATTGGTAACAGAAAATCAATGCAGTCCGCAAATCGTAGTTCCCTGGCACAAAATTAGACATGTTCAGCGCTATTTCAAACTATGTTGTTATATGAAACTTGTATTGTTGTGAGTTGAAAATCTTTGTCTGAGATGTCAACAAGAAAATGGCGCCAATGACGCGCTTTGGCGGTACCTCCATTGACAGATAGGGACAACTATGGGCAAATTCCGGTTTCATATTTATAGACCTGCTAATGCTTGTGGAAAACCCCCAGCAGCTAAAGATTCATTTATAAGGTAACACAAAAGTTCACTTATTAAGTGAAGGACTTTTTTCAATAGTGACATTGAAAATTCATCATCACATTTTTATTCGGGATTTCAGATACTAAAAACATTGAATAATCATTATGAAGTTCAAATATATTTGTCATTATTAGATTTTTATCCAACATATCTATATCATAATAGGTTAGGTTAGGTTGGTGTGGCAGCACCACGAAGAGGTGCACACTTAGGCCTAGATAGGCCCGTTGTGATACCAATTTCCCTTTCCTGAGTTCTTATGGGAACCATTTGGAGCCATTTATGAATCTGGCTATGCTTCTGGCATCGGTTGTCTCGATGTCAGAGAGCTCATTCATAAAGGAACGGCCTAGGGAGGAATCTCTTATTCCGGCCAGCGCGGGACATTGACAGAGGTAGTGGAGTACGTTTTCCTCCTCCTCTTCGTCGAGGCACCCTCTACAAAAGTCGTTGTGGGCTATTCCTAACCTTTCTGCGTGTTTGCCAATGGGACAGTGTCCCGTGATGACTCCCACTGTTAGCGCAATGTCATGTCTCTTTAATGAGATGATGCCATCGCTTCTTTTGCTGTTGCAACGTGGCCAAATCTGCCTTGCTGTGCTACAGCTGCTCTCATTCATCCACCTTTTGTTTGTTAGGTTTAGGATGATATTGCTTAGGATTTCCTTGCTAGTCGCTAAGGGAATTCCTGGGTGATGGTTTATTGAGGACGAGTGAAGCTTCGTTCCATTCTTAGCCAGCTCATCCGCTGTGTCATTGCCCGGGTTGTTGCTGTGGCTAGGCACCCAGATGAGTTGAGCGTTTGTCTGTGTTGCCAGTTCATTTAGTGATTTCCGGCAATCAGATACCACTTTTGAGGTGCTACTCACACCTGTTAGAGCCCTGATTGCCGCTTGGCTATCAGTGTAAATGTGGACCCGGTTTGCGTTTGTCCTATTGGTCCTTAGCCATTCTGCTGCAGTATTTATGGCGATTACTTCTGCCTGTAGTACACTACAGTAGTCTGGTAGTCTGAAGGATAGTCGGATCTTCAGGTCTTCGGAGAAGACTGCTCCCCCAACTTTTGTGTCCTGCTTAGAACCGTCCGTGAAGACGTGTAGTGTCCCTGCTTCATTTCCTTTGTCCACCGCCCAGTCCTCCTTGGTAGGGATCTGGGAGGAGAACTTGTTATGAAATGCAGGGATCGGTAGACAGCGGTCAATATTCTTAGGGACACCGGGGAATTCTTTGAGAATTCTTGTGTGTCCCCGCGTATTAGTTGTGAGTCGGCAGATTGAGTTCAGTCTTAATGCTGTTAGCGCAATCTGCTTGCCGAGGAGATCCACAGGGGTCAGATTGAGGATTGTTTCCAGTGCTTTCGTGGGACATGTCCTAATAGCTCCTGTAATCATCAGGGTTGCCATCCTTTGAACCGTCCCAAATGCTTGCTGGTGAACCTTTTTGTCCAAAGCAGTCCACCATATGAATACGCCGTAGTAGAGTATTGGCCTTACTACTGCCTTGTAGAGCCAGTAGGTGATGTTGGGTTTCATAATAACTAATATGAAGTATAATAGTACATATGAAATGAAGAAGATACAGGTTTTGGATATAATAAGTAAAGAATTAAGAACTTGTAAAAACAAAAGGGAAAGGTGAATTTAAAAAAAAGAGAGAAAACTATGAGGTCGATAAAAGTATTGTTATAGGAATGGACAAAAAGAAAAGTAGTTGATCACCATGCAGAAGAAGAGAGGGAATGTAAAAAGTAGTGATTTAGGTCTACGCAGTGGTGGAAGTTTGTGACGTAAAACGAGAAAAAGCAGCATAAATGCAAGAGCTGAAGTTTGAAATATGAAAGAGATCGAAACCGTAGGGAAACTGTTTAAGAATCTACTAAATCTTATGTTGAAATATGCAACTGGAATAAAATCTAAATACAAGGAGTGTATATAAAACGTGAATAAAAATAAAAGTGTGGGAAATTATAAAAAGCTATCTACCGCAAATTTATAAGTTGTTAATGAAATAAACAACAACATCTGCAGTAGAGCAAGAGTTTGAGGGAGGGACACTGGTGAGAATGAGAATAACAATAAAAGAAGCCAAGGTAGAAATTATTGAGGGCGATAAAAAGAAATCCATTATTATTCCAATTGATGGCTTTAGTTATCTATATCTCGTTTGTATAAGTCTGATTGGGTCCCACTATAGTCCGTTAGAAAGATAAGATTTCGCACTAAAAAACTTTTCTGGCAGTTTTGTGATTAGTTGACTCAGTTTTGTTTGAGCGCGTGTCAAAGATGGACACTATGGACAGTAGCAAAGAGAAAATACGTTATATTTTACAGTTTTTCTTTAATAATGGCAATTTTGGTTTCGTCGATTCCGTTTAAGTAATTTCGATATCAAATATGCACCAGGCTCTGGAAGGCCACTTATCGAAAATATCTGTAAAATCATGATCATTGCCGAGTCCGACAATTATGTAAGCATTGTTTCGATTACCAAAAGCTAAATATTGCCCAAGAAAAAACTCTTGGAACCATTTGAATAAGGTTCGATACAAAAGAAGCTTGATGTATGGATGCCACACGAGTTAACGCAAAAAAAAAACCTTATGGACCGAATTTCCACCTGCGAATCGCTGCTGAATCGCAACAAAATCGACCTATTTCTGAAGCGGTTGGTAACTGGCGATAAAAAAATCGTGATGGCTAGGAAGATTTTGCTGTGTGTTTGGCGGAATTGGCAGGGAATTATCTATGAGCTTCTCTGCTACGGCAATACTCTTAACTCGAAACTGCACTGTGAACAATTGAACCGTCTTAAGGAAACAATCGCCCAGAAGCGATGTGAAATTGTGTTTCATCAGGAACGTCAGGCCGCACACACCAGAAGCTCCGGGATTTGGTTAGGAGATTCTTATACAAACTTTATATTTTGGACCTGATACCAAGTGATTAATATCTCTTCATGTCCAAGGCAAACAATTTTGTTAGTGAAAATTTTGCTTCAAGAGAGGCTAGATTAGATAATTCCTGATAATCTTATTACATATGCAGATGAAAGAAATTCATTGTACCAAAGCCATGAGAAAAGTATCAAATTGGTTTGCAATGCACGAGCAACTTTAATATACAAATAAAATTAAATTACATTAATATAATCTATGCTGACAATATTCAATTTTTAGATTAAATAAAACACGTTTTACTTTGTTTTACCCCAATAGGTATTTATTAACTGTGACTATAGTTTCGATCATAAACTGATCGTTATCACTTACCACTTTATGTTTGATAATTATCAGTTTATGATCGAAACTATAGTCACAGTTAATAAATAACTATTGTGGTAAAACAAAGTGAAAGTGTTTTAATTTTATTTAATTTTAATCTAAATGTACCACCAGGTTTTTGGTTTGAAATTCGATCACACATTATATTGTCATAATAAATGTGAACACCTTAACAAATACTGCTATCAAAGTCCGTCTGAGAGAAGTACTCAATGGACAGCAGTTGGTAATGGTATATCACTCTATCATCGAATCTAGACTAAGATATGGCATATGTTTGTGGGGATCTTCAAGCAAATCTAAAGAATTATTTATATCACAGAAAAGAATAGTTCGCTGCATTAGTGGAGTATCAAGCAGAGTCTCTGCATGCAATATATTCAGAGAATTAAACATACTGACACTACCTTGTCTGTACATATATGAATTATGCTTATATATTTATGATAACAGATAAAACTAATTCTGCTCGAGACTTGCATAATTATAAATTTTAAAGCAGTGTACAATTTTATAAAGATTATAAACACTATATTTTGCACATTGTAATTTAAAAAAATATAACTATAGTTTCGACCATAAACTGATCATTAACTAACTTAAACCTAAAGATTGATAATAACCATTTTCTGGTTGAAAATAGTCACAATTTTTCAAATATACAGTAAAAAATTCTTTCATATATTTGTTTTTGGGTATTTAAGTAATTTAAGTATTGTTATTGTAAATACAGCCATATATTAAGTAAATAAATAAAAATAATTAAATAAGTAAAGATAAACAAATAGATTTTTCAAAAATAAAGTATTCAAAATAAACTGTCCTTTTATAATTGTGTTTATATTAATATTATGTTTTTTTGTTTCAGGTAAGTTCAATGACTGCAAAACCTATTAGGATCCAGATTGAGTTACGTAAGTTAATCCAAGTTGGTGTTTTGTGGTAGCACTAAAAATGTGATATTAACGTAGTTGATAAAATCAAAAATAAAAATAAAAATATGGAATAACTACAGTTGAAGCTGAAATTTTTGATAGTTTTTCAATAACTCTTCATTTTAATTTGTAAAACAAATTCTAAATAATCTTTGTTAACAGTACGCAATATGGAGAACGAATGCTTGTTAATATTGAGATACATTGATGTTTTTGGACATAAATTGTTTTAAGGACATCTTGACACATATTCATTCAAGCTTTTAAGATTGAAATTTGTGTTTTGAAATTTTGCACGCAGAGAAGTCTGAAATATCTAATAAATGAAGTACGGTAGAAATGATGAAACACTTATTATGTACAACGGCTAAAAATTACGAGTCATGATTCACAAAGCTATGTACTACTGGGTAAATTTTGGCTTTAATCATTTTTGTTTCCTCATGAGGTGGTGTCGCTTAGCGTCTCTGCACTACGGTCTCCGCAGTCCTTTTGGGCGCTTCTAGATGTTTTACTCCTTGTGTACTTTTGTGTCTTCTATAAAGTCCAGGAGTTTCTGCCAGGGGATACTCTTTTACTGTTCTACAGGAAGCAGAGGCTTCTCGAATTTCTCCGTGCGTTCTCATTTATAAGCTTGTAAGTGTTGGAGAATTTCCTCTTCTTCTAGACACCCACGGCATAAGGGGCTTTTCTCAATTCTCATTTTATGTTTGTGCTTATTCAGTCTCGTAAGCCTCATTTCCTTTTGGTTATGCCATGCAGGTTCAGGTCCTATGAATTCACCGGTTGCCCCTTGTTTGGCAAGCAAGTCGGCGCCCAAGTGTCCTATAATTTCATGATCCTTGGGTGTCCATACTAGTTGTGTTTTCATATCCAGGTCATAACCAGCCTTGACTGAACTATAGGCGAGGCTAGCGCTTTTAGGGTTGCATGATTGTCCGTCATAATGGTAATTGGTCCTTTGTTATGTCTCGACTCCATTACGTGTTGAGCACAAGCAATGGCAGCTATTTCGGCCTAGAAGATGCAGGCATGTTTCCCTAGAGCAATTGCAAATTTTTTTTTCCGGTTGCACTCTCCATAGATACCGGTTCCTTTAATATTTTTGGCCCCGTCTGTGTACCAGATGGTGGTTCTTTTATTCGTTCCCGAGTATGTTCCATTTGTCCATTCACTCCGCTGTGGTATTATTGTTTTGATTTTAAGGGTCTCTTCTTGTAGTACTTTAAATGTTGCTGGTCATGATGATCTCACATTTAAAGTGTATTCATTTATGTGCATCCTATAGGCTGCCAGTCTAGCTTCCATCGTAATATAAAGATGTAGTGGTGGTAGCGATAATATGTATTCCATGGCTGCTGTGGGCGTTGTTTTCATTGCCCCAGTGATCAGCAGACACGCCTGTCTTTGCACTATTTCATGTTTTACTGCTGCGCTTTTGATTTGGGTATTTTCTCCCCAAACAAGCGCTGCTTATGTCATTATAAATTTTGTGACCACAGTGTACAGCCATTTGATCATACTAGCTCTCAGTCCCCATGTGCGTCCTATCATTTTTCTGGTCGCAAAAAGTCTTCTCGTGGCTCTTTTGTTGCTGCTCTCCAGGTGGAGGTTGAAGTTCAATATGGTATCTGGTATGACCCCTAAATATTTTACTTCATTTTTGATTGGTATCAAATAGTCCCAAACTTCCCGCTTACTAGAATGGCCAGGTCATCTGCATACCCTAGTGCATAGATGCCCCGGTTTTTGAATACCAGTAAAAGTTTGTCCATGGCGAGGCACCTCAGGAGCGGCGAAAGAACCCTTCCGTGCGGGCACCCACCAGCGACTGCCGCTTCTGCTGTTTCCATATAGGGTAGTTGTTACAATCCGGTTTCTGAGCATCTTGTTTACTCATTGTCGAACTTGCGAGTTAATCCCTCTTATCTCCATTGCTGTTGCTATGAAGTTGAAGGTTGTGTTGTCAAACGCCCCTTCAATATCCAGAAAGGTCCCTAACGCAACGTTTTTGCATTTTAGGGTCATTTCGCATCTGCTCATTAGCTGGTGGATTGCTAGTTCACATGACTATCCCGCTTGGTAGGCGTATTGTTGACAGTATAGTGGTGAGTTCTTTACGAGTCCTTCCTATTCTGTCTACTAGTTTTTCTAGTTGTTCTAGAATAAATGACCACTTGCTGAGCGTCTTGAGTAGACAAGAGCTTGTGGATTCACTTTCTATGTCCCCACATAATTTTTGCCAATAGGGCTTTTGGCTTGAATCATTACCCTAATCTTGTTTTATGGTGATATCCGAGACGCGGAAATTTACAATTTTGTGGCGTCAAATAGATATAGAAATATTAATAACTTTGTAAGTTAAGAATTGTAACAAAAATTGTCAACTTATTATTATCAATAGATTAATGTCAGTATCAGAAAATAAAAATTCATTGATCATCCTGAGAACAATTTCTAACGATAAATATTGAAATTAGTATAATTAATAAATTGACTAATTAAACGGTTAGTTCTAAGTTGTCTGTAGTTTTGCTTAATTTCTATGCTGATTTTTTATTTTACTATAGTTTCGTTATTAATTACAAGGTTATCATTATTATATTTTAAATACTTGGTTTCATAATTATTACCGTGTTATTGAAACTAGTTACTACAGTGACATTAAAAGTGGTATAAAAAGATAATTGCTTCCTATTGTTTGCAACTCGTCTACTCCAATGACAATTATGCACAAAAATTAATTAGTTTAGATTTAAATAGTTCCACAGAGGAATTTTATGACCATGGCACGTGGCCATGCGTTCCTTAATAAAACTCCAAATGTAAAGGTAGATTATTATACAAAAATGTCAGTTTACCATGATCTACTAAAATGGTCTAGTTATAACTTGAAAATTTTTGAAATATATTAGAAAAGTGTTTCTTTCTTTTTCTAAATATAAATCACAATATTTTAAACAAGAAATATAATTAATATGACATCATTATCATGGCGTCAATTTTTGAGTTGTTATTTTATTTATTACATAACTAAGCTAACCCCAACTTCATCAATCATTTACTTTCCTTTGCCCATGTTGCCGTTAATCTTGTATCATCTCAAGCTGAAAATATTTAATTTTTCACATTCAGAAACAATAACTCATAACAATCTGAAATATTTTTACCGTTTCAATAAATCATAGCCTCCGCAGGAATTATATAAAATATACAGTTTAAAGTTTTATTTGAAATCACGAGTCATTTATTTTTGTACGCTGTTAGCACAGAAGATTCAACCGAATAAACATTTCGGGATTCGAGTGTGACACTCTCGTATCTCAAACTTAAATTGAGAGCCCTCTACTTCATCTACCCGTTCAGTTTGATACACTGTCCTGGTCTTCTCCCCCTCAGGAATAACAGGAATTTAAACGATCCAATATTCACTTCCCCCGTTTTCCCTTTTGTCTTTTAAAGTGCTACACATCCGTATCGATATAAAACGAACGGCGGGGGGCCGCTCTCCGTCCGATCCCCCCTTTCCCACACGCCGCCCGAGGGTCGAATCCTCTGCAAATCCGAAACTATAAACCAGGCAGAGTGAGTGAGAGAAGGAGTTTCGCTGTATTTATGCATATATAAGGGACGGAATTGAGTGCGCCCCAGCTATAATTTACCCCCCGGATGCGAGGTTACAACGTCCCCCTCCCGACCCCCCGACGTTTCAGCTGTGTGCGTTCGTACGTGAACAAATCGAATCCTTTAATTTATGGCGGTATGCGGCGGTGATAAGCGGCCATTTTGTACAGTTGTGTGTGCGAGTGTGATTTAATGGACGAATTACGCGAGTTACTGCACGGAGCGGTTTACAATTTTATTGAGGGGGTCATTAAATGTCCCGTAGAAAAGGGGGTGAAACGGCTTTATTAAAACATGTCGAATCACTTCAGGGCCACCACTTTTTATTTAAATTGTATGTTCCGGTTTTTATTGCCGGGGGTATTTTTTGAACGCGTTTTTATTCATTTGTTGAGTTGAAACTGACGGCAGTAATTTGGGAATATGAATTTTTGATTATGTATACTCGAGTCGAGATAATTATTACGTTAAACTGATAAGGCTGTTACTTGGAAAAGAACTCTATTATATTATTACAATATAACACGAACTTTGTAATTTAACGTTTTAATAAATACAAGATAATTTCCAACCTTCGTGTTTATATCGTTTATAATTATAAGCAGAAATCCCGTCTAAATACCTTAAGCCAGAGACGAAAGTTCGTTGTGATTATTAACCTGACGAGAGTCACTGTAGTATTATATTGATTAAATATTAAACTGGTTATGACGTCAATTTAGTTATTTAAGCTAACAGAAGTGTACGTTCGGACACGGTTTCAAAATCCAACAGAGGGTATTAGATAAAATAAATAAATTCAGTAGTTCAAAACTATAGGTAATAATGTTATCTTCTTTAAAATAAATTTACAACCAAAACTATTACTAATTTCATATATTATTAGATTATGCCTTTGGACTATTAAAATATCATGCATAGTATCATAAAAGTATTAGCTCCTAAATAGTGTTTGTTTGGATCCGTTAATTTTAAACAGTGGTGGAGTAGTATTAGTTTTGACGATACATTTGCCTAAACTAGCAAATATACTATTCAATATGCTTCTTACGAAGCCAAAAATAAAGTAAGAAGATGCATAGAAACCATTTATTAAAATAAAGAAAACAATATACTACTTTTTATACCACCTTTTATTTTATTGTCACTAGTTTTGACTACAGGTAATCTATCAAAAAAATCGCGGATTTTAAGAAATTAAGTCTTTTGAATCAGTCTAGAAAACTTATAGAGAATTATAAGGGAGTATAAAATTGCTAGAAGGAATAGTTGCTCCTCAGTTAAAATGATTTGTAAATCACAATGGAACGGCCATTACTTTGAGTATAAGCATGTAGAATTACGTTGTCATGTAGTTACTATGATACTGATTTTTTCAAGGCTTTACATAATAGATTGTAATCTTATATTTGATGAGTTAGAAGGCGAAGAGGCTCTTAAAAATAGATAGTTTACAGTATTCAGATGATAGTTGAATGTTAAAGACAACCAATAGAAGAAAAAAGATATAAAAGGAAAACCAAATTTTAGAAGGCCTAAGAGAAAAGTTAATTGAAAGAACAACACGAGACAAACAAACAAAAACAAAATACAGATGATATATGATATGATTTTTATAAAAATACCTTAAAATTCGTTTAAATAAAAGAATTTCTATCTGATGCAATAACTATTACAACAGGTCTTCCACAAGGTTTGCACTATGGTCCTTTATTTGTTTTAACCATCTAGGTGATGTCATAAAGCTCTGTAAATTTCTTTTATATGCAGATTATTTAAAATTATTTAAATTACTCAATAACTCATTTGGGGAAATTAGCGTTTAGATACTAGATGTCAACTAAATGGTGTCTGAACTGAAAGATTGTAAACTCCATTGTAAAATTTCCTTTCTCTGTCTTTAACAGCACTGCGTTGGCGGTATTCAAATAGGCCGAAACTCGTCCGTAGCTGTTGTTGTCAGGGAAATAATGATTTTAAAACTGACTGTTAATTAATTATTAGGATAATATTGGCTCTTCAAACCATAAGCGAGTTGATACATTCGGGGATTTGGAAATTACGTTTGATTCAAAACTGTCTTTTATTACCCACATTTAAAATATTTGTTTAGTCCATTTGCTAGTTTGCTTTACGATCATTGGGTTTTATGTGCTTACTGGTAAGATCTTACCTAAATTAGAATCAACTATTTAGACACCATCTACATACTTCAACAAGAATGAAAACGCACAAAAAAAATTCTGCGGTTCATTGAATAATAAAAGGATCTCCAACATACTACTGACGAATATGAAAAAATAATGAGATTTCTTTACAAGATCGCCGAATAATGTTAGACTGATCTTACCTTTATTGTTATTATGTTTTATTTATTATGTTTTGTCTCTAATAGAAGAACTCGTTGTAGCAATATATTCTACTTGTATAATTTTATATCAGAAGCAGGTTGTCACAATTCTGAAGCTCAAATATTGGTTCTAGTAATAATCAGTTATGGGTTGATTTGCTTGGTACACCATTAATTAATATAAAATTAAGATTTAAATTGAAATTGATAATTTCATAATTTGTACATGTTGATATGTAACGTAATTTATGTTATATTTAATGAGTTGTGTCTTTTTTATTCAATATTGTTATTTTATGAAATACTAATAATAATAAAATACTAGGTTGCTTTAGTATGCATTTTCTACTTCTTTCCTGAAGAATTTCGTTTTTAGGTGGTCAGTATCCGAAATTGGTATGGATACGTTTGCATTTGTAAGCCGTTAGTTGGATTCTGCTGTTCATTTCGTAAGTTAGTCGACCTTTACACTCTTTGTCTACATTATTGCGGGCTTTGTTATTTAATTCACCTGTACTTTTTTATGTTTGTTACAATATGGTAATTAAGAGTTTTTCAATTGAGACTAGTAATTACTGACTTGGAGTTACTAATTATTACAATAACATCAGTTACATTGCGTTTTGTCCATTCTAATGCTTTTAATATTGCTACTAATTCGGCTGAATACAGACGATAAGTTAGTCTCGATGGTCTAAGCTAGATTAACATTATTCTCGGGGCCTTCCATTAGTATAAATTTGTTTATAGTTCTTAAACTCTTTATTTATTAGCTCTCGTAAGATGTTATAACTAACGGTATTGATTTCTGTGTATTAAGGAAATATCGATATTTGCATTAGATCTAGAAAAACATATCGGTATTTCACAGTTTTCAATGCATTAAATAGTGGCAGTATGTTCACTTTACTCTAATAGTCGTCCGTTAACATATCGGCATTCAAATTCCAAGACATGGAGGGTGGTGACGGGGTTGGGGAACACCAGCTAGGGGCATTGTATGGGTAATGGTAGGAGGCATCGCAATATACAGCTGCTATATATCTCCTAACTATGGAACAGCTATACAGACTGGATGGCGGTGCTGAAGGCCAGTCTGCGAGGTCAGAGGGGTAGGATCCTACTCACGGGGGACCTGAACGCAAAAGCCGTGCAGTGGGGCTCTCCGGCTACGGATCCAAGAGGGAGGAAGTTCTCCAGGGAGCGGCTCTAGACTTGCAGATATGTAATAGGGGAGGGGTGGGAGCGGTGCCAAAGAGGAAACCTGGGGACAGAAAGCCGGCATACTGGTGGACGCCGGAGATTGGGGTCCTCCGTGGGCTGGCAACGGGTGCCAGGAGGAAAATAACAAAGGCCAAAGGGAGAAATATACTCACAGAGGGGCTGGTAGAGGAACATCGTCAGGTCAGGGAGGAGTTGAGAAGAGCCATCGTTACCAGCAAAAACAATTGCTGGAAAAGTTATGTGAGGAAGTCGAGGTAAACCCATGGGGCTTCCCTACCAGCTGTATCGAACAAAATTGGGGCGAGGACGCCTGGCCCGGGGGTTATGGTACCTGGGGGAGTAATGGCGGTCATAACAGAACTATTGCAGACCAGGCAAGTAGAGGAGGTGTGGGTAGAAAGAGAAAGCGAGGACGTAATCGTCGAGGCTATTCCGATTTGGACAGAGGAGGAGGTAGTTAATGCGGTAGGGAGACTTCCCAATAAAAAAGCGTATGGGCCGGACGGGCTACCTAACGAGCTGATAAGAGCGGTGGCGGGGCACATCATGACGGAGATCACAGAGGTCATTAACCAGTGTTTGAAGGATGGGGTCTTCCCGAGTGTTTGGAAGAAGGCAAGGCTCGTCCTTCTCCTCAAGATAGGGAAGCCGCAAGATAGCCCCAGAGCCTACAGGCCAGTATGCTTGGAGGACGGGATGGTCAAGGTACTAGAGAGGCTAACAGCAGAAATGCTGGAGGATGCAGCGAGCAACGACGGAGGGCTCTCCCCTTACCAATTTGGATTTAGAAGGGGCAGATCGACGGTAGATGCCATAAGAACGGTGCAGGACATCGCCAGAAGCGCCAATACGGGGACTTGGAGAAAGAAAGTATTGCCTCATGCTAACTCTAGATGTACAGAATGCATTAACCTTTATTCCCTGGGAGTCTATTATGAGGGTACTGAGAGAGAGGAACATCCCGGTGTACCTAATGAACCTCATCCGGAGTTTCCTCGGCGGAAGGGAGGTAAATTATGAGGCTAAGGGTAAATCTGGAACATTCACCATGTACGGTGGGGTGCCGCAGGGGTTAGTGCTGGTTCCCCTATTATGGAATATAGCCTTCGACAACGTCTTGTGACTGAAGCTGCCTCAGGGGGTCAGCACGATGGCGTTCGCCGATGACCTGGCATTGGTCAGCTGTTCGACCACACTGGAGGGAGCCAAGACGTCGGCGGCATTGGCGGTCTCACAGATCGCTCGATGGTTGGAGGATGCGGGGCTGACTTTGGCGGCGCAAACGACGGAAGCCGTATGGCTCTCCACATCGAGGGAGGGCCACAGACGGATAGCAGCATCACCATACAGGGGGTTGAAGTGGGATATAAAAAGGCCGTGAAATATCTGGGGGTATGAATGGAGTCAAACCCCAACCATACGGCGCACATCCAAGAGGCGACACGTGCGGCTGGAAGGATGGACGCGGCGGTGGCCAGGATCCTGCCCAATGTAGCAGGGCCAGGAGAAATGAAGAGGAAGTTTCTGGCGGAAGTGGCTATGGCGAAACTCCTATACGCGGCCCCGGTATGGGCAGAAAGGACACGCACGGCTCGCAACTGCGAGAGAATGCGAAAGGCGACTTGAACCGGTAACATTCGGGTTACGTCAGCGTACCGGACCATCTCGACGGACGCAGTGGAGGTTCTGTCTAGCATGACGCCCGTAGACCTACTGGCTAGAGAACGGGAGGAGGAGTACGTGGATCGAATGAGGGGGTGCACGAAGAAGGGTGCCAGGAGGAATGCCAGAAGAAGGACGCTGGGACGCATACGAGGTGGGGGGGGGGCAGTAACAAGGGGGAATGGACCAAACGACTGATCCCACACCTGGGGCCATGGGTACGGAGAAGGCAAGAAAGAATGGACCACTGGCTCACGCAGCTACTGTCAGAACATGGCTGCTTCCAAGTGTACCTGGCCAGGTGTAAAAAGGTGGAGACCGGGCAGTGTCTATACTGCGGGCACCCAAAAGCCCAAAAGATGACGCCGAGCACACAATAATGGTGTGTCTAGAATGGGAGCCGCAGAGGCAAGATCTGAGGGAGATCATAGGAGAATGGGGGCTACAGACAATTGTAGGGCGCATGCAAAGGAGGAAACAAATTGGATAGCTGTGGCCAAGTTTGCACGGGCATTGATGGGGAAGAAGCTGGAGGACAGCCTGAAGGGAAATGAGTAGTGATCTAATATGTAGATAAGTAAATTAGGTGAATTGCGTATTTTTTATTTTATTTTTGTAATTGTAAATAATTAATATGTATTTGTATAATTTGCAAATTGTAAATATCAATAAAGTCGTCGATAGAGGTGTACAACTGGACTGAAGGGGCGCCGGGAGAAGAATGCTACGGTGATACCACCGGCGTTCCCGCTTCACGGGAGCCACTGCTGCACCGCTCGCGGACAGAACGCCCCAAAAATAAAAAGAAAAAAAATCCAGGTCGGTAACAAAAAATGCTCGTTTTCAAAAGATTTAAATATAAGTAATAATTAGAGTTATTTATTTTGAGCGTTTCTGCACCGTAGTTTTACATTATTACAAAGTAAAAACTATCAGTAAAAGTTGAAACAACTACTCCTCGTACTAAAGCACCGCCAGGTATTACATTACATAACTGTTAGTTGTCGTTACATGTCTGAAATTACATTCAGCACAATATAACATTTTTGTGGTGTCATCATTTCCTAACCACGCCATGGCATTGATATGACTATCCGCAGAGAGGTGTTTTGCGGTATCACATCTCATCAGTGCACCTACGACCTCGTATGTTATAACTTTGATGTTCGATTTTCAAGGCGCGTTCAAAAATATAACCACATGTAAAAAGCCTGTTCTTGACATTTAAAAGAATAAATTAAATTACACTTTCAAAAGATTTATACCTTGTGATTGCTCTCATAGCTATTGTTTTTCGTCTGAAAACCATTGCGGTTTCCTGGGATTCAGCCTAGATTGCATGGTATTGTTTTAAAATAGTACATATATAGTGCAAGATGGCTCTAATGTAGCCCCTATAGATTTGCACCCCATCAAGTTTTGATTACATAAAATTCATTTTAACATTCAATAGATGTTTAATATGAAAATTCTATTACAGGAAATGTAGATTAAACTCCTTGAGTTGAGTTCTTGATGGTGGGTGATGTCTTGAGAAGAATATGAATAATGATTTTTCTTCAGATATGATCATACTTCTGCATCGCTGGATGCTGAATGCAATATATTATTGAGCAAATAATGTGTGGATATCTGCAGTATGAATATTGAAGAAAAAAGCTCGTATAAAAATGTACGCAGTCTGATTCGATTTCCAGCAAAATTGTCAATATGTAAACTATTCTTCCTGTATATAATGATACAATATTATATACTGCTTTTCAAAGGAAGCTCATTTTTTTCAAGGTATTTAAAAGGATGAAGTCGTATGCACACTTGGTATTTAAAAAAAAATAAAGGTGGTAACCATTTTTGAAAAATGGATAGTCGTGCAAGGCATCTAGAATGTCAATTCCATGCCTAAAACGATACTATAGTTGATAGCTTTCCTAATTTTCTAACCAGACTTAACTTAATCATTCTCTCACAAACTGTTGCTAGACAAAATAACAAAGATATTGGTCTCTATGATTTGTGTGATGTTGTAACTTTTAATATCGGAATTAATATAACATTTTTACCTCTTTAAAGTGATTCATGTTTATTCACCGCTTTCAGGCAAATAAGATAACATTTTGTAAGGATAATACCATAAAGGTGACATCTATTATCTGACCGTTACACTAGTTCCCTCTTTGGATAACCACCGATAAATCATGAAAATTGCCAATAGCAACAATTATAACAATAATAATATAAACATTAAATTATTTTTCCCTGTCAAAAACAGCCACAGACCGATTTCGATCTATTTTGGATTTCATTAGCGAAGTCCAGTTGAAGACAGGGAAACGGAGTTTTGCTTTGGAGTTTTAAAATCTTTAGATAAGCCGTAAGCGAAGATAATACCATTTGCCTACCCAAAGAGGGAACTAGTGCAACGCTCAGGCAATAAATGCCATCTTTATAGTATTATTTTGACTTATGGTTTACCTGAAGATTTGAAACTCCAAAGTTAAACTCCGTTTCCCTGCCCAAAATACATCAAAATATCGAATACATAAACAAAAGTATGCAGCGCATATTAGAAGGCATATACAAGGCAATACGGAATAAAGAGAATTTTTAAAATACTCGGCAGTTGTAGGTTGGATACATACCTTTGAAGAGACTGAATCCGCCCTAAATAAGAAACCAACAGGGAATCAGAAGTGCTCGTGGCTGGCCTACATAAAATTGATATTGTAGCCAAGTCTGTCTTGCAGAACCCACAGTGTACAATTTGTAAGCAAGCAGCTGTGGTTTAAATGTTTATTTTTTTCAATATAAGCTGCAATAATTACTGAAGGAAAAAGATTACGAATTGTAATTAGAATTTTGTCAACAAACTTGTGAATGTTAGATTATTATCTTACAATTTTCCACAGGCGAAAAAACTTAATTTGGAAACCTTCCCCGGTCCTCTAGATCGGCAGATTTGTTTTTTGTGATATTTGTGATATATCAAAGATAAAGTTTGCACGAAAAATGCTTCCGCACAAGGAGAATGCTATGAACATAATTAAGAAATACTCCATTAAATAGCAAGTTTTAAGTTTTCAATTATTACGAATGAAGTATTTTTCTTCCATTACTCTTGTATTGTTAAATAGTTTCTGAATTTTTTGGTCTCTTAATATAATAATATGATATTTACTTCATTCGAAACAACTAACTCATTTTTTTAATATCAAAAGCACAATTGTATTAAATACGAATTCTAAGACTTGGTATTATATTTTAAGAAGAAACATTATAGTGGTTAATGGAGATTGAATAACCTTTTGACATTTTTCCGCATGATTGCGTGATTCGTGCCTTGATTGGTTAAGAATGCAATTTTCGCGCGCAAAGGCTTCAATTATGTGTTTACCGCGATCTTTTATATATTAGCAAGCATGTAACGAGCAAGTTACCGTCTATTAGAGTCGCTTTAATACACGACTAATCTCTTAAGGGGGAATTACTCTTTAGAAAATTCGACAATTCAATTTTTTTTTTTGCATTTTAGTATAGTCTGGGGTTCTGAGAGTGTGTTTCGAAAATATTAATTTGAAATTCGTAGAATTCCCATAGTTACACAAGCTTAGGCTGCGGCGCGGTACTTATACCGTCGGCTGTTATACCTCGACTGTTTTTCTGTCTTATTGTCCCCCCTTGTCTCTATGGTCCCCCCTTGTATCTATGGCCCCGGTACAGCTGATTAAGGGTAAGTTTCTCAAATCAGTTGTTATCCACCGTAAGTTCAACCGTATCAGTACTAAATGTATTGCAAACTTTGAACGCGTTTTTCTCGGAACGACATTTTGCAAGACGGGCGCACGATTTTCTCAAAAACTATTAAACCGATTGACTTGTGGTTTGGCACACATATTGAAGGAACCTTCACTTATGGTTGGATCTAGGATTATTTTGATGGCTTGTATATTTCACTTTCAATCTGATGTTTTAGTTGAAAATTTTTCAGAAAAATTGAACTTTGATCTTTAAACAGCTGCCGTTTCTATAAAAATATATGTATTTGTTTAGTTCTAGTTTGGACGATAACTACACTCATATAGATTGAAAAAAAAATTGTTTTATTATTTTAGACGATTATCATCGCCACAACCTGTGCGCCCGATTGGACGAGCGTCTCACGCCGCGACATACATAACAGCGCATAACTTGTATACATTTCAAATAAGTAATTCAATAAAATTTATATTGTTAGTTTAGACATGTCTTAATACGAGTGAAAAATCCCAAAAGTGTAGGTTTGATAGTTTTCACAGAAATAATTCCTAAAAATTACTCTCAAAACGGGCTTCAGGAGAGTAATACCCCCTTAAGAAATGTGGTAGCTTAACACAAATTGGAAAGATATATATTTAATAATATTATAGTAATAGGCTGAATCGTTCCTTTTTCTACCAAAATAGAGTAGGTTGATGATAATTGTGTGTAATGGCAGAGTAGTACTTCTTATTTTGTTTGTATGTACTTATTATTGCATACACCCGCTTATCACCTGTTCTCACTTCTTCAGGCCATCGTACATTCTATTATCCTCCATCAGTTCTTTTTCACCAGCGGCATATGATTTAACACATTCAGGTCATGTACCTCCGGTTGAGTTTATTATATCTAGTAAAAACAATTAGGAGTATAATAATTTTAAGTATTTCTCTAATAGTATCATAATACAAATAAAGTATGACTTAGCTAAATAGTTAAAGTACCTCTATTTATATTAAAGGTAAATTAGTTTTGTTCAAATAATTAATTTGTACTCACAATTACTACATTTGTTAACATCTGTATTAAAATATTAAGCAAAAAAACTATCAGCTTTATTTTATTAGAAATTAAATCGTGCATTTGGCCAAATACAGATTAGTTTGGAACTCAGTATAATAATGTGAAAGGCCTAGGTATAACAGAAACCATAAATTAATCGAATGATATTTAGTTAATTTTATTTCAACCGTGTTATAGAGTACTCGTATTCAATAACATTGAAGACAAATTAAATTGGGTAAAGTAGAACATTTGTTTTGTTCCATAATTTTATTATCAGTTGCCTGATAAATTTGAAAATATGGTTCCATCAAGAAAGTAGCGCAACAAGTATTCAGTATATTGAAGACAAATTAATTTAGCTTGCTTAAACCAATATTCAAAGCACTTTTTTCACTTTCATTGAGGTACGAGGTCCCAAACATGTATTTTGAACGCATCAACCTTTTCTTCAGATATCGAAAAACGTTGACCTTGTAATTTATTTTTGATTTGTGGGAATACAATGAAGTAATTAGGTGCAAAATCAACCATCAGTTTGAATTTTTTTGTTCCAAAAAGTCTCTTGATTGACCCAATTTATGAGAGCCCGCATTGTCTTAGTGAAGAATAATGCGTCCTTGACGGTTGGTTTACTTTATTTTTTCGAACACATCTGACAAACAAATGGTTACCATTCACAATAGACCGCCCGACATTATACTAATGGTACAGTTGACGCATGTCCGGATCATTTGCTTCGAAGTGCTTTGTATGCGAACAAATTTGATTGGATTTGTCTAATCTTGAAAGACTGCTGTTTACTTTCGTGCTTATATGCATACATTCATGACTCATCACCCATTACAATGACAAAGGCTTGTTTTGATTAACTGTTACAAATATTTTTGAGAGCCAGATGTCGGATAAGTTACCTAACTATTTTGCAAAATCAGTTCACGCATAGCATCAGCTTTTTCTGGAACAACAACAGACTTTCGACGACCTTTACTCATCACTAAGGGAACTACGATTGAATTCCATACACCTTTGATATGTAGTCGTTTTTGATGGTGCTTCATCAGAAGAGTCGAATTTGGTTCATCAATGCACTGTTGTTGAGATAATCCACGTCGAAAGTTCTAATAACTTATTGCAAGAAAATGAGTTAATTTTATTTCTTGGTCGACATCAATTTTTTATGTCTCTGTAAGTAACACATATTTCACATGATGTTCATACAAAGCGTTTTAAGTAATTCTACTGATATAATTAATCGGAAAAATCCCACTGATTAGAATCTTGATTTAATATATTTTTTTAAATTCTTAACCTCTAACCTACAATAGATAATTTTTCAAGATTGGTTTTGTACTATTAGCATTCAAAATTTATGTTAGAACTTTTACGAAGTTGGATTAAGAAATTAATACGATAATTATTAAATATATTATAATCCAAACTTGTCTATAGCCTAGAATTTTTGTATAACATAAAATTAAACAGCTGGTTAACGTCGAGCAATGTAGCCTCAAGTTTCCCATCAGATTAATTTACACTTTATGCATCAAAATCAGGTATTAAAATATTCTAAAAAAAAAAAACAGGTCGGAATGCTACTTGCTACTGATAAATTGTTTCACGCGAGTTTCCGTAATTGGCTTGTCGGGTCCATTCATGTTACAGTTTTCGGATCAGACGTCCTTGACACTCCTCCTCTTCGCGCCAAATAACACGTGACGGCTGATTCAAAACGAATTTTAATGGGCGATCAAGGCGGACCCAACTTACGTGACTCACCTGAAGTTATAGTCTAAAGAACGCTAAATATTTTTTCGGACTCTCACATCTTGAAATTTATATTTTTATTTTGTCGAAATAAAATTTATTTTAGTTTTTCATAGTTCTATCTTTAGAAGAAATAAATGAATATGGACTAGAGTGGAAAAATATTTTAGTAAGTAAACTTCTCCTGGATCACTTACATCAAAATTAAAAGTAGTTTTTATGTAAGTAACTAATTTCTGTTAATTATGTATACAGTAAAAGAAACGAATAAACTCTATTACAAAAACAAATATATAAAAATGGTGATGTGGCCATCATAGTAGTTTCCCTATATTTTACTCGAAAACTATGAGGTTTACGCAAAAAAGTTATTCTTAATAATTTGTTCACTTTTAAATTCTCTATAATTATTTGTTATAGAAGTTTCATGTAACTTCAATAGTTTATTAGCAATTAGCAAAAAATATCAAAATTTTCAGTTTTTATTATTTTTCTTGAAAGTTAAGAATTTTATGAAAAAAATGTTCAAATAACACTTGTTCAGTTCATAATCTTCTTTAACTTTTGTTTGAACTATTTTTTAGAATTTTTTATATTTAGAAAAATATGACCAAAAAACAAAAAAAACGCCTCGAGTAATCATCCACTTCCGGTCTATGAATGTTCACCAAAAGCTTTTCAGTTCCAGTTTTTAACGATAAAACCTTAAGTTTAAAGATTCATCTCAATAGGATGTTTCGTTTTTGAGATACAGCGCCCACCGACAGACACACAGACACACAGACACACAAATTTTTTTTCCAGAAATTAGTGCAATGGGCTCAGGGAGGCCCAAAACGGATATTTCCGCAAAAAAAAATTTTGAAAAAAAAATCACGAAAACAATAGTCCCCCTATATATACTATATAGGGAAACTAATAATTGAACAAAACTAGAATTCGTTCACTTGGTGGTACATTTTTATGCGAGTATTTGAAAAAGACATTTCAAAAGCTTTGGTTTGCGACTGTATATTTGAAAAATTGTTTCTAACCTATAATGATTAATATAAATATTGGAGTCATACCTTATATCGTGGTTTTGGATTTGTTTAGCTCTAACTAATTCTGACTTATGTTTATACAGGGTGACTGACGAAAAATCTTTGGTGCTGTATCTCGGTTATTTTTTATCCGATTTGAATAAAGAAAACATCAAATTAAATCATTTTTAAAAGACTTTTATATGAACTGAATAGGCTCTATATATTGTTTACTAAGGGTACTTGATATTAATTTTTATAATATTAATCCTCAATTTCTGGATTTTAGTTTGATGTATCGATAAAATTGTTTACAATTTTATATTCAGAAAAAAATCTTAAGAATAAAGAAAACACTTTTACTTTTTTATACCACTTTAAGTTTTATTTGCAGTGACTAGTTTCGACTACACAGTAATCATTATCAAACTAAGTACTTAAATTACGAATAACAACTGTTTATATACCTATTACAACGCTTCGAACAGTGGGGTGTACATTAGGTCAACCTGGTCGTTAAGGAGGGAAATTCCGGGATTAATTTTCGCTTTGTAGATTTCAAGGGCTTCCAGTAAATCCATCTTACCTCCTTTTTCGGTGAGATGGATTACCGAAAGTACATCCTTGCCGAAAGTATGGTTTGATTCCAATAAGTGATTTGAAAATGTTGAATTATTTTTCTTTAAAATGAATGACCTCTGATGTTCGTTTAATCGTGTTTTAAAATTACGACCTGATTGCCCAATGTACACCCGTTTACAATCTGGACAGGTTAAACTATAAATACCTGACTTACACATTTTGTTGAAAAACAAAATGTGTAAGTCAGGTATTTATATTTGATTTATTTAAAGTGTTGTATTTATGATTCATATATTGTCTTCTAAGAAATCCCTCACTTGGTAGGATCCTACTCCTTGTTTGAGTCTTGCGTTCGTTATGCGCACATACCTGTAGTTTATAGCTCTGTCTCTCTCCTCGGAAGTGAAATGTAATTCTGTGATGTATGACTGGCGTCCAATTTTCTTCTTCTTTCGGTTTTTTTGATAAGAGGAGAGGAACTACTGCACCTAAAGGTCTTTTATAGTCTGGACTTTAAGCGATGGATCGCTAAGAGTTGGTAATTCGGTCGTTCTATGTGGCGCTTTTTTCGAGCAGCGACAACAGTCGGATTACGGTGACTCTAGGCTTTCTGGTGCTAATTGCGTGCCAATTAGAATCATGCTTGGTATTCGATGTTTGCTGACAGTGTGCAGTGACATCGTATTTTGGGAATTTAATTCCATGAGGAGGATCGTCGTTTAGTTTCCTGTAAATCTTAGTGTCACGACAAATCATTGAATTCCGCATGTAGAGCGGTACATTTAGTACGCGTGTGAGAGCGATTTTTTGCATACGCCGGAGTTTTGCTAATTGAGTGGGTCTACAGTAGCCCCAAATCGGCGTAGGTATCCTGCGATCTTATCATCATAGTGAACAGCCTTAGTCTGTTTTTGACAGACAAAGTTGATGAGAGGCCACACATGTACTAACGAAGCTCTGGTCTTTTGGATGTGATTTGCGATCATTTTTGACAAGGAGAGGTGCTGGACGAAGATTATTCCGAGATATTTGATCTTGTCCTTTATCTGAATTAATTCCGCACCAAATGAGAGTTGGGGGGAGGATCTATTTTACGTTTTTTGGGGTAAGGTCTGCTGAAATCTATAGATATGCTCTTATAAGCACTGACCTCAAGTAGCCCACTTCTCTTAGGTATCGAGAGCAGCTTGGAGGGTTTTCTTAAGATGAACTGTAGTGCCTGCTCTAGTGAGTAGAGCTATATCATCTGCTTATCTTCTTTGTAATTTCTTCGTTATTTGAGACTTATGTCAAAATGACAAATTTTTATTTTATCGCCCAATAAAGGGAAAATAAGCATGCTAAATATGTATCTGAAGCTGGTGCTATATGAACAGTGGACGAGGGGATGTGGGTTTGAGTGGAAGATCACCTGCAAGAGTGAACTCCGCCCATCAGCATGGTGTTAAAATTATATGTATGTTTTTTTTCCTTCTATATTGTAAATTTCTATTATTTTATTTATATATATATTGTAACCATGTCTGATAAAGTTTAAATAAAGATAAAGATTTATGCCTGTCTATGGAAACTTGATCTGTTGGTTATTGTTCATTGGTGTCGGCAATTTAGTGTTGTTATTTTTAACAGTTTTATTCGCCTTGCTGGATGTTGGTTATAATCTTTATTACAGAAATATGTTATGTTTTGATTGATGGGTTTATTTTGTTTATTTTTTTCGTATTGCATGTTATATGGCAGATGATGTTTTAATTTAACTTTTCAACTTGTTTCCGTACCCGATTTTTTATTTCGATTAATTCTTCACGTTGTTTTAAGACAATTTAGAATGTGATATGTTGGACACCTTTTTTTTACGCCGATAACATGCAGTTACAGAGCAGTGAAAGTTGTGATCAAAATAATCTACGCTATACAGCTCCACATCTCATTTAGCATACAAGTTATTTTATAAACCTTTCTGTTATTACGTACATCTTTTATACGTAAAGCTGAATTAGTTGAATGTCTACGGTAGGCCGTATGATCCCTACACCTATTAATTCGCATGATTCAGGAGAAAAATTTTAAATTTCCAATGAAACATGTTACACTACAAATCTATTTCTTAACAACTCATATTCATATGAAAATATAATTGAGAAAGCAACTGAAACTACCTAAAATATTAATCAGAATGCAAAATAGCAAATAAGTCTGTTTGTGTGCCATAATTAATCTCTATATTAAGCTACCATAATTTCTATAAATTTCTCGCATTCTACTTAACCAAATAGACTATCCTCTGTTTACATTATTTGTCTAAAATACTTCACTCTAGATCGTATATATATCTGTATATAGTTCAGGAATATATAGGATATTTCATTAAGCGCTCCCTATCTTTAAATTTAAATAAAACAAAGTGTGTGTGTGATATCTTCGAAATTTATTCGTTTGAAAACCGTTATGTATGGCACATAACATCGAGCAAATGTCCACCGCGGCTTTGCTGGGTGACGCGCATCCGAAATGTTCAATTTTCCATGACTCTGGCATATAAATCAGGCTGAATTAGAGCGATTGCATGGGTTATGTTGGCTTTGAGGACCGCTGTGGTTTATTCGTATAGATCTGCGAGAAAACCCCCCAAATTCTAACGGAGCAAACAGCACGATCTCGGTGGTTAGTTCACATCACCTCTATGTGAGATGACCATGCCCTCAAATCGCTCGTGCAGAATGTTCCTTGTGGTATGAGCTCTGTGTCGCACCTAGCGCGGTCCTGTTGAAACTACATGTCGTTGGTGTCCATATGTATGTATGTATGTATGTATTTTATTTATTCAATGTGCTTACATAATAATTGCAAATATAAGTTTTCAATTTTACAAAAATTTCGGTCACACACGAAAAGGCTTGAGTTCACTTCTTGTGTTCTTCCACTCGCGCCCATTTTTTAAGCAGACTTGGAATGGTCACCTCAGTTCCTTTATTGCTATTCTTGGCTGCTTGCGCAGCATTTTTTCTCATAACTTTGAGTATTTTTTACTGAAGGAAGTTGGTAATCATCGACCTATAGCGCACGACATAGACTGTGATGGCCTGGCTAGCGTCGTTCTCAGAGAAATATGGACCGAAAACTACGCCAGTCACACCAAACACTGACTCTTTCCTAATGCATTATACGCTCTTGGATTTTATGTGGATTAGTTCGTCCCAAATTTGATAATTATGTTTGTGACGAAGATAATTTTTTGTATGTGGTAGTTTACCTTGAGCTCCCGAGTCAGTTAAATTTTGTATGGATGAAGGTCCAAGAAACGGCGCAAAATTCGCCAAGTTGTGGTCTGTGAAAGACCGAGTTCTTGTGAGCGACACGAAATCGACTACCTCGGATTCTCCTGCACACTGCGAATATTCCTCTCGGTAGGACGATTATGGCGTACGTAAAAACGGCGAAGTGGGCGGAACATTGCCAGAACAAAACACCCATATTAATACAATAATCTTTATCATTTGAACGAGTTATTGAACGCGTATCCGCCAGCAATGATTTGGCAAAATAAACTGAATAAATGACAATTCAACAGATGTAGCTTCAACAATATGGCCGCTATCTATCTATCATCTGTCAAAGTTCGGAAGCCCCTTTACAATTTTATGTATTCAATTTTGTTTTATTAGAACTATAATTATTCATTCTATCAAAATAATGGCTTAAAAGACCACACCGATTAATTATTGCTAATAAGCCAACTTGTACCAAAACATTAATTTTTATCCCACCAACCGTTGGATCGTTATGTCAAAAGTGTTTGGAGGTAACATTATTTAACATTACGTAACCTAATAGCTTTATTGAAAGGCATACTGTTATAGAAATTATTTTTACATAATAGGTTAATAATTGATAAACACTTTGTTTCATTTTTTATAATGTTTCACCAAGAGATAAGTGAAAAAATGATGTTTCAAGAAATATTATATTAAAATGTCTAAAAATATTTATGTAATACATTTTTGGGCATCAAAGTTGAATTTATCTAGATTATCCAACAGTGCTTAAACATTCTCCCTTTTTATCACAAAGGGAATTCCTTATAAACTGTGGATCTCCAATTAAGCATAAGCATAGAAGCAGATATGTATTTACATCGGCGTGTGTATATGCGTGCGTGCGGGGAAGGGAGAGAAACTGGATGAAAGGGCCCGGCTACGCGCCGCCTGGATTATTACCGTGTTTTTCCACCCCCTCGGGATCCGCAGAGCGCAGAAAAAAGTGGGTCCGATTCCAGAGATATGCGGGCGGGCGGGCGCAAATGCGGTCCTCTTTCTGCGGATAAATTCTGCTTTTGCCAGCGGATGGATTTACGCAAACTTCACTCTTCTCTCTGACTGTAAATGTGCCTTTAGAGGTATGCGTTTATGTGTCGGCAAAAGGAAATACGAAAATTCGTGCTCGAATTGGCGTGTGAGTGTAGGAACGAATTTGTTTTGTTACACGCAAAAGTTTAAATGTTGATAATTTTGAATATTCGCATATGTTAAATGTAGTAAATTTTTAGACAGCATGTATCACAATTTAAGTCATTCACGTAGCTAATAATGTAAGGTTTTTTGTTATAACGATTTTCCATCATTTTTTAATTTTTGAACCAGTTTTATTTATTCCATCTGTTAATGACATAACAGATGGAATCAATTATAACAAAAATCCTTACATAATTAGATACAATGCGAAATATTTGAATGCTTGTTTAAAATAAGTAAGCAAGTTCAAAAAGAATTCTATTCTATAAGCTGTCCGCCAAGATTGTTGTTCGTCACCATGGGTGACACGATATTCTATATCATTATCTCCATACACATCCTTCAATTGACGATGAATATAGGTTTAAATGTTAACAATTATATAACATTTATTTTTCATTACTGAAAGTTACACAATAAAAGTCAGATATAATTATTGATATTTCATGTACTAACCCTAAACAACTGTTTGTACCTTTTTACAGTTTATTTACTCAAGTTATTAGAAGTAAAAAATATACACCGGCGTTATTAATGCTTCTTTTATTTTATCTCAACAAATACATTTTGAAATCATAAACCTTTGATATATAGCCCACGCTGTAAATTAGACTTCAAGATATGTGTTTTTATAATCAAAATTTTTAATTAAAAAATAAACATATAAAAGTCACCCGAAGTGATGGAAAATAAAAGAAGAGATAAATAGTAAATAAATCATTTTTATTTAATAAAGAAAGAGAGAGAGAGATACATATTTATTGGCACATATCTAAAATATTTATAATAACAATTTTAATTAATACATAATGTTTATTATTATGGGTAATTTGCAGAATCGCTATTGGCTAGCCAAGGGCTTTTCCATTATAATAATAGGTTTATCCGGAAAATAGTACCTGTTTGGGTGGTGTATACCCAGACAGCTGAAATACGGCGGCTAGTCTATTCGCCAGCGCTCTACACTACGCAAGCGGGTACTACTTTCCTACTATCTCTCATACAATGATTTTTATATATAATTAATAACGTTTTTTTTTTCTTGTTTCAGGTGAGTTTATTTATTTTAAATCCGTTTGATTATTTAGGTAAGTTTAAAATGTTGTGCCTGACTTTGTGACTAATATACTCCAAATTAACCTTCTAGTTAGTTATTAAATTGTTAACTGTGGAGGCTTCTACTTTGTTATAAATCATTATTAATAAATGAAACACTTTTTAACTTTGTTTGCATAACTGAGACTATAGTTTCGACAATTTTAACTTGTCATTGTTATATAAACAAAGTTAAAAAATGTTTTATTTGTTTATATTTATTACTTATTAGTAAAAGTTTACTAGTTTTCTGAAAGGTAATAAGTTATATGAGATTGGACAGGGTCGTTTGACTATAGACAACCTTACAGTACTGCGACCTCATTAGATCTTTTATACTAATACCCTACTATTAATATGTTCTCAAGAATTCAATGACCTAAGAGGTCATACCATAATCCGTTCTGGTTATATCATCTCTCCGGTTAGGGCTAGTCTGGCGGTAGCATAGAATATGCTTAGCCGTTTCCTCTACCAAACTACATAGTCTACGAGTGATTTTGTCCACTTTACCTATCATATGCTTCCGTTTTTGGTGCATATGTATACCAGATTACAGAGGTATGCTTTAGTATTTTGATTCATCAGGCTCTCTTCGCGACTTCAAAGTGCGATACGAAATAAAATTTAGTCAGCAGTACGTTCGACGGTGTTCCTAGAAACTCTAGTTTAATTAGGTTCAGAATTTTTGAATGCCCAAATCTATGTTCTGTACCATGCCTGTCCAGTCTCATCGCACTCAATAGACATTCTTTTCTGATTTGTTCGTGTAGGGGAAATAGGTATAGTAAAGCTTTCATTGGTGCAGTGAGAGTGGTTTGCATAGTTTGTGATGCCAAGATAGGCTATTCTCTGAAGGGTTTGAGGTTTCTTTTGTACTTGGGAAGAAATGATGACATATTTATCCCTTATGACATGGGCCATATGCCTGCAGTGATCTTAAGGTTTTTAAGTAATGCCTTGATCCATTTATTGCGGGTCTTAATGGCCCCACTTTCTACGGGTTTTCAGGTATTGTTGTTAAACGTATTTTCAATATCCTCTATGCTTTCTGTCAGTGAGGTACGATGCTAGGAGGTGGTAGCAATTTCCTCGTGTATCGTATGCTGCTAGTTTATCAAGTAATAGTTTATGTGGTACATAATCAAATGTTTTTGATAGGTCAATAAAGATTGAACGAACTTTAGTGTTTTTGTCAAGATTATTTAAAACAAAGTTTAAAAAATGCCATTTACCAAGCATTTGAGGTTGTGAGATTTTTTCTAACCCCAAATTGTTGCTTACGCTTAAGATAGTTTAGTATTCGATTGTATAAGACTCTTTCAAATATTTTTGGAAAAATCTGTAGTTACTTAACTCGTGTGGATCTCCTTTTTTGTGTGTCGGGATAATTTTGTCTATTTTTAAAAATGATGAAAATATACCGTCTAAACGTGCTTTACTGATGGCTAGGGTTAATGGTTTTATAACCTTTTTTAATGCAGGCTTTTGAGGATACTCCTTCGATTTATTACATTATTATTTTATCAGTTTGGTAGTTTTGAATTTCTATTTGTAATGCTGTTTTGTATTGTTTTTTAGCTTGCCTATATGCCTTATAATCATAATCGCCATTTGAGCGGCAATAAGCTTCGTAATAGAATTCCAGTTGGCTACCTAAATGTTTGATGTTTTCTGCATACCATAGTTTTTTGGATTTGTATTTTGGTACTATATTTTGTTTAACAGGACAGTAGATGTTAAATTTATCAAGAAATATGTTATAAAATTCCTATACCTAATGCAATTTCCTTGTGAAGCTTGTTGTGGGGGATATGAAGAACATACACAGGCAAACTGCTACTTATGGAGCGGATTTGCGGATTAGGGCACTGCTATTTATATCGTTGTCTATAATTCTCTTCATGACTTTTAGGAGAAATGAGGTAATGATAATTGGGCGATAGGATTTGGCTTCATCGAGTGAAGTTGGGCCCGCTTTGGGGATAAATGTCACCCTTAGCCTCGTTCCATTTCATTAGATTATAGCGTAGCGTAAATCTAGCTTTGTAAACTTTCTGCAGGTAGGGGATCTGCTGTAGCAGTGCAGGGAAAATACCATTCCTGATTTAAAGGGGTTTAAGGTTATTAATTGCCCAATCAATTTATTTCTTTGGTGATGACTGTACCAGCATTGCTTTTGCTTTTTCTAGTAGGTCTTGTCTAGTTTGGGCAGTGTGTTCTTGGAAGACCACAGACGGTCTGGGAAATGCGACTTTAACAGCACACGGAGATTTTGCTCGACTCCCATCAGGTTTTTTTATTAGCTCGATGCAATTGGAGTAGTTTTTGGTCATAATTTTGGAGATTGGCTGTTGGGGTTGTATAGGTGACAGAACATTCTCTATGTTTTCCTTTTCGATTTTCTCAACTCCTTATTATATTCCGACAGAGCCTCTCTATAAAGGTTCCAGTCTGTATTCTTCGGATTTCTACGCTCCATTGCGTCTTCCTTTGTCGCCTCTATGACGAACTTAAGATAAAGATAAAGAGGTTTCTTTCACATCATGCCAATTTAGAATTGTACTTGCTGTGAAAGCTAGACTGATGTCCAACATCTCCTGACTGATTGCATTCTCAAATATAGGCTCGCTACTTGGATCAATTATTTATAAATTATTAGGGATAATGAATTAAAGTAGTTCCTATCTCTATTATTGGTGTCCGTGTTGCCCCATTCCATATTGTGGGCGTTAGCATCACAGCCCAAGAGGAAGTGTTTATTGCCCCTTCTGTAACACTCCACGAATCTACTTACTCCCTATGGTAATGGTATACTTTGATCTTCTGGAAAGTAGGCATAGGCCTATTGCCTGTTTTCGTTGGAATTTATACTAGGGATGCTGATAGACCCCCTGTGGGGTGTCTCTCCTCATCATTAGAACTGTCATTGGAGTACTGCGTTAGGTTTTATACATCCGACTACAGTTGTATCGGGGTAGGCCCCTTACCTGTGCCTTATTGATCCAATAGCACCTAATTCCGCTTTACTATGCTCGTCGTTAGTGTTATTTATACCACACTAACATCAACCCCTAAACTTTGTGTTTCTGGACTTTTTGCCTTTAGGGTTTCCCTTCTATTTGTCCCCATCGATCGAGTAGGGCTTTTTGTGGCCTTATCGTCGTTGATGACGGCATGTCATAATAAGGCTAGTGAAGCTGGGGGTCGCCTGTTATCACGAGTCTGTATAGAATAGACTAGGTTTTCCCTTAGCCATATTCTGTTCCATGTCGCATTGAGGTATTTGTTTATTTTTTGTCTTTTTATTTTCACATTGATCCAGGCAGTAAAACCTACGATCTTCTAGACTTGTCACGTGCGAGTCATGGTTACTGACAGTGAAACTTCAGGCCACTAGGGACAGGTTTGTGGCCCTTTAACCTACACCATATCCTTCAAAACCTAATAGAGTCGGTGGTCGAATAAGGCCAAAGAGTTTGTTCGAGGGAGGACGACAGATCAGAGACAAAATAGTAAATAGTGAGCAAATAGTGACTATATTGAAGGAGGACCCAACTGCAGATGGCATTAGGCCATCTCCTCATCCCAGGATGACACCCTATTGGTCTACCTAGTGGTTTATCGGTGGTGGGGTACTAAGCTCTCACATCACGACAAGGTGCATTCCTATGTAAGGGAAGGTGATAAGCTATATATAAGTTATTAACTTGTAGTGAAACATTTTAAAATTTAAAATAAACCTCTTCAATTAATTGAATATAAATTTTTTGGTTTTGATTCACTATTTAAATAGTGAGTTTATTTTAAATATCAATTAAAAACTGTTTTTAGAATTACGATTGTTTCTTGGAAAAGATTATAGTGGAAGGAAATATTATCCGTTGAAGTGTAGCTTGTTAGCTAATTATATTCTATTTATTATTCCTTCAAAAATTATTTTTGTTATAATAAACTAATCCGACATCAGAGCAGTTGATGTTAAAAGTTGTGATAAGCCTTTGCGATGTGGCGATTATCGAGTTTTACTCCAGTAAAGAACAATTGCATATTCTTCCCTATACACTGACAGGCATTTGTTGGTGGAGATTTTTACTTCTTCTTATATGTAGGTTACCGAAAACATAATGGCGATGGTTTCGAAACTTTGTAATTTTGTCTCTTGTAAAATTTGATTCAACTGTAGATAATATAGACATATTAGGATTATAATCATTATTTATAATTTTAAGAAGACAAAAAACAATGTTAGTCGACATCTTCAAGGTGAGGGGCTTGACAAGGGACTAATTTCTCCCAATATTCACGAAGCAAAACTTTGTATGAATCTTAATTGCATTGAAATGTTGCAAATACTTGTAGTAACTAACTACAGAGAAGGTTTTTAATATATTTGAATTACCGAAAAGTTAAAGGATGGATATTTTGTAGCAATATTCCCTAAAAGCTTCCAAGACATTTTCTTTTCCTTGAAGTAAAATTATCTCTTCTTGATATATCTCGGCTATCAAACTTGTGTTATATAATTTGCATTTTACAGGCAAACATTTTAATATTTGTATGTTTTTTCTTCCTTAAGAAAGATTACAAGCTTGTACGATATAATTTTAATGAAATTTATTATAATTTATGTTTTTGTAGGTTAAGTGGAAGAGCAGTAACAGGCATCATTGCCTGACTGAACTTCGCCTACTCTTATATATTGTCTTCTTTATCTTTGTACATACTTTTTTGGTAAATAATAAAGACAATAAAGACATTAATTAGAGTAATTTTAAAACTCTATACAAGTCTATGTTCTTTTCTGTAAACTTTCAATTGAATCAATTGATGAAAGCAATAAACAAATCCTCATTTGATACAAAAAGTTTTTTGTATATACCAGTAATTAAAGCATGCAATAAATTATAATACGATATTTTATATAAAATATAATTTTTCTTTTCTCCAGAAATACGCTACTTTTACGCAAAGAAAAAATAAATCTTTTGCATTTTTAATAGGATAAAGATAACAATAAAAGTTCTACATTCCCGTGAATAAACCCATTAATTCATCTCCGTTCAAATTATTTCGTAGCTTCCAATTAAGTTTTACGTCGAGGAAGATTTCCAACATTCATAATAATTTGAAGGTGAGATGTTAAAGTGTGTACGTCTCTAATGAAATATCCATAACTTTCCAATTTTAAACAGAGCTGAAACAGTAGGATTTAAACGAGCCCCAATATAATTTGCGATGTGACGAAGAGCGGAGGGAAGTCAAGCCATTTCTTAAACGCGCCCCTCGCATCCCCAAGGAGAGAGGGTGACTTGTATCACATTCAATGACTTAAACGCAAGTCATTTATCCGTACAGCAGAATAACGTTGTCGACATCCTGAAGATAATTGCGCGCACATTTCCATACTGAGAGGGATGAATAATTTCCTGGCAGCCCGTCCGCCGGGCCGCACCCTCGCCGCCACACCCTGCCTGCTGCACCTGATAATAGACCACTTTCCGCCGAGACTCGTAAAAATAAGACACGTTCCTCATCAGAGAAAACGGATATTATTGCATTATTCATCTGTCGTCTTGATTACACGGCGCGGACAAAGAGTGTCATCAAAGTGTGGGGCGCGGAAATGGATATTGCTAGATTTCGAGCGGCGTGATTAAGCGAGAGTGTACACTTCTCAGAACAAATACAATTATCCAGATTACAATGCTGCGTTCTCTTTATCAATGCTTTATTGTTTTAAGTGCTGCACTTATCAAATGAGTCATTTTCACTAAACAATATGCTGCGGAGAAGAATGCCAATGTTATTGGTTTTATCGTGTGCAACAAAACCTACTCCGTAAAATGCAATCTTTCATAATCGTTACTGCATAAGAAATTTAATTTAAATGATGCAAGTATTATCTGCAAAAAATATAATATCTTCAAGGAGCTGAACTAAAAAATTGTCAAGTTATATGTTTCTACTTCAGTAGGAAAACAAACAAATGAATCGATTAAAGATATAAATGACGATGAAGTTTATCTTGTATTTGATTCTCATTTTTCACTTGGTGAAACATTGTGTTAATAATAGGTTGTTGAAAAAATTCACTTGGTTTGTTTCACTAAATTGTTTATTTTGTATTCGACTAGTTTCGGCACTGGGCCATTATCAAGAATTCAACGACGATGAAGTTCTTGTATTGAATTTGCTGCTTGTGGTATGGCGATATGAGGTTAGGTATTCTCCTGATAAGAGAATAAAATCGGTGAAAGTGAAGATTAATGAGTATAAACTTCATCAATGCAGAGTTCTCGGCGACACTGTCTCCCTCAAATATTTTATCCAAATTATGCCAATTATAAATGAAAGACAAAATTCTAAGGATTTATGTTTGTTGCTCAGTTGAAAACGTCCGTTTTCTGGATAAAGATGCCGAATGTGTTTTTGAAACTACCCTATTCAGTGCTTCAAGATTTTTTCCCTGCAAATCAACCTAGAATTTCAAAAGCATTTGGTTATTACGGTCTTCTACTAATTCTAGACATAATTATATTGATATGATCATAATGATGGTTGCGACTGCTATTAGGTGGTAATTCATAATGAACACTGAATAAAACACTTATTTTTAATTTAATTAATTTTTATTCATATTGATATGACTACTTTGAGCTGGGTAAAGCAAATCTTTGAAAATGAATCTGATTAATTGAATTGAATTGCTTTACCTCGATTACAAAAAGTAAAAGAATAAACCAATTATTCTTCGATTGTCATACATAGAAATTAAAATATTCAAGAAATGAAAATCCTCTCCTTCAATTGAAAAGTTTCTAATTATTCAGGTTTATTATTATAGAAAATCAGTTATTGTTATTTATAGAAGACTATTTATGTACAGAATTAAGCCAGTTAACTACATTCAATAAGCGTTTATAATTTAATTCACCAGTCTATATTCATAATTATTTTCCCGAACTTCCATAATTACGGATTTTATTTGTTTTTACTTTCGCTCTTGCGTGAATAATAGTGTGTTTGCGCAGTTCTTTATTTTTCTATTTGCGGCGCAATTCGAGCGAACAATGTCTGCTCATCCGCCGTGAAATTGGAATTAATTGAAAATTAGCAGGCATAAAAGGTTGAGGTTAATTACGCACTCCGCGATTTTCATTCGCTAATAACGCTTTCGCGACGAGATTAATTAGAAAATGGATGGTGCTCCAAATTATTCTCTTGATAAAAATGGGAAAACGCAATTTGCTGCTGGTACAGTAATTTTTTGTTTGTTTTATATTCCTGCATTCAAAAGCTATTCTCTGTACTTAATACTTTACTGTCAGCTGTCGAGTGAGTAAATCTGTAGTTTAAAGAAAATTATTTTAAAAATTAAATAATTGGATAAATAAAAACATATTAATATATAAAAAGTATATACCATCTCTAAATTTATAGGACCACTAACATATAAACAACATACTCCAACCTACAGCATACAAGCGCGCAAAATAGAACTTTAGACAGTTTAGATTCAAGTCTTTGCCAATATACCAAACTCTATTTCCTCATCCTCAGCAGTATTACAAATATTTAGCATATATGGGTAAAAACTTAAAACCAAATCAAAACTTACTCCCAAAACCCTAGTTTTCACTTTATGTTGCCAAAATATTAACTGGAGTAAGTATGCATGTTGAATCAAACTTTCGTTTCTACAAAATGACAACCAAAAAACCAGCTGATATCGAGAGTAACTTCATTTAAATTACACCACGAAAGTATTGCTCTCTAACCTTCCTAAATAAACATATAATCTCAAACATAATCAATGATTTAAAATTTCGAAAGGTTTATGCCTTCCCACACTAAAAATTTAATGATAATGCGTTGCTCAGCAAACGTATTTACTTCGTGCTCAGACATGGTGCTTGATAATCGCCTCAAACACATTCAGCGGAACCGCACATAACACTTCATTTACTGACCGATAAATAAAAAATAATAATTTTGTACGAGGATGGATCAAATACAAACCGGGTATTTGATCCACCCTCGTATAAAAATTATAAGTTTAGAAAGCTTAAATTTTCAATAGAAATTTTGAAGAAATTAAACTAAATATTTCTAAAAATTACGTATATTATAAAGATAAAAAGTATATATTTAATAAAAAAATAAAAATTGTAAGAAATTTCAAATTGTTCCTAAAGTGTATTTTTGTGTAAATGTATAATATGCTTAATGTTATAAAATTTTAGAACGCATCTTTGTTGAAATAAAAACCAAAAATAATTGTAATTTTAACAACCGGCCAATTTCACGAGTCTCGTCTGTAATTAGCATACCAGATCAATTAGTCGACCTAATCGTCATTGCAGAAACAATCTTAAAATGAATGTCCGCATTTCACACTTTTTATTATTTATAAAATCGTTTCGTTTATATATTCATCGTATTTCTTCATCTAATAGTAGTGCAACTTTTACAACCGCTCCATTGTGTGATATACAATAGTTTTGGAAAAATACAAAATTTTGACAGTTTTCACTAAAAAGCTAAAGCCTAACTCTTACTCTTAATACTTATCTTTACCCATACCAGATGTGTCATATCAAGAAAGTAGTCAATGTTATTATAGCAACTTTTCAAAATGTAGAAGACAAAAACAAAACTATTGCTTTAAATAAATTACAACTTTACAACGGCATTGAATCCATAGTTCTTAAAAATTCAATAAGATAACTAATTTCCTGGCAATAAATAAATAAATTACCATACATATAATAAAATCAACCAATTATAAGGAGTAGCAAGACATGTATATATTTAAATAATTGATTCTTAACCCCAGCTAGAACATTTTTGAAATATCTTGATTAGAAATTAAAAAACACTTGGTTTGTATCACAGAAAATTTAAGTAATGAGTAATGATTACTCCTTGATAATGACATATTGTCGAAACTAGTCAGAGAAGAAATAATAAATTTTCTGTGAAACAAACCTAGTGTTTTTTTTAATTTCTAATCAAGGAAACGTATAATTTAAAAAAATGATAAATTGTGGCCATTAAAAAATTATTATTAAATATTGGTTAAAAAGGTGTTTTCATTTTTATTTTAGTTAATAAATGATATGATTTATCTAAAAACAAATATTTGATAGTCAGGCGTAAATCAAAACACAAGTGTTTAAACTTTTAGGCCGACGTTTCGTTTGATTTATTTTCAAACTTCTTTAGGGCTATAAAATTACATGCAACAATTAGAAATTAAAATTAAGCTATATCCTACTTATATTATTTAAATAATAAAAACTAAAACTATACCATACTTCTAAATTATTAATTATATGTACAAATATCTAATTAAGCAATTAGTTGGTTTATCTAAGAAAACTTGTATAGCACCTCTTCTGGCTATGACAAACTTTCGAGATCTATTTAATTATAGCCTAGCGTAAATCTAGCTTTGTAAACTGCCTGAATCTGGGGGACTATTATATCTAATCCCTGCTGCAACAGTGTAAGGAAAATGTCATCTGGGCCTGATGCTTTGAAGAGTTATTAAGGCTGCAAATTTAATTTTATCTTTGGTAATGAGTTTTTAAGCCTTGCTTTTGCTTTCTCTAGTAGGAATATGCTTACTTCCGTCGATTGAGCAATATTTTCTTAAATGTTCATAGATATGGAGCATTGGAAGTGCGTCTTTAACAGCACACTGAGATTTTTCTGAGCTCCCCTGCATAACCCCCATCACGTCCTATTATTATCTCGATGCCGTTTGAGTGGTCCTCGGACAGAACTTTGTGAAGCCTGGCTGTTGAGAATGTATTAACAACTCCCTCACAGAATGTTCTCGTTTGTTTCCACACTTATGCACTCTCTATAGAGGATTCAGTCTGTCAATTGCGTCTTCCTTTGTTGCTTCTATGTCGAACTCAATCTGCTGATGGTCCAACGAAGGGTTCTTCCACAAAATGCTAATTTTGAATTGTACTTGCTGTGCAGCATCAGATGTCCAATACCTTCTACTTGATTGCATTTATAAAGGTAGGCTCGCTATCTCTATTAATAATATCTAAATTGATAGAAATAATTAAATCAAGTAGAACCGTACCTCTATTATTGGTGTTCGTGCTGCTCCATACCATGTTGCGGGCCTTGGCATCACAGTTCAAGAGCCGATGTTGATTGTCTCTTCTACACCATTCCACGAGTCTACTTACCTCCTCTCGTGGTGGTTTGCTTCGATCTCTTGGAAAGTAGGTAGAGATCATGACAACCTACCTATTGCCTTTCTTTGAGGGAATTTCTACTAGGGAATGAATGTATAATTAATGTCTTTCCTGAGCCCATTAGAGTTATGCTCTTGCAGGAATTATATTTCAAATTTGGCTTTTTTTAATCTCCAATAAAGGGCATTTGGTGCTGCCTTAGGATGATATGGAGATTCAATTGAATATAGCGTATGCACGCCATTAGTGTGGTTTATATCCCTAAACTTCGTATTTCTAGGCCTATTGCCTTCAGTATTTCTTTTCTAGCCATCCCCATCGATCGAGTAAGGCTTTTTGTGGCCCTTGTCGTCAATAATGAGGGAGGTTTCTTCATCGGGTTTCCAGGGATGGCTTAATCTGAACGGGGCTCTTTTTTGGCCCCACACCGTTTTGCTCCCTCCTACCCTTGGATCTTAGTTCAACCTAGCCAAATGGATTTTATGGCCCAGCTCCTCCACCTATAAATCCACGACAGCGTGAGCTCTATCTTGGGTTTATTCATATTTCTCCTTACTACCCTCCAGTTGGAGGTCTTCAGGTCATTCTGGGCCTCAATTAGTGAGATTTGCTCCTAGCAAGAGATACAGTAACCTCGCTATTTAGAAAGTAGGAGTTTGGGGTGGGGTATTTCTACCTCTTTCAGTATCCTTAATTCGTTTTTGTTAGGAAATTTCAGTTCGGAATTTTTAGCTTTTTTTCTTCCCATCGAAAATGTTTCTTTTTACCAGGCAAGATACCAATGATAGGATGGTGTAATAGTTATACACCACATAATTTTAATTTATGGGAACACATCTATATAATTATTGAACAAAATTTCTGACTTCTCCCAGATCATTCTGATTGTTATGTATGATATTATCGTTGCCTTTTGCTACATACACCTAAAAGTCATAAATAAAGCTACCCACACCAGCAAGAATATTATTTTATAGAATAGCTGCACTTCCAAGTACATTCTTTTAGTCGAGTGATAAGATTTTTTAAAAGGACTATATTAATATTTTGACAATATTGACAATAGGTCCAATTTTAAATAATTTGTCGTAGTGGGGTATCTTTTGTAAGATTTTACTAGTGTTATCGAAATGTCTAAATTAGGAACTTTAAATGAAAATACACTTCGTTGATATCACACATAGGATTTATTACGTGACGTGTATTTTCATTTAAAGTTCCTGATTCAAGATGTATCACAAAGTGATGGCTTCAAGCATTAAACATATAGTCTAAATTAGAGTATTTCATCAAACTTTTTTACATTGTTTATTTTATTTGACAAAAAGCTAATTTTGGAGCACAAAGTAGGTCTAGATCTTTGGATATATATATATATATATATATATAATATTTAGTTTGATGTTTTCGCGGGTATGGTACTTATTACGCGATCAGAACGTCTTGCCGATCTAACAAATAAAAAGCCAGAAATACAAACAGTAAAAGAAGCGCTAATCCAAAACGGCTTTACTTCACAACACATTAATAAAGTTATGAGAAGCAGAACACGTAATAAAAAAGAGGAACAACCCCTGGCAAGGGCCTCGCTTCCATACATAAAAGGCACAACAGATAAAATTGCACGAATTCTGAAAAAACACAAAATAACAACAGCCTTTACAACAACAACTAAAATCAAAAACCTGACAGACAAACATAAAGACCAAATTCCACACGAAAATCAAGGAGTTTATGAGATACCTTGTAAAGATTGTGACCAAACATACATAGGACAAACAAACAGGCGAATTTCGGCAAGAATTGATGAACATAAAAACTCTGTAAAACAAAAACAAACTACTTCATCATTGGCACAACATCACCTACAAACAGGCCATAAAATAGATTTTAAAAACACCAAAACCCTTGCAAGAATAGGCCATCTAAATGAACGAATTATACGGGAGGCAATTGAGATCGAGATATGACCAAGGTCAATGAACCGAAGAGATGACTCACAGCGCCTGCCGATTACATGGAAACCGGTTCTTAGAACGGAAAATCACCGGACACGTACTAACGCAGACACCACAAATACATATACACAACACGCACGCGCACAAACAACTACAAACCGGCCAATCACGCGCAGCCAAACAAGAAGAAATGCAGGTGGAGGGGAGGGACTACATATATAAATAATCCGCTAACTAGACAGCAAACCAGTATTACCTTGACCAAACAAGAATAAACACTTGAAAAAGATGGCAGAGAGACCATCGAAACGTCGTGAATATAATTTACAAACCACGCGGAGTATAACCCGAAAACCAGCTATAACATATATATATATATATATATATATATATATATATATATATATATAATATATATATATATATATATATATATATATATATGAGTAACCTGGCGGCTACAATAAGACAATCTTTTGTTATTTATTAATTGTTTTAATTGTTAAGAAATATTCATCCGCAATAACACCAGATGTCATTTTGCTTAGTTATCATTCCATATTATTATAAATAGGACCGCAAGCCACGAGCGCACATCATTATTATATTACCATCATTATTAGTATTATTATATTATCCGTTAAATTACTATTATTATTATATTGTTCGTCGTTATAAGTTATGTAATATTCAAATAAATCAAAAATTATTCGTGTCAAGAAAAATAAAAGTTTTTAAAAACACCAAAACCAACCCGAAAAATATAATTGGCGCAGTCGGTAGGATTCTCTGAAGAAGTCCTGAGGGAACATCAAGACTTCGTTTGTTTCTACAATTTATCAGAGACCTGAAATCTTCTTCGTCGCTTCCGCACCGAAGAGTCCTCCGAGAGGATCCAGCTCCAAGGGCAGCAGCACGAGAAGGCATCACCAGCTCACATCATTCCCTGGACGAATACCAAGGAGATGGACAGTGTGATAATATTTGGGTAAGCGTGTTATTTAGAGGCTCACTTTTATCTTGTTCGCGAATAATTTATGTCTGACGATAGTACAAATTCTGATTCTGAATTTTCCCCTTTAAATTTAAATTCTCCTATTAACTATCATTCACCAGTCGGTTTTGTTATTGACGAATTGATTCAAAGATTAGATAACATAAATTTAACAATGGCAAATATTGATTATCAATTATTAAAGTTAAATGTAGAAACTATTCCTGTTTTTAATGGTGACAGTGCTTTAACAGAAATTTTTATAACTCGATGTGAGGCCGTTTTGGCTGTGTTTAGACCCTTAAAATCACATGCCCCAACCATGAGGAAACAACAGAACTTCAAGGTGTCTTCCTGATCGAGCCAGATGAGTGCCAGATATTCTACAAGGACATTAAAATTCCCAAAATTGAAGCAATATCTGGAAGCCCCGTGTTTATTAGTGCATCGAAACAAAAACTGGAAAACTACAACATAAACAATTTTACAATTCATCTTAAAAGACTGAAATTAGAAGACATGCCCGTGTTATCCCCAATGCCCCAAATTACAGAAACAGTTATACCCTTAAGCCCCAGTGCGTGGACACTCTCGTTATATGTGTTAGTGTTAATTTGTGCCCTAATTTTAGGAATCAAATTTTTAAAGAAGAAACTTCGGCGCGTTGCTTCCATGGACAATTCCCCAAATTCTCCACCCGGAGTGTGTCGAATCTAAGGGGGTAGGAGTAACCTGGCGGCTACAATAAGACAATCTTTTGTTATTTATTAATTGTTTTAATTGTTAAGAAATATTCATCCGCAATAACACCAGATGTCATTTTGCTTAGTTATCATTCCATATTATTATAAATAGGACCGCAAGCCACGAGCGCACATCATTATTATATTACCATCATTATTAGTATTATTATATTATCCGTTAAATTACTATTATTATTATATTGTTCGTCGTTATAAGTTATGTAATATTCAAATAAATCAAAAATTATTCGTGTCAAGAAAAATAAAAGTTTTTAAAAACACCAAAACCAACCCGAAAAATATAATTTATATATATACATCCAAAGTTTTACGAATATTTTGTTTGGTCTTGTTTCGATTTATTGGTAATGAATAGAAGTTGCACAATGTCTTAAGTAAAACAGTGAGAAAAATAATTCATAAATCGATTCGATAACCTTTGAAAGACTTCACATAATCATCTTGATAATTCGGAGTACTTAGATTCATAATTAGTGAAAATAATAATTCACTTCACATTCAAATCAAATTATTTTTCATTCAGATGACGGATGGTTTTATACAAATTATAGGTTCCTGTCATTGGTGTTTTCTATATCGTGTTCCAAATCAGATTCATCGTCATCGTCATCATATTATACACACTATCATCATATGTATGCTCGGCTTGCCATTCTATTTAAGCATCTGTGAAATTTTACGTTTATTCATTATGTCGACAAATAGGTATTACTGAATTCACTATGTATCGGCTTTGATACACTTAGAGTTATGGCCCTGATCGATAAAACAAAAATATACTTACATATCTACAATATTATTATAAATAAACAATATATTCTGGTAAAATATGTTATTATTCGAAACACGTGCTAACATCTAAGAAACAAACAACATTCTACGACCTCTACACATGGAGTAAAAGATTTATCGACGTACAATCTTTATAAATTTTAAATAGGGTCGAATTATTACAGGGCATTTCTAAACAAAAAATATTTAATACGCAGCGGGATAATCTGTTTCCTCTGCGTATTAAATATTTTTTGTTTATTTAACAGATATAATGCAATTGCCTAATTAACTTCAATGCCAAAGTTGGCACTGAATGCATGTTTGATAACATTTCATCATTTAATTTGTCAAATATAGCTTGTCTCCAAAAGGAGAACTTTTTGACTGTTCGGTTTATGTCATATTGACATTTTATTTCAATTCAACTTTTATAATTTAATAAATATTTAGCTTTTTTATATTTAAACACTTTTATGAAATCAATAACATTTAATATTTCTTATAGAGAAGGTAAAATATTGCACATTTGGTTTCGAATTATACTAATTGGCTAAAGGAGGTTGGAAAGTTTGTTGACGCCCACTTTGACATTTTTTATAATAATGCTTATGGAATTATTAGAAAGTTATGTTTTATTTAAACGGATCAAAATTTGAATATTGTTTTAATAATAAATTCAATTGCTACATTTTACAATAACGACAGAATTTTATCTACTGCTTATTTTTTAACAGCCATATATAAATTAATAATTATTAGATGTTAAAGCACAAAAGTTAATTACTAATTGAATACTTTTCCGAAAAGAATAAACATACTATTTTCGTGAATACGTGACATCTCATTATATATAATAGTTTTAGTTTTTTTTTAGTTTACACGTTGTTTGTTCTTTGTTTCATTAAATTCATTGTTGTGTGAGTGTGTTTTAAGCGCTAACAGTCTATTTATTACAAGGACCCGGTGTGTAAATTTAAAAAGCGCGGCTTAATTACGCAGTTTACACGGGCCCGACACAATGGCTCGTGGGACTAATCCCGCAGGAACCCTCTCAGCGCCGGCGGAATAATTCATGCCGCCATTATCGTTTTAAGCATAATTGGCCCAGAAAAATTCAATCTTAACGCCCTAACCCACTTAAGTGAACGCTCGCTTCACCCCCTAACACTTCCCCTACTGCTCCGCTTGTGTCAGGTGTGAAAGGTGTGCGTGTCCTGGATGGAGGTCAATGGGGTTTGCACCCCGCAGGATCGATAATTGGCCCGCTTCGTAACGATAACACGGCGAAGTTAATTTTTCTGTTACGTGCGTATATGTGTGTGTTGTGTAGAGTGAGAATTGAATTAGGCTGTACGTGGAAAATGGCGGTTTACAATTTAATCCAGCAGTCGCGGACGGGCGGAGACGCGGGGGGATGGATCGATAGCAGACGGTTTTATATGTAGGTCAATCCGTCGTCGTTTTCCGATTTTCAACATTTCGCAATCTGCATCGGAATCGGAGGAGTGCATGCCGTGCGCCGATATTACATCGTGCCAAGGTGCTGTATCCTGGCAAGGTTGATTTTCAGTTATAGTCCGTAATGATGATTAGGGCTATACATGCATACGGACTAAATGGTTTCAGCATGACCCTGGTTAGCAGTCGAGTTTTCAGCAAGTATTGAAAAAAATGGGCCTTACTTGGAGCTGTACATGCACGCCTACTTGCCTCATACGTAACTCAACCAGGGTTATGCGAGGTTAATTGTCACTTACATTTATTTTTACTTGCTTTACGTAATTGTTTCTATTTTTAGTAGTTTTTGAACTCCACAACAAGAAAAAAAGCCTCTTAAAGTATTGGCATGTTTCATTACAACAAATTATTCATAGAATTAGTAAAGAGTCAAAATTGTGATAAATATACGGGGTGTACTTTTGATGTGGGGCAATGGCTGAACATAGATTTCTTGGATCAAAATATGATCGTGCCCTTTTTAAAATTCAAATATCGGATATAATGTTATTTCTGGTTAAATGCAACAAAATATATTCACCTATACCCCTTTTTGGCTAGCTAGACAATACTGATAATATACTTACTGAACGAAGATCTTTGAAGTGTTGAATTGTTTTTTAATCAGTCGAAATATTTGAGTTAAAAAGATTTTCCCAAATTCGGAAAACATAGTTATATAGTCAAGTTAATACCACCAACGAAGGCAAAATCTCTGTTTAGGTAATACAAGTAAGTTGGAGTATATCATTGACTCTAACTTAACTTGAATACTCGTTCAAAAGTTTAGAAGAGAGAGCATTTTATTTACATCTTTAAGATGTAATGACATTTATCTATCCTTATCACCAGGTAAGTTCTTTCCACATTTTCCTTGGACAATTTATTTTTTCACACAAATAACTGAAATAAAGTTTCCTTTCATTTTTTATAGCTTGAATTGTATTGTTTTTCAATGTTTTATAATAATTTCAATGTGCAACCAATTTTTTTTCTTTGAAATTTACAAAAAGCTTTTTCTCTAAAAGACATTAAGTGTTTAATATTGTCGGTTATCCATGGCGATTTCTTTTTCGCAACTCATATACATCAAGATTGTATTTATTCAAAATATTTACTTTGTAGTTAATATCATTACTATTATATATATGAGAGGCAAATTCTGTGTCATTATTAAAATTTGCTTTCTTAATGAAGAAAATATTTAATTATAATTTGTGTAAACATCGGGATTATAAGCACAATTCATAGATAATTTAGAGTTTCAAAGAGAAAAGAAAATAATATTAAATAGTAGTATTAATAATAAATGACAAAAATCGTACAATTGTTTTAGTAATTTCATTATATTAGTTGAATAGTATACAGTAATATACTGTTTACAATTCAATTTTCATTATAATTCTTGCAAAAATACACGGTTTTGTTATACAGGGTCCATGATATGTATGGAAACGGTCGGATCTCCTAAAGTAAGATAGCTAGCGAAAAATGTTAAGATACAAAAGTTTTAGGTTTTTTTTAAAAACCATTACAATAAAGTTAGCTTAAGTATACAGGATCCATCAAAAAGTCAGGACGAAATAAACTTGCTTTTTCTTTAATGGAACACACTGTATATTATTCCAAATTTCAATTCATCTCGAAGTTCTAAACAAAATTCTTTTATCACATCATAAAGCTCAACTTGATCGTTTTAGAGATATCCAACTTAGAAAATATTTTTTTTTACAAATTGTGCAAAAATAATTAGCCATCAAGTTACCTTATAAAGGTTCACAATGTTTACACAATGTATAAGTATTTGATTAGATTATGAATGATTAGTTTGCATCTGGTATGGCGAAAGGACCTCATATGTCAATCTTCATCAGAAATACAAATTAAATTAAAATCTCAAGTACTTTCATTAGAAATGTATCAATTACATTTCAATTCTTGTAATTTTACTTAGAATCTGTATAGTCCTAGCAGATAAGAAGGTTTATAATTAAAATTCACTTCATTTATATTACTTTACTTTCAAATAGTTTCGTTTTAAGAAAAATAGATATCTGCTGCACCAAATAGTTTTTGTCTCCTTTTAACGTTAAAAGTATTACTCATATGCCTAATCGCCACAGTGTGGTGAAATAATTATAGCAGTGGCTTTACATAGTGCAGCAAAACTCCTAAAACATACGTATTTTATTAATGTAAGTGCATAATAGAGCTTTTCTCAGTAAAACCATTATCAATCCAATATTCAGACAACAATTTTAATGATATTTAATTTTCAAAGGCGATTTTTAATATAGACTTGAACTAAAAAAATAAGCACTACAAGGTAATTTCACCTCATAGGTTTCAATCAACTTTATATTTCACAAGAGTAGTCAGTCGAAGACAGGAAAACTGAGTTTTATTATTGTTATAATTGTCATTGATGGCAGTTGCCTATAATTGTCGTTAGGTATCGTCTCAATTAAAGAAATTTAGTACAACATTCTAGATAGTCGATGTCACTTTAATAGTGTATCATCTAGTTGTTAGTTTTAAATCCTGATACTTAATATTATACCATGTATTCGATAACTTAATATCCTAGTACAAATTAAGCTTATCATGTCTTGTCTTGATATAATTGTAGTATCATTTAGATGCAGTAAAATTGATTGTTCATTGAAAAGAATTGAAGGCTTATTATCAAATTTTAAGGTGGGCGACATGTTATGTTCAAGGTTACGAATTAAAATTATACAATAGAGTTTCCGATATTATCTATACTGTTTGGCATAATCACACCTTGTCAAAAATTGTAAACTTATATTTCAATTTCTAACTTTCTATTTCAACAGATGCCCCCATAATATAATTTTAATGGGTGTATAATAAAATTAAAGTACTTACTGTACTATACTATACTTACTACCACCAAGAGACCATTACCCGTTGTATTTTTATTAAAGGAAATATGTAAGATAATTATATTAATTAAATAATAGATTATAGAATTCAATTAGTGCCTAACAAAAAAAAATAAAACATTAATACTAAAAATTGACATTAAAATAAAATATATTAAAGATATATTAAATATGCTGTGTCGATATCACATACGATTTTTTGTTAGTGACTGGTTTAAACTTTAAAAGGTAATTTATAAATAACCTTGTAACGCTTTGATTAATCTACCATATTCAAAATGTATCACTGAGTAGTAGCATCAAACTTAAAAACATAAATGAAATAAAAGTTGCCCAAAAACTAAGCCTAAATTAAAAACAAATTTGCGGTAAGAATTCAGTTTGGGAGTTTAGTAAAAATTTCTGTTGAATATTTCCATCTACCATTATTGACAAAGCGTTTTCATATTTGTTGCGCTGATAAAAAGAGAAACCAAGTATCTAAAGTTTAAAATATTATTGTGCATATTTAGTCAGGTTCTAGTGTTTTTTGGATTAACATAACGAGGTTAAAAACTCAATTCTTATTTTATTATAACGCTTGAAGACATGTTTTACTTATTTTTTTTAAATATTTATTATTTGCGTCTTGTCGGTAATGTAACGTGAGTCTGTATTTATTTCTTTGCAAATCTAGATTATACTATATCGTACTAACCTAAAAATTCAAAATGATATAAAAATAATAATAACAATAAAAATATAATTCGAGTGCATGTAATCGAGGATTTTAATTTCGAGCACATTATTCAGATTGTTCTTGCATGCATACCTTTTTACGGAAACGTTTTATTAAAATAATACTTTGCTACATTCTTGGAACTTTTTTTACTATTGTAGAAGATCGTATGACATTACTGATTGGAAAAAAGATAAACAAGTTATTTTACTAACTTCCATTGACGTTTTTGGTAATATTTCTTAGCATGTGAACAGTTTTTGAAAGTTTACTTACAATGTAATCAATATGGTCTCTCCATGTTAGTTTGGGGTCTAAGTATATGTTTAGAAATTTTACTTTATCCAAGGTTTTCAATTGATTCTCATGTTTAAATGTGAATATAATTTCATTTCTTTTCTCATTTAGACTGAGCAAATATTCTAGTTATACATTCATCTTTGTTTAAAGTCGTGGTGTCATCAGCAAATAACACAAATTTTGATGCTGGGCCATAATCCGCAATATCGTTCATGTATATGAGAAATAATAAATTGAAAAAGGAGGATACTTGAGCGATCCCGCAGTTGAAAATTTCAAATGTTGATTTTTCATGTTTAAAGCTTGTGTTTCCTATCCCAAAGAAAGGCTTTAGTAAGAAGCAACTTATGTTATCAAAGCCATTTTTCTTTAACTTTTTGATTAAAATGTGGTGAGACCCGCTGTATAATGCCTTTGATAGGTCACATAAAGTCATTCATAGCATTTATAGTTGAATTTTTTTTACGAAATCCTTTATACCAGCTAATATTATGGGTTTCAAATATTCATATAATTGCTCATAGATAATATATTCAAATATTTTAGATATGATTGGTACCAATGATATGGGCCTATAGTTTTAGCTTTGTTCAATATTACCGTTTTTGAATATTGGTACTATTTTCGCGATTTTAAGAGATTTTAGATATACACCCATTGATACACACTTATTTATTAATTTTGTTAACGGAATTAAAATGTAGTTTTTAATAGTTTAATAAAGTTCGTTTTCATGTCATATATGTCAGTACTCGTGTTATTTTTTAATTTATTTATTATTTCTCTTGTATGAAATTTTCCTAAATTTAAATTTATCAGCAAAAGTTGCAAGTGTGTTGATATTGGTACTAGGGATCTTTTCAATGATGCTCTCAGTTACTGATGCAAAATATGTATTAAGGTCATATGCAACAGTTTTTCAGTTACATTTATAACAATTGTTTTTTTTATTGCTATTTATTACATTCCATATTGCTTTTAACTTATTTGTTGAATTTAATATATAATTATCGTTTCTGAGTTTATTGAAATTTATTATATCAAATCTAAATTTCAAACGATATTCATTATAAACTTGTATGTTACCTTCTGATGGATACATTCCACTAATGTAAGAATTTTAGCATTTCCTGCATATTCTTAATTGAGTAATTAGATGTAATATACTTGCAGACATTCCTGGGTTTGTTAGATGCTGTTTTTATTTTCTTCTTTGGATAGGCTTCATTCATTGCTCGAGTTAAAACATCAACAAATGTATCAAATTTCTGATCTATGGTAAATTCATTATTATCAACAAACTCCCATGTTTCACTTTCGATTAAATTTATCAATTTTGACTTTGATTCCTGATTTATTACCCTATACTCAATGGTCATTTGTTAAAATTTCATAATTTAAATTTAATTTTGATTATTTAGGCTTGATGCTTTATGATCTCTTAAATTAGGCTCATAACTAAATGCATTAAAATTATATTTAATATTCGTAATAATATTGTCTATACAGTTATTTTTGTGAGTGTTTTCCATTATTTTGTATTCTAACCCATAACAATTAAATAATTTGCATAGTTCTATTTTGTTATTACTATTCGAATTAAAATTAACATTGAAATCACCGTTTATTACAATCTCATATTTATTTCCATCAATTTTGTCGAGAAAGTCACTTAATATATTTAAAAAGAGGTTGAAATCTCCAGTAGGTATGCGATATATAGTAACAATAAATATTTTGAAATCAACGAGTTCAACAGCAGCAATTTCACAATTTATTTCAGACGACATATTTGATATATCAACTCTGTTTTATATCTGATATCGGTAGAGCACATTATTAGTACACCTCCATGTTTTTTTTATTGATCTGTTGAAGAAAGCCGCAATGTTAAAATCAGATTGAATTAATTAATGCATCACATTCATCAATAGACGACCAAGTTTCTGTTAAACATACAACTGATTTTTCTTTAAAATTAATTTTGTCTTATATAGTATTAAAGCCAGTTCATTTACTTTATTTCTTAAAGTTTGAATGTTTAAATGAAATATGGACAAGTAAGTCTACATTATTATTTAGTTTAGTTGGATTATTTCTATTTAAGTAGGTGTCTCCGTTATTTTTACTGAATGAAAATTTTGATTTTTATTATCTTGATAACTAATAAAATTGAATGCTTTAATTACAATGCCTTCAGGTTTTAGTATCATATTACAGTCAATTTTCATTATACCAATTTTATAACAATTGGATCCGTATTTAGTTTTAATTTGTACGCAAACAAAGTTATTGTGATTTAAAATTGAGGATACATATTTTGAAATATCATTTTCTTCACACTGCTTGTTTAAACCACCAATAAAAACCACAAAAAACTTATCGTTAGTAATTTTTCCAGATCCAGTTCAGAGTATTCTATTTTGAGTTGAACTCATGGCATTATTGTTCCTATTAGTTTTACCATTGATCACATTTTCTTCGGTCCGTTTGATTCTTTCATGGTTACTTTTTACATTTTTAGGCTCCGATTTGTTTCTTCTCCGATCAACTAAAGAGATCGTCGATGTCGCATATTTGTCATCGAGTACATTTCCATTCTTATTTGATATGTTGGAATTCATGTTATCTTCGTAGACGAGTTTTTGGTGAATTGTCGATTGCACCAATGATTTATTATTGTCTCGGTCAGGACTTCTGCTATCACTCAATTGATTCATATCTTCGGTATGCTTCTTTGATACAGTACGGTTCTTTATTTCGCTATTTGCCATGAGATGTCGTGCTGGTTTATTAGTATTATAAGTTTTCATTAGATTAGATTAGATTGTTTAATAAACTAATTTTATTACGTCTCTTCGATCAAGTCGTCTTCATTAGTAATAATCTCTCTCAAATACCTTATTTGAAAGTCCTTTAATTGGTGGCATTCTGCGGTATCATTTGACTCCTTCATAATGAGGTTAGGGGCTGCAACATGGTCCGAACAGAATATGATGGTGACGATTTCGGCTTTTTTTTTCTTTTTATACACTACATTACACTGTATGAATTTTGGTCCCGCTTGTGTTTCCACTTTTTCTCAACCGCTCTTTTACGTATGTGTTTATCGTGCGCCAGCTTAAAACTTGATGATCCGTATTTAAACTGTGCATATTTAGAGTCTTTGAGTAGTAATGTCTACCTGAATTATGTAAACCTTTGTATACTTTCCAAAACTGTTGTAGTTTTAGAAAAACATTATTATATTTTTTTCGCCTTATGTTTCTTTTAAAATTAGACGAAGTAAATAGTTCTGAGCGGTTTTTGCTTAATTGTGACGATTGAATTAACCTAGTAAGGATTTCCGCTTTAGATCAAATATTTATTACTTTGTTCGATAACTTTTTTTCCAGAAGACAATTTCATAATTTTGAAAATGAAGTTCTCGTTCTTACGGATAAGAAATTGGACCAGCCTCTCTAAGACCATCTAACGGTTAAGGAAAATTTGCAACTGTTTTAAAAAATGAGAATTGCCTAGTGCCAGATATAGGCTATATGGTTGCATTCCCATTCAATCTCTCCGATCTTCTGGCGCGACGTTAATGATATGTGCGTTCTCTTGATAAAACATAATATTCTTCATATTAGTCAATTGTAGACGTTTTTGATTCATCGTTTGTTTTAATCTGGTCCGAATAAAAGCAGCTCATAGTGAATTATCCTTTCCAATCCCACTAAATACACAGCAAAACCTTATTGGCCCTTACTCCAGGCTTGGCGATCATTTCGGCTGGTTCACAGTAAATAGACAATGATCTATTTCACTTGTTGATCTCGTATGTGACCCATTTTTCATCAACAGTCACCATCCACTTAAAAATGAATCACATGCATCAATTCATCAAAATATTCTTTTGCGTTCTTCTTTAGACAATCAAGGGTTTTAACCTAATCTTATGTTTATGTACAATGGAATAAATACTCACATATCGGTCTTGACGATTGCCATGATTTTATCGACATTAGGCTACCAGAGCGTGACTCATCGTCAACGTCCACATTACGAGAACGGAATCGTTGGAACCACCGCTTTGTTGTTGCATTTAATACTGTACTGAGTCCATAAACCGCACAATTTTGTTTGCTGCCTTATCCACATTTTTACCTTTTTCTTAGTGGTTCTGAATAATGTATCGATTTTTTTTTAAATGCTGCAACACTCAATTAACTAGACTAAGACTAAACACAAAACTGTTAATGAATTTTTTAAGCGTAATATCACCTTTAAATCGTCCAATATTATCACCCGATATGATGTATACGTCGTGAAATATTTCTCACTAAAGACATCTAGCAAAAACCCTCAGAATTTTGACTTCGCCTAATATTTGACCTAATTACGAAATTCTTAAAAATATATTTTGCCTAATAAAGGTAAAAACTAATTATTAATAAAATTACATACAAGCAAAAATATATTTACATTTAATTCAATGCTTTGTTTTGACAATAATTTAATTTAATTTGTATAGGTTATATAATTATGATATTTCATTAGAGGAGTAGAAAAAATTATTTTTAATTTCAGAAATTCAATAAAACGTGATTAAGTCAAAAATATTTTGATAATATTCGCACAGAACTTCAAATATTCATGACTGCGCAACAAAAATATACGTTTACCTCAGCAAGTTACATCCCGGGGATTAATTTCGGGTTGTGTGTGAATAAAGCCGTGATAATTTTAGGGGTAGTAGGCCCCCGGCGTATTTGCACCGTACAGTCATAATTCCGGCTGTCGTCTGCAGAACACGATATCTCCAGGATTGCCTGACCAAGAGATAACTTGTAAATTTGGGTCCCTTATCCGCACCGGCGGTGGAGGCGGCCTCCTCCTTCTCCGCATGGAAATTACACAGGAAGGACGATAAACGCCCCCGGGCTCCTAATTAACCGTCTTAAGAAGGTGCTCGAGGAACGCCATCGCGCGTTCTCCTTAATTAAAATAAACTCGAGTGTCGACGCCAACGGAGATCCCCGGACATACTCACTTTTTCGTAATTAGTATAATTTGTAAGGAGATTTTTTTCTTTCTAAAAGTGGTCTACAGAATTAATCCAAGGTGCATCAAAATGTGAGGTCTCAGGTAAAGGAGTAATTTAGGTTAATAAATACGCGTCTATATTATCTCAATTATTGTTTCCCTGTCAACAACAGCTACGTACCGATTTTAATCTATCTAGTGCAGTTGAATGGAGGGAAACTAGAAAGAGGAAACCTCAAGTTCTCATGGGAGTAAAATTGACAAATATATCATCCAAAACAAAGAAATTGTTTGTTTTGTATTTATTCATGACTTAATTAATTCTAAATTTTATATGTGATGTAATCTCATATAGATCTTCGTAAACCCTACAATACAATTATATGATTATTGGTTATAGTGGATTAATTTACTCTTTAAAATTTTCATTGTATAATTTAAAAAAAAAAAACAAGTACCAAAAGACAAATATCCGGTCTAGATAAAAACAATCTAATATTGAAACTGGTTGCTTTGGTGTTATTTTTCTGATAAGTTACTAAGAATGTCAAAATTAATTTTTTTCTTATTTCAAAACTTTTCTATTCTCTTCAATAAAATGTAAACAATGATATTGCGCCCTTGGATTTTCTACCTCCAGGTAGAAAATCCAAAAATCTAATACTGGAACTAGATAATTTTATATTACATTCTCTTAATACGTTGTTAAAAATGTCAAAAATAAAATTATTAGAAAGCTTTCTATTCTGTTTAAAAAATAATAATAAATTTAAAAATTTTAAATAATAAATTTAAAAATACGAAAACATTTCGTGAATCTACAACAATGAGTCTTACTAAGACTACAAAACAAATTAACTTGAAACAACTACTTCTCTAGCTAATACTTCGACAGACATTGAATAATACAAATTAATTTGCGTGTTACAAATAGTACAACTATTAAAGCAACACTAATTTGAATGAAATTATTTCTGTTGAATAAACTAATAAATGATAAAATGTACTTTAGATTGTTTAAAACAATCTAAAGTACATTTTATCATTTATTAGTTTATTCAACAGAAATAATTTCATTCAAATTAGTGTTGCTTTAATAGTTGTACTATTTGTAACACGCAAATTAATTTGTATTATTCAATGTCTGTCGAAGTATTAGCTAGAGAAGTAGTTGTTTCAAGTTAATTTGTTTTGTAGTCTTAGTAAGACTCATTGTTGTAGATTCACGAAATGTTTTCGTATTTTTAAATTTATTATTTAAAATTTTTAAATTTATTATTTAATTTTCTACAAAAAATAATAACATTACGCCCTTTACCCGATCCAGCCTAAAAATAAAAAATGAAATACTTACTTACTTTTTGGTATTATCTTTCAAAGGTTTTCTATTCTGTTAAAAAAATTATTCTTAATACTAGATCTACTTACTTAATTATTATATTCTCATCAATAGAGTCATAATTGAGCAACTGTCACCAGAAGTATAGAGCGCGAGAATGAAAGAACATTTATTTTGTGAATTCAAGCCTTTCCAAATGCGATCAAAATTTCTGTGAAAAAATATTATGTAAGAATATTAGAATCTTTTTGTTAGCATGTTAGATAAAATAAATAATACCTAATACCTAATAAGAAAAAAGATGTCAAAATTAAAATTGTTTCTCCTTTCGAAAGCTTTAAATTCGGTTCAAAAAATAAAAACAATAATCAAATATTCCTTACCCGCTCCAGACCGAATAACAAAACATTTTAATTGTCTCATGCAGTCGTTAAATTGTTTTACAAGATATATAGCAATTGGAAGATTAATTAATTAATTCACCACAGGTTAAGTGAGAATTCAATTAATCGGATAAATAGCATGTGGCACCAGCTTGTTGAAACAAAATATTATTCACATTAATATCAATTTAGGCAGAGAAAACTGTGTTGTCATGTCGCGATATCGAGTACCAGTAACTTTCACTGGCCAGCTCCATTTTCTAGCATCCAGCTCAAAATTCGCACCAAACAGTGACATGTTAAGGATGCATTTGTTTTTCGATAATTTCATGTGGATTCCCTGAACCCCAAATGTGGAAATTATTCTAATTAACAAAGCCATTAAAATGCACAAAAAAATCAGCATACACTTATTCATGTACAATAATCACTTCAATAAACTCTCTTTACATACAAACAAATTTTGACGGCAAGTTGAAGGGCGGAGTTCATCTTGTAAAATGTTCTTCCACTCAAACCCACGGATGTCCATTCCTCCAGTGATTTTTATGCATTAACATATACTTCCCATTTCTACTTTCCCTATATACGAAGTATATATAGGGGAAGTATTGTGATCGTGATTTTTTTAATAAATTTGTTTTGCGGAAATATCTGTTTTGAGGTCCCCTGAGTCCATTACACTAATTTCTGGATTTTTTTTTAATTTTCCCTATGTAGTATATATAGTTACTTTCCCTATATAGTATATATAGGGGAAGTATTGTTTTCGTGCGTGAAAATGTCTGTGGGCGCTATATCTCAAAAACAAATGATCCGATTGAGATGAAACTTTAAACTTGAGGTTTTATCGTTAAAAACTGGAACTGAAAAGCTTTTGGTGAATATTTGACATTTTTTGCCAATTGCTACTAAACTATTGAAGCTACATGAAATTTATATTACAAATAATTGTTGAGAACAAATTACTAAGAATAGCCTTTTTGTGTTAACCTCATAATTTTCGAGTAAAATATAGAGAAAGTACTATGATGTACACATCACCATTATTTTTTGCTTGTGACGACTATTTTTTCTTTTCTTCCAATTGTTTCCAAACACATGATCTCGTTTTTGTTGTATTTTTTTTTTTTGTACAGAACTTGCCACCGTGGCATTTATTATGGATGATGAATCGCTACCTAACCTTTTTATTCTATAACCTACCTATCAAGGCTAAATCAATTTATTTGTCGGGAAATAGTTAACTTCGGTTTTCTCAGTTGAAAACGCTAGGTGCAGTTTATTCACTTATAAATTGACGTGATTGGCTAAAAAATACCACAAGCCTCCTTCTCACTTGCTACATGTAATAGAGGTGGAATAGTCACATATACATTTAATATATTGTATGAAATATGTAAATCAAAATTCTACGTTAAATATATTATACCAACTAAAAATTTTAATTTAATTCTCATAATTTTGTAGGTTCATTTATATGCTGACCTTATATAATCTAATTTAACATAACCCAAACCTAACCTAACCTAGAATTAAATTTCTGAATCTGAGAAGTCTTCGATTTCGTCGTCGGTATCTTCCATATTAATTATAAATTAAAAATTGGAGTCATATATATTATATTCCTTTTCCACTCTAATAGTATGTTTCACACATTTGGACCAGTGAAGCGAGGTAATTTTTTAATTTCCATATTCATAGTATTTATGACTGTTTTGTTTAAATTCGGCGAAGTGTTATTGTTTCTTAATGTTCGCTTCAATTGGGCCCAGATTAATTCAATTGGATTAAAAATACAGTGATACGGGGGTAACTTTAAACTTAAGGTTTTATCGTTAAAAACTGGAACTGAAAACCTTTAGGTGAACATTCATAAACCGGAAATAGATGTTTACTCGAGGCGTTTTTTGTTTCTTGTCTATATTTTATTTGGAAAATTTTACATAATTTTTTAAACAAAAGAGAATGAGAAACGGAACAAGTTTTATTAAAATATGTTTATCGAAGAGTTCTTAACTTGCGAGAAAAAAATTAAAAATTAATAATTTCGACATTTTGTGCCTATTGCTAATAAACTCTAGGAGTTACATGAAATTTATATAATAAGTAATTGTAAAGAATCAAAAATTGAGCAAATTGTTAAGAATAGCCTTTTTGCGAAAACCTCAAAGTTTTATAGAAAAATATAGGGAAAGTACAATGATGGCCACATCAACATTTCATATATAGACTTTGCAACTAAATTTCAACTTTGGAGAATTTAATTTAAATGAAACTCTCGCTTATGTTTTATAGATTTGTGAGTGGGATGGAGGCCTCCCACCCACCACACATATATTTAATAATTTTAACTATAACAGCATCTCAGCTTTCAAAAAATTTTTAAGAATATTTTTGTTATTACCAACAAGTGCTTAAAATAAAAATATATATGTAGGGTGGGTGGGTGTCTTCTATCCTACCCTTCATCCTATAAAATGTGTAGAAGCCTGTACTTAATTTTTATTGGATTAATTATACTAATGCATAGATTATTCAATGAAAGTGTTAACTTGGTACTATAAATATTTATTAAAATGCTCGCTTATGTTTTGTGGATTGGACGGTCCTTCCTTCCCACCCACGCTACATTTTTTAATTAATAATTTTGACTTTTTTTGCCTATTTCTAAATGAACTATAGAAGTTACAAGTAAATATAAAGAATCCAAAATTGAGCTAATTGTTTAGAATAGCCTTTTTGCGTAAACCTCATAGTTTTCGAGAAAAATATAGGGAATGTACTATGATGGCCACATCACCATTTTTTGGGATATGTTTTCAAAGATTTGTAACTTTGACAAATCGTATTATTAAAAACAGGTAGATTACAAAAAGACACACATAAAATTTTTAATGAAAGAAGCACCTTTCTTGTTCCGTCAATTGAAGAAGCTGACATTATCTTCTACATCCGGAATTGATTATATTTTGCTTTATATTGGTTTATTTAGCTATTATTTTAGAAGAAATTTCTTGCAGTTAATGTTAGCAAGATAGATATAAGAATGCCAGTGGGTATACGTTGTAGTTGGCTTCTTAAAAATTGTACATCTTGTGCATAAAGTCAAATTGAAGTTCTTGGCTTTCCACAACACTCTCACGCATTGCTTTTTTATTGACATTTTAACGGCTTTTTGAACGACTGGTTCATTAGCATCGCCAATTGATCCAGTGTGATTGAATATTTTAATTAATCCCTTCATATTCTTTGTGGTTAAAACAGTGAATTTTTCAATTCAGTATAAGTATGGATTACCACGTAGTAACGGTCGTAACCATTCTTTTATTAATCTCTTCATAGTTGAGGAAGTTATGTAACATGTATTTAGATAAGAATTTAAAGAAATTTAAATTGATGAATAACTCAATACACCAATTACTATTTAAACAGGCGTATTATTCATATTAGAAGAAAATTGGCAAGTTGTCTAATTAAATTAATATATATAATTGCATGTAACTATATGCAACCATATTTACACATTGTGGTAATTATGTCTGACTGAAGTATTTAAAAACTGGTTGTCTTACAAAATGATCTCATTTTAATTTTACCCTTTATATTAATTGATATTAATTAATTAATTAATTAAATGTTATCAGTTATAAAATTCATTTAAACAGTGCTAATAGCGAATCTTATACTTGCAACAAATATATTGCATTATGTATATATGGTAAATCTACAAATTACAGTTACATAAATTGAATTCATAAAATTATATCATTCAAATATAAAAATGATTTTACAAAAATATTTTATGGCGCGGCAGTTAAAACATATATTTTTTGTAAATTAGTGTGTGATTTAAGGTTATTTTATAATATTCAAACATATGAAAATGGGTGTTCCCCAGGGCTCAATCTTAAAATATCTATTATTTTTTTGAATATATTATGCAATTATATATTTACAGGGTGTCCCACCGAAACCGCACATCAAAAGTTTATGGACTTCTAGTGAATGTATTTTTATGAAATTTTCATGGCCTATGTAATCAAGTGTGTTCTATTTAATTAAAATATTTTCAAGATTATACGACTTCCGGTTATACCGGACGAAAATAAAATTGAAATGCTGTAATATTGGCTACATATAGCCGATACCTAACGGTATCCAATGATAAATTATTTTTGAAAAAATAACATACAGGGTGTTCAAAATTTCAAACCACATTTGGTCAAATTTAAACCAATATATCTCGTTTTTCGTAAATGGAACACCCTGTATATTTTTACATATTCGGACGCAGAATTTAATTGTGCTTTTATACTAGCGTTCCCTATACCTATCTTCTTTACTTTTAAAGTTATTAACATGTTTGTAAAAATATGTCAATATTCTGTAATAAGAACACAATGGGTACGTAATTTATTAAGCGAGCCAAGAAAACAAAAGACAAACTCTTGTTTATTTAAACAGTTTAGCTGTCTTTGTGACATTTTACATAGATAGAAGATTTAAATTTGTTATTATTTAATAAAAACCTTAAAAATAAATATTCAGTTCAATAAATCCACTTATTCTAGTAGTTCATAAATTAGTTTAATAAATGTTCAAAATAGCCACTATTTTGTCCTAAACACTTCTACGGATTGTTTCATTATTTGTGGCTTTACTGATTTCGTTGTGGTTTAATTTGCCAAATTCGGATATTATTCGTTCAATTAACTCTTCTTTGGAATTAACTGGTCTGTCATATACATTAGTTTTAATGTGAGCCCATAAATAAAAATCAAGGGGTGTTAGGTCAGACATATTTCTAAATTCTTTGTCTACGGCATACGACGAATGCGCTGGGGCGCCATCCATTTAGTACCAGCAATTTCTAACAGTATTTAATGGTAAATCATCGGTAAATTCGGTTATCATTCTTCGGAGTATTTGCAAATATCTGCTGCTGGTTAAATTTTCGTCGAAAATTTCAAATCCTACTATATAATCCATCATATTTATATGCTAATACGTTAACACTGAACGCATTTTGGAAGTTTCCTTGTTGTGTAAAGTGTGGATTTTTATCAGCCAATTATGACTATTTACAATACCTTCTCTTCCAAATTTTGCTTCGTCCGTCCAAATAATATTATGCAAAAAATGTGTTTTCCTGAAGTTTTGCTATCAGCTTTTCACAGTACTCCATTTGAAATAAGGAAGTTGGGTTGACTTCCGGTATAACCGTATTAAAGAAGTATTACTATTTCTGTTTAAAAGATTACCCCTTTCTAATAATTATTTATTAATTAAAAATATCAACACTGAATAAAATACTTACTTACTATGTTTTTAATGTCTATAATTTATTATAATATACAAATATATTTCAATATATACGACTTAAGTTTCGACTTTTGACGGTTATTATCAAGTGAACAAATTAACGAAAAAAATACATTTAAATAGATTTTGAAAATTAAGTGAGGAGAGCAAAACGATTTACGGTGAACATGTGCAAAAGACTAAGATTAAGGAGATTATAAAATTTTGAAAAGCGGTGTGTATACTAAATCGGTTTGCTCGTTCAACAGGTTAATGAGGCGATTATTACTACGTTTGAAAATTTCCGCGGATTCCAGGAGATTAAGCTTGTAACGGTCACCACCATCATTATGAATAAATATCAAATTTTGTTTATTAATAAATATAAAATTCTAAAGCTCATTGCCATTGTTGTAAAAGCAAAGAATTTAGGTGTAACTTTTGATTAAAACTTGAGATTTAACGATCATACTGTTGGGGTTATTAATAAATGATACATAGGATTAAAACTTTTGTCTCTTCATAGACATTTCCTAAGTTGGGTAATCAAGAAAGGGTTGTGTGATAGTTTAATATTTTCGCACCCTTACATTTTTTTATAGTTTATGGTCAATGTTGATTCCTACATCAAATAAAATCCAAAGATTACAAAATTCTTACATCCGCTTCTTTTATGGCATAATGAAATTTCTTTATATTTCAAAGGCCAAGAAGGATTCGGAATGGGTAAACATAAAAACATCGGCGAAAATTACATTCGTATTGCTTTTATTAGACTTAAAAATCGAGTACTTAATCTTTTATACATTGTTAGGAGAAATTACCAGAACGGTCGATTATTTCAAAAAACAGAGGAATTAGCAGAAAATGTTTTGCGATGTTCGAACGTAACTGTAGTTACCCGAGCAACACAAATTAGAAATGGCCTTCATTATTATTTGAAACGTCGATATCTAGGAAAGTAATGAATTTATTATAACGTATGTTTATAAAAATGTTGAAAATTTACAGGACTATCAAATTAAATAGGAATTTAGGGGTGTTCCATTAAAAAGATGTAATCTTAATTCGCCATAATTTTATGGGCCACCTTGTATATTCCAATTTATAACAGATGAGTAGATTTTTAAAAACCTTACAACTTTTATACATTTTTTAATAACTCCTGTATCTTTTGAAATAATCGACCGTTCTGGTAATTTCTCCTAACTCTGTATATAAAACAAATAATTTAGGACAGATGTTCACAATATAGATATAAAGTCGTTATAACTTACCACCAATGCATCACTACAATAGATTATAGTTGAAAGGAGTTTTAAGTTTAAACATCTATTCATTATATATTGTATTACCAGCAAATGTAAAACAATTTACCTTTCAATTGTTCAAAAAATATTTTAAGGCTTTTCTTTTAGCTCGTAAAATAGATAATTGCTCATTAAAAATTCTTTACTATTCCAAGTACATCGATATTATAATTTATATCTTGCATTATATTTCAATGTACCTTATGTAATATATTTTAACTGTTTAAATATTTTGTTTTCTTTTCATTGTTTAGGACATATAATATATTTAGTTTTATAGTAGGAGAACTAAATTACGCCTTGCAGTTTGAAGTTATAAATTTAAGTAGATTTGTATTAAAAATGTATTCTTTGATACAGGATATTAATTAGATTATAAAACTGTTAAATACATCTAAAAACATAAAATAAAAATATATTTTTATAATAATTGCTGCAGAAATTAAAATTGAATCGTCCAATAGGCAAGCGAAGTACGTGGGCCAGTTCAGGATAAATCTTGACTAGTCTAATATCATATATCATAAATTAGAAAATTCGACGCGATATCAACACACCGATCATCAACACAGTTACCACCCAAATATATACGTGCACGTTTAATAATAAATAACAATAAGTGAACAGAAATTAACTCACATAAATAATAGTATGCAACAGTTATATATAGTTGTTTGTGTTTATAAATTAATTGTATAAACAATTAATCAATCGATGAAAAAATAATTTTATATCTGATCGAACTCACATGAAGAACGTTACAATATATAAATGATCTATCGATCCGTTGGTGTTTCGTTACAAGAAATATTAGTAATTGCAATTTTAATGAATGTTAGGATGAAAACTTAACATAAAGACGGAATGTACAAACAAGAACTAATCGAGAAGTAAAAGCAAACACAAAGGAAAAAGTTACGAATATTACATGGGATATTCTGCGCTGCGACTCTCAAGGACTCACCTTAAGGGCGCTTTATAACAGCTTATTGTAAAGATACATAAATGTGTAATACAGACCTGAAAAAGCTTTTAACTTTGCTTTTCTGTAGACTGTTTATAAATGTATATTAATTAACTAGACACTAACATTGAAATTAAGTAAATGTAAGTAAAATAAAAACCTATCTGAAGCAATACATTATTATCGTTAGAAATAAACGCCAGCAATGACCAAAATATTGCTAGTACAGCAAAAATACTTCGCTGACAAAAGAAGGGGCAAGAGTGGAAGAATACATTGTGAACTCCGCCCACAAGTCCTGTAACCTAAATTTTAGTAATTATTAATGTATAATTTATAATTTTTATAAATAATATAGACAGGATTTTGTAAAGTGAAATATAAATATGTATATAAATATAAAATATATAATTTAAAGATGTTTACTGTATGATATATGTAGTCAAATATAGAAAAAATACAATGTTACATAAGGCATTTACCTATCATTTGTATTAAAAAATCTCAATACAATATTAGTTTTTGTCTTTGTTTTGTACGAGGGTGGGGTTTTAGGTTCGCGGAATGAATTAGGAGATAAACTGCAACCTTAATACATTTCTCAGATCTATGAATTAACTTGAGAATACCTTCATAAAAATTGATTTATCCTTTTCTGAAAAATATGCATCCTTCACTTCTATCGGTAGAAAATTTCTTTTTTTCCAAGCTCTTTTTTCGGATTGTTAGAGCTATAATGCAACTCGACTCTTGTGAACATGAGTATTGTCGTGCAAAAGCAGGACACCTTTGGTTAAATATCCTCTTCTTAACTTTCTAATAGCCTTTTTTAACCTCTCTAAAATTAAAGCGTATAGAAACACCTTTTTCTTTCTAATCAATAAACAAAATTTCTTGTGTTCCAGAAATCTGTCGCTATGAGCTTTCCCGCCGACTGCGCCACCTTGAATTTCTTACCCTTTTTATGCCACTGCATAGAATCTTGCTTAAACTCAGGTTAATAGTGATGAACCCAAGTTTCATTTCCAGTAATAATTTGCTCCAAAAAAACATCCTTGTCTTTATTACACTGGTTCGCCGCGCTGCAGTTTTTGTTGCGGTGCGAGGTGGTTTTACATACTCCAACCATTTCTGCGAATTGTATCTTCTTCAAACATACATCCTTCAAAATTAATTTTTCGATTTTTCGATGAGAACTGAAGTGGTGACCTTAACAGACCGCCCAGGACGGTAATCACCTTCAATTGACTCCCTGCCTTGCTTGAAGAGGTTGTGTCACTTGTATACCATGTTTTTTCTTGGTTAAGAGTTCCCGTAAACAGATGGTATCTCTTCGAATATGGTTTGAATACGTTTTCTTCACTTAGTAAGGAACTTTATAATAACGGCTCTGAACTCTATTTTCTCCATACTTCACAATTTCTTCCGGATTGAGTTGCTTGATCGAAGATAGATCAGAGACTACTTACCTCGTTATTTATTTATTTATTTATTTATTTCCTTTACAGGTCTAAGAATAATTACAAGGGAAAAGTACACATGAGAATAAATAGATTGTTTAACAGAAAATAGATTAAATAAATGTATACATATTACTAATCGTAAACAATGCACTAAAACTATAGTCTTAATGTGTAATGACTTTACAAGCATGATAAATGCAGTGCCGACCTTGAACCTAAAGGAAATCCCTTACGGTCCTGATTAAAAATGTCAACTATATGCTGTACCTCGTAGTATTTTTTGATCATAATTTGCAGTGGAGAAAAAGAATGATGCGTGGTACGAGGTGTCAGAAAATTAAAAGTTAATTTGTTTCTACTTGTCAGTCTAGGAACTGAAAAATCAATGAAATGTAGAAATTCACTATTATCTGTGTAATAGTGAATTAATTTATATAATTCGTAGTTCAACGTGAATTTGGATTTAGCCTGAATCGAAAGAATATTAAATTCAGATAACAGCGACTCATACGATATTTCATGATCGGGGTAACTATGAAATTTACGAAAATACAAATACCTCAAAAATCGCCTTTGTACTTTCTCCAGCAATTCTATGTATTTTTTATAACCGGGCGACCAAACAATAGCATAATATATTAATTTACTTGTAATAAACGAGTCATACAGGCGCAATGCTGTTGCGTTATTTTTAAAGTCGGTACAGTTACGAATTATAAAACCAAGCAATTTATATGATTCATTGACTATCTTTTCAATGTGCATATTAAATGACAACTTGGTATCAAACATTACGCCAAGATCTTTAAAGCAAATATCCCTCTAACAGGAGTGTTATTCAGAGAATAATCGTAAATACATTTATCTCGTAACCAACTATAAGATAAAATACGACATTTTGAGGTATTTATTCTTAACCCGTTGACAGTTTATGCAGGTTATACTGGACATTAACACAATCATCAATGCTCTCAATTGTACGAAATAACTTCATGTCATCGGCATACATTAAAAACTTACAGTCCAAGACACTGGCGACTTCATTGATAAAAATTTTAAAAAGCAAAGGCCGAAGGTTGGAACCTTGTGGGACACCACTTGTTGCTACAAATGTTTTGGACTGACAACCCATGTAGCCGACAAAGAGACGCCTATTAGATAAATATGATTGCAATGCTGATATGACGATTGATGCCAAGTTGTATTTTTTAAATATGTGATTAGTTTATCATGAGGCATGCATTCAAACGCTTTCGAAATGTCTGTATATATAACATCTACCTGAGCACCGCGATCTAATTCACCAGATATAAACTGTGTAACACATAATAAATTAGTTTGCGTACTTCTTCTACGAAGAAAGCCGTGTTGATGAGGAGTTATTAAGTGTTCAGTGCGTGTTCGAATGTAGTCATAAATTATACTCTCGAATATTTTTGAAAAATTAGGTATAATGTCGATTGGTCTGTAATTTGATATATCAGATTTATCACCCGATTTGTAAACACTGATTTGGAAAAGTCTTTAAAATTAAATTGAAAATATGCGCGAGAGGTGTAACAAGTTGAGACGCGCAATCCTTAAGAAAAAATCCAGGGACTTGATCGGGGCCCATTGTCGTATTACTCTTAATCTTCCTTAAATGCAGAAGGACACTAGCTTCGTCTATTTCATAGTTACCCATCACATCACTACAACTTACACTATTTACACTATTTGTACTACAATTACCACTGCCACTGTACACATCGCTGAAGATATCTACAAATCCTTGAAGAATTTCAGCAGAAGAGCTTAAAGTAACTTCGCCCATTTTCATAATTCCTGGGATTCTTGATGATTCTTCTGTTAATATAAGACCAAAATGCCTGAGGATTTGAAGATATATTTAGTTCAGCATTCACAATGAAGCGTTCGAATGCTATTTTAGATTTATCTTTGAATTGTCTTCTTGCCTCTTTGTATAGTCCTAATATGATAGGATTATCATCTTGTTTAGATTTTTTATGTAAATGGTTCTTATATTGCAAGAGTTCAATAATGTTTCTATCAAACTACACGGGATATTGTTTACACTTCCGAACATTTTTATATTTCTTCATTGGAATGTGATGGGTAAAATAAGTATATAATATTTTATAGAGAGTCACATGAATCGGGAATATTCTTAGAACTTAGTACTTGAGACCAATCAATATTTAAATAAAATAAAATACAATGTCTTCATATAAACCTCTTATATTAAGAATTCAACATAATTGTTCAATACAGAAAAAGTGGATTTTTCTCTACCAGTAATTTCAAAGTTTAAAGCTGGGCGATGTTCTTCCTCTGCAGTAAGCAATTCCTCTGACTTTTTAACTTTGCAATGATTATCATCATAACAGGACTAAATCAAGTATTCTGTTATTTATATTCGAAATCGAATTACATTGTTGCATAGCATTTAAAGCCATAAAGTTTGTAAGAGATGTTAATTCATTACTCGGATTATCCATGTCAATATTATATTTATAAGTGGAGATATTAAAATCACCACAGATTAGTAAATTACTGGAAGAAAAATAGTTCTAGGTGGAAAATATACACAAATAACAGTATATTTTATTTTAGAAATAAACACTTCTACTGCAACAATATTATTAAATTCATAATTTATAGAGACATTGGTACACTTAAATTAATTATTAATGGCGATTAAAACACCACCACCATGTACTCCATCTTTTAGCCACGTTTCAGTTAAACATATAATATCATAATTACTGTACACTAAATTGTTATAAAATGTAGATGTTTTAGTATTAAGACCACGCACATTTTGATAATAACAGTCAATTGGTTTCGAGTGTGTAGTGTTTAGTTTTTTTAAGGTGACTACTTTGGGAACTCCATTGATGTACTGAATGGTAATATTATTTTCACCTGCATTCTGTCGACGTGACAATTCTGTACGTAGAGATTTCATTTATGTTCGTTGCCTTTCCGTTAAATCATTTTTAATAACAATACCATCAGTGGCCAATGATCTGCTATGTTTCAAAATGCGTTTTGCAATTTCATTATTTTCAAAAATAATTTTAATTTGGCGATTTTTATTATTCTTATTACCTATTCTTAATACTTTTAATGGATGAATTGTTTGATCCACTCGACCTAAAAGATCATTCACAAAAGCTGTATCCTTAGTAATATTATTTGAGTGACTCTCTTTATCATTATATTCTGGGGCGTTGAAAATCATAATATTACGTGCACGTACACGTTGTTCTTCAATTTCCTCAAGTATATCTGTTGTAATGTTTAAAGGATCAGCTGATATGTTTGATTTTATTTTTAATAGATCATTCTTCATTTTGCGATTTTCCTCTTCAACGGCAATAATTTTTTCAGTTAATTTTTTAATTTCATTATTAAACGTATTTAAAAATTCAATTTTAAATTTAGTAAATTGCTCATTAAGAATTGTTGAAAGCGTTGACTCGATAGAAACATTAGTATCTTTGGCAATTCCATCCGACGGCAAACAAACTGAACAAACCCACAAATCACCATTTTGTTTTTTGAATTCTTCCATGTAGTAGTTCAATCTAAATATATCAACATCGGTACAAGAGACATGAAACCAATGTTTACATTTTGCACAATTTATCATCGGAAGCGTAGGGCTGATATTTTTCTTATAGATGAGGCAAGATTGTTGAACCATTATAAATTATATTTAATTACGGAAATAAACAGGGATACTGCACCCAGGGGGCGGCCAGGGTGACTAAATATACAGACACAGGTAGCCCACGGAAGGATAAACAAAGTAATACAGAGGTTAATTAATTTTAAATCAATTAAAAATAACTGATAAAACACATAAATTATTCCTCAAAAAACGTTATGATAATACTCGGCATATATAATAATGATAGGTCACTGAATAACTTAGAACCTGCGCGAGCGTCATCACCACCTTTCAACCCCCTCATTACGCGAACTTAAAAACGCACCATCGTATATAAACACAAACATGTTTGCAAATAAATTCCTTGATAATTATTTGATTTACGTATAATCTATATATTTCTGGTTCGAGCTAAAAATAAAATATATCCGTGAGGCTCACAGTATAGTTTAATCAAGGTAGCCATAACAGATATCGTATCGTATATTCAACCTGTTAGTGAAATGGAAAGAACCTGTTTACGTAAGAAATTTATCTTTCCTAACGATGAGTGACCGATCGGTGGATGGCATACCTACAAATCGAGGTTATGAAGGTAACATCATCCTTTGTAGATGATGCCATGGAATATTTTCTTATATACTACTATTGTATGATATAAAGACATAAATTGTAAATATTGTAAGTATCGCGATTACCAATAATGAAGATTTCATAAATATTTTTTTTGTTTTTTTTATAAACAAAATAAAAATGGGAAAATAGAGATAGCATAGAAGTTTTGCAAATGAATTCAGTTTGGAAGATTAACACCAGAAATATATTGTAAAATAATTAACAAATTTGCTATCAGGAACTTTAAAAGAAACTGCACTTTGTTGGATATATTTTTTAGTCATAGTTTCAATCAAAGTTCAACATCCAGGGCGTTCAAGAAAAAGCCAATAACTAAAATTGTTTATCATCGCAAAGTAAAATATGTCTGTTAAATTACCATTTAAACTGTTAGTACCCCATAAAACAACTTCATATTTTTTGGATCTTAAATGAATTCAGTAATTTATAGTACATTTCGATATTAAGAATAAATAAAACACGGTTACTTTTTTATTTTTAACTTCTTATTTACTTGAATCGAGCATAATCATACATACAGTTCTTGATAAGTTTTAACAATAGGTTCGTTGAACTAATTGAATTTTATCTAATGAGAGGTTTTCTTCCAAAAAGCATTGTTACTATATTGCCGTATTTCGAATATGGGGTTCTATAGCCATACTTCTTCAATAGTTCTGGCGATTCGAAAAAAAATATTGTCCTAAAACTCGACCACTGAGATGCTGAATGATTTCAGAGAGTTCTGATTAAACTAAAATATTTTTTCGGTAGTTTATTCGCATTAATGCATAATCAAACCATGGGTCGATAGCTGTAAAATAAATTACAATTAATATTATAAATCCCTCTGTAACAAATAATAATAAATAAAGATGTTTGTCTCTCTCAATAAGTGATTTGTTGGTCATCTAAATAAGACTTGTAGATTTAGGAAATGTTTCCTATTAAAACTTCTTAATTTACAAAATCGCAATCAATCACAATAGTCATTAATTATTAGAGTAATGATTCCACCCATCAAATGTAATTAAAAATTGTTATTATTTGAATGACAAACACAAGCATTAAAAAGTTATGTTTATCAATAAAAAAAATCTTTCATTAGTGATATTAAAAATCTATAATAATCTTTTTATTTACTATGCAATTGTGTCCGGAAATATAGTTCAGGTTTAGAAGTTGGCAGCTAATTAAATATCACGTGGGGCAGACAGTGAGAAAAATTGCAGAATCAACGGGTACGATATTAAATTCTCCAGTCTTAAAGGGAAATGGACAGAAGGGGTTGCAGGTCACGGCAAACTTCAACCTCCCCCCCGGCGCCCGCCGCCCGCCACACGAAAACGAAGTGGGTTGCGGTCCGCCGTGCATCGAGGAAATTAAATTCTCCGAAAGATAAACTGCACAACAATCATTAAAAGGAGTTATTTATTGCGAACAAAAGGAAATATCTTATCAAAACATTGAATTGTAGTTGGTCCCGAGGTTATATTGGCTTGCCGACCTACATCTGTTATATTTTTAGTTTAGTTATGTTGTACGCGTGTTTGTGTTTTATTAACATTGCCACAATATGATCAATAAAAAGGTTTATTATGTTTTAAAATAAGTAGGTTTGTCACACAATTAAGGTGAAATCAATGTTGCTCCTAATTATTATCAAAAACTATCGAATACAAAGTATAAAGTGATAAACCGTAGAAGTTATAACGGTGTACAATTTAATTACAAAATCAATAATGAACTCTTAGACAGACTTGAAGTTATTAATGGCATCTTCTATAATAATAAATTAAAATTTGTCTACCACATTGATATTAATACTAAGAAATCATTTAATCCCGCGTTTTTTTTAATGTTCAATTTCTACATTAAAAAAAAACGCAAGATTAAATGATTTCTTAGTATTAATATATACTTTAATTATAAGACTTTTAGAATATTGTACTATGCTCTACATCAAATGTTGGATTTGCATCATTTATTTGGTCACCTTTTCATATTGTTTATGAGGAACCGTTGGATCGGGTTTAAAAACGATTTATTTCATATATAAAGAGTTCAACTATTAATTGAATTGGTATTCCTTCAATTATGATGTTGTTAAGAGTTAATTGAAACAATTTATGTTAAAACTTTTGTTACTATTTTTTTTTTAATAATAATTTAATAATAATTTATTATATGTATTAAATCAATAAATAAATAAAAAAGTAAATAAAATTGTTTAATCAAAGTATTCACCCTTATTTTTTATAATGTTTAATCATCTTCCTGACAAATTACATCTCGGAATAATGTTACGAAAAAGTAAAAGTTAAGCTATTTTCTAATCTTATTCACTGATAAGAAATCCATATCGGACAAGGCGTGTTGCATCAATGGGATTAAATGGTAATCAGATGGAGCAATGCCTGATGAATATGAGGGGCACTGTAAGATGTCCTAGTTAAAAATCATTATGATGTCTTTTGTATTGGAAGTAATGTGTGGCCTGGCGTTGTCATTCAACAATTTCACTGGCATTGTATTTTTCCAGCATACGGCCGTTTTCATTTCAACTCTTGACTCAAGCGAATTTCTATTGATCCGCTTGCAACAACTCATAATAAAGCACGCCCTTCATATCTCGCCGAATGCAGAGAACCTTCTTTCCGAAGCGATTGGGTTTTGCGACTGATTGTGATGACTCGCCAGGATTTGCCCATGATTTTCTGCGTTTCATATTATCATATAGTATCTATTCCTCACCACCAGTAATGATTTTCCACAAGAAATACTCTCGACAATCTTTATTTAATAGAGAAAGACTCGCTGCCACTCGTTGAATTTTGTTGGCTTCAGTGTGTTTGCGGAATTCATTTTCCTTCTTTTGGATCTATCCAAATAAATTGCTGGATTACTCTAAACCGTTCAGCAAGCTCCTTTTGCGTTTGTGCTTAATTTGCAGCGAGCATCTCTTCAAACTCATTATTGCACTTTCTAGGGTTTCTCTTTTAGCATTTTTCATTGAAACAATGCAGTGTGAGATATCCGTCTTATCCGTTGCCATTATCGACTAAACTGGTCTGAATACTTTCAAAGGTTATTTTTAGGCTTTCCGACATACCAACTGCCATTTTTTTATCGTTATATTTATTTATGTATTGTAGGTGTAATATTGAAAAATTAAGAAAAACATAAATAAAGGAAAGACATTAATTCATTTATTTTGAAAGTATTGCACAAAAGGCAATTAGAATAAAAGAATAAAGAACTCCAAATCACTACAAAACTAAATTTGTTTCCATTAAATTAGAAAATGCGGTAATTATCACATTCTAAAACATTTAAACGAGTTAAGATTAAACAAGAATAATTAATTTTCGCGTAAACTCTGACTTCATTTACTTAACCGATTATAATCATTTACCGCAAGGATCGATTGCAGGGCCCAAAGTGTATTAATCCGCCTAGGAGCGGCGTTAAAATTTTATTACGCCTCAAAATCCCCGACACGACTCGATTATAGATGGCGCCGCGTCGATTTAACATAATTATCCCTAAGGAAGGTGGCGCGAAATTGACTCCTACAGGCCAACCCCGGCCGCCCCCACACCGTCCCATATTATAAACAATTCAGTGGATAACGTGATTAGCAAATCGTAAACAGGGGCATTACTCGGCTGATCGATTCCTGTGTCGGCCCTGATGCCATCGGGAAATCCATTCAAAGTGCCTCAATTAACGGGAAACTTAATTATTTGGATCAACATCTATTGATTGTGCACATTTGGGGCCAGTATAACTAAGTATTGATATCGTGTGTCTTTAACCGTACAACATTAGAGTAGATAGATACATGTATGTTTGTGTACGTAACTAAACTACAACTTAGTCCCTTTCAATGAGCCTGAAGCGTCATTAATTGTTGTGGTGTATGTGGCTTATCAAATCGATTACAGGCAAATGTTAAAATTGTTATTTGGAGAGGTGTACTATATTAAATTAGTCTAGAACTAACTTTATGAATAAGCGAGTTTAGAGTGACTTCACAAACAAGTTTACGATTGTTTTAGTTACAGCTATTATATAAATAATTTGCAACGTCATAAATCAGGCCAAATGTTATTGATTAATTATCTCTCAATATCTTAATACTGGGGCACGAGACAAAAATAATTCAAATTTAAAAGTTATAATTTGAATTATTTATATGTACTATACTAATTAAATATTTTAACACCCAGTTTTACATAAACGACTTCTTACTTCTATATCAATTATTATATTTGAAAGTTTTCCATAAAAAAGGCAAATCTATTATTTTTTATTAATTACCTTACATTTATTTTGATCACTACTTACCCTAAATACACGTCTTATTCAGGTTGTTTTAAATATCATTACACTGCACTTAACTTTCAATTACGTTCTTCTTCTTTAAGAATTTACTTAACTTTTAATTATCTACTTCTTTAAGTGCCGTACTCACTATGGAACATTGGCGACTGCCATGTTTGTGATTGTTCTTAAGCTCTCTCGATTCTGCGCCGCATGAACTAGATCATCAATTTTCATACCAGTCCATTGCCGTAGATTTCATAACTACGACTGCATAGGTGTCCGAGGTATTCCAGTTTTCGACGTTTGACTCTCTGCAATATTAGTTTGTCATGGCCAATTCTGTGGAGAACTTCTTCGTTGCGGCTTCTGCTTGTCCACGGTATTTTAAGCAACCTTTGATAAATTTACATTTCAAACGCTTAAATTTTGTTAATGTCTCTTGTGAAGAGCGTTTATGTTTCAAATGCATAAAAAAACCATAGCCCAGGTGTAATGTCTTACAAACTGCTGCCTAGTTGTTAGGTCCGGTGAATTATTTGTTAATAAGGGTTATAGTTTTTGAAATGTTGTTCTGGCTTGTTCAATTCGGCACCTTATCTCGTCCGAGGGATTGAATACTTCCGTGATCCAGCAAGACAGATATTTACATTTCTGGACTTTTCCTATAGGATTCCCATTTAATCTGTTTTCTTAATAACCATGTATTTGTTTTTTTAAACATTAATGGTTAATCCCCACTCTTCACAGATATTGTTTATTCTGTCTACTAGTTTTTTTTGTAGAGGAGGGAAAATTCTTTATGAATACCTATTATTGTCCTTTATAATAGGTAGTGTAGGACTTCTGGTAGTTTGTTCTATACCGTCTACCCACTAAGAACCCTCTTCTCTTCGAAATACTACCGGCACCATCTCTCGATGTTCTTCAGCAGCATCTCCTTGTCTGAGTCAGCCAGGCTGTCTACTCTGCTTCCTCCTCCACCTCTGATTCCACTTCATCCTCTTCCCGTCCTACTCGTCTGTTCATCTCTTGACACTACCTCGGCACGACTTCTCACTTTTCCTCGCTATCCAGTATGTGGTCGACCAAGTTGTCTTCTGTCGATGCTTCTCTCAGTGTTTCTCTTAGTGCCACTCCCAGTCTTCCTATCTCTTTTGTCCACCTAGGGCAGGGCGCCAGCGTGTGGTTCGCATCGTCTACCGTTGTTTTGCAGTACTGACAGTTACTGTTCTTCGCCTTCTTAATCTTGTGCAGGTGGCTTCCGAAGCACCTAAGCCAGGTCAGCATTTGGGTCAGAAAGTGACTTGCCTGTCCATGCTTTCTCTCCACCCAAGGCCTCGCCTGGGGTATTAGACTCCTTATCCAGGCTTCTTTCACTCCAGCGTCCCATCTCTCCTGCCACGCCCTCAACGCGGTCTTCCTCGCTGTGCGTTTCAATTCTTCTTTAGTCAACTATCCCCATATATTTGCGTGGTACAGCTCCGCTCGTTCTTGCAGTGTCAGTGCGTTCCCGACAGAATCTCTGCTGCGTCTGTACGACCGCGTGATGCGGATTGCTCTTGTCCGCTGCGCTCTGCGCAACCGCATCCCATTCCTGGCCGCACCGCTGCATTAAGCCCAGGCCGGGGCTTCATACAGAAGCCTGGCCCTGGCCACTGTTGCCAGCAGTCGGTGTCGCCACTCGGTTGCCTTCAGCCACTCGATCACCCTTTCGGTGGTCTCTCTGGTTATGCGTTTCAAGCTGTCCATGGACATGCTACTTGCGACCAAAGCAAAGTCGTCGGAAAATGCAATCAATGTTACGCCTCTTGGAACCTTGAGGTACCCCTTGCGTAATCGTAATTTCCACTTCTCGGCCCCCTTTCTCGTAAAGACTTCTGTCGCTCAGATATGACTCCATCATTTTTATGAAGTAGGGCGGCAAGCCTCGTTCCTCCATCGCATTCAAAATTGCTGGACGTCCACCGCTACCATCACGCAGTGTCTTTTCCTTCTCAGCGGCCCAGCATTCGCTTTTGCAGCAATCTTCTGCACTGCCATGATGGCATCTGTGGTTGAACGTCCCTTCCTGAACCCGTATTGTCTTGGTGACAGTCCTCCGGATCTTTCAATGTGCTCCGCCACCCTCTCCACTAGTAGTCTTTCCAGTAACTTTCTGGCGGTGTCTAACAGGCAAATGGGTCTTCAGGCCTGCGGGTGCTCTGGTGGTTTGCCGTGTTTTGGAATGAGGGCCAGCCTGGCCCGCTTCCAGCATCTTGGGAATAACCCCTCGTGCAGGCATTTGTTCATGCATTCCACTGCCCTACCCGGGTTTGCTCCCAGGGCGACTCCAATCGCTTCGCCCGTTAGGCCTTCCGTTTTGGCAGCTTGCTGATCGCATCTCGTCTGTATCCCGTCTTGGCCTCTACGGTCCTGTTGGTCTGCTCACAGGAAAGCGCCGACCACCGCTGCAGTTCCGCATCACCTCCGGTCCCGGCTGCTTACTCCTGAGCTTCTTGGCCACGATCTTGAAGGAAAGCCCGAACGGATAATTCTCAACCTTGTCGCAGAGTTCCTTCCAGCAGCGTTCCTTGCGCGTAGACTCTCTCTCCGAAGTGCCTTCTTGGCCGATAAAGCCTTGCCTTGCGCAGAGCTTTTTATACTTCAGCTGTGATGATGTACTGACCGGTTTCCGCTTTTGTTGTTTTCAAAAAGTTTCTCTGTGTATGTTTCCCATTCTGTTATAATTTTATCTGTTTGTGTTATTAATCATCCTTGGTTTGCTAGAGTGGGTATGCTGTTTCTTCTGTGTGCATCAGAGATTTCTCCGACTTTCTTGTGGGTATTGAATTAATAGTGCTTCCTTTGCAGCAGTTCTATTTCGTCGCATTTGCTTTTCATCCACTCTTCCTTAGCTTTTCTGATTTCCTGTTTAATACTTCTGTGTTTCTTTTGGTACTCAGCAACATTGGTGTTTTTCAGGGTTCTTGGTTCCATGTGGCTCAATCTATATACCTGTTTCATTGATGTCATCTCTTATGTTTGTCCATCTTTCTTTAACTATTCGGCACTGTGTGATGTTAGTCGTTGTTGTACTGATTTATTTATTTATTTATTTTTCTTTACATGTTCACTGAATGTAATGTTCTAACAATTTGTATAAATATATAAAAACTTTGGAGCAGGGGACATGCGGCCGATGTTTACGTAGTGTTCTTCCACTCAGACCTATAATACTACGAGTAGATGATGGCATCTTCACCAGTACCCTCACCAGTAGTAGATTTAGGCAATATTTTAGTCATTGCTGGCTTATTTATGCTCATATTAAATGAGAACAATTACGGCAACGTTTTGTGTCAATGTAAAAAAAAGAAAATAGATCTAATTCAAAATAACCTGACATTTTCGTCCTTGAGTCTCTGCATATCATACGCTATTCTTATTACACTTATTATGTTTTTTTTTTTAACTTTAGGTTAATTGTAGTTGCGAGGAAGTTGTGATTCATGTCCGCATCGGCACTCGGAAATGTTTTCGCGCACTTAATTGCATTTCTGAACCGGTTATTGATTAAAATTTGGTTGCAGATGATCTTGGTTGTCTTTTGGCGATGACCATGTCTATAATCGCCTTTTATGTTGCTTGATATTAGGTATCCATCGCCTGGACAGAACTCTATTAGTTTATTACCTCTCTTATTTCTTTGGCAATAAAGTCGCCAACTATGATATTAATTTCATCCGTCTTATTGTATATCAATATTTCATCAAGTTATTGGTAGAATTCCTCTATTTTAGTTTCTGCACTGGTACCTGTGGAGGCATATACCTGTATCAGGTTGGTATTTATTTTGCTTTCCAGAGTTATCATCATGATCCGGTCTGAAAGCAGTAAAAATCTCTTGACTGATTTCTTAGCTACACCATTTGTATGGATGTTTACCTGAGTAGTAAAAAGCATAGTTTTCGCTTCTTATTCGCTTTGATCTTGTTCGCCGCGTTTCATTGATTCCTAGAATTTATATCACATGACGTTGCATTTCTAGTTATTCGTTTTTCAATTTTCCTGGCTGGAGTAAGGCTCTAACATTCCACGTGGCGATACGATTCAGCTTTAAGTTGTTATTGATTGATTTGGATGAAAGGATGTTTAATTTCAGTTACATTGCAGGGATTTCGCAGGTTGACGACCCAAGTGGCCCTTCAGTCTTTTTGCGATAATCCTCTCTTTCCGGTCCCTGTGTTCCGATCACAAGTATTTTGCATTTACTTGTCCATAATCATGGCAGATTTACTAGGGATGCCCTTGCAGGCTTTTAAAGCAGTAGTTTCCAATTGCTTTCTATATCCTTACGCGTTAATTCTGTTGATTCCTCTGCCTTCTGGGTCGATTTCTCAGTCTAAGGCAAAAGCGTGCTTTACTCACAATCCGCTGCCTTGCCCTCTATATGGAGGCTGTTGGCAGCTAGTAGGTGGAAACCTTTACAAAATTAATGTATAAAATTGGCTTGAAATTTCTTGTCAGAGGTGAATATGATGGATACTTGGAAATAAAGTCAATTAGTAACAAAAGATCCGTTGATAAAATAAGTGTTACAAATTTGTCAGTAAACATTAAATAAATATCTGTTAATTGCATGATATAGACAATTTGCTAAAAAATATTATTGTATAAGCACATTTCGCACTTATTGAAATATGTATATCAGCTATTGGTACCTATCATATTCCACAAATTTAAATTTGCTGGTTTAAAGAAATATTTCATTATTTCATCAGTTGTTATATCTTCAATCGATATCAATTCTTAGTAATACTTAAAAAAATATTTTTCTTCGAAGCCATTAAAGTGTTTCTAATTTTTACTTTGTCGGTACTTTTAATATTGCATTCTGAGAGTACATGAAAATGTTAATATTCAAATAAAACACTAGTTTGACACCTTTTTTAATTCGGTTTATTTATTGTTAAATGCACATTGCGATTACAAAGTAATCATTATTAGTAGCAAACTAAAATTAGAGTACGCAGGCGCCAAACGCAAACGCGGTTGACAAGCGCACTATTTAATGCAGATTTTGGTCACAAGTGACATTATCAATAGCAAATTGTAAAAATTGAATTTAATATATACCTGAAGGGATTAGGAAATCACAGATAAGATAAATAATTGTGTTAGTGAGTAGGTTGTTTCGGGATTATTAATTCTAGTAATTAGTTATTTAAATCAAAATGTAGTAACTTATATTGGAATATTTTCATCTGAATTGTCTTCAATATGTTTAAATTATAATTATTTGATAATTATTTGAATAATAAAAAGTATTAAAGTCCTTTACGCCGTTGTATAAAATTAACTAATAATTTAAAAATACGAACATTTCAATGTGTAATTTTGAATGTTACGGCAGATTCGAGTTAAGTAAAGAATCTAATAAAAACTAAATAGCTTAGTGTAGAAAAGAAATTCACGTGATGCAATAAAATTCTTAAATGTAACCAAAGAAGCTTTCAAGATTTTTATAATCAACAGCACATCAGCGATTCAGCGTAGGCGACCTCCCCGAAAAGGAAACCTCATAAATTATTATCCCTTGTCAGCCTTCCATTCCATGATTATGATACATTTACCTCGCAATTAAAAATTACTGAGAAAATTTGTCAGTCACGTCTAGTTCTGGCTTCCAGAAAAACAAAAAAAACAGGGAGAGAAGGAGCAACGAAAGACCGGAAGTGAGGTACGCGCCCGGAAAAACATCACGTCCGGATCGCTCCGGGGCCGATCAAATTCAATTTATTTAAGAAAGAGCGGCAACGCCAACCAGCATATGACTGGCGGCAGGGGCCGGCGATATAAAAATTATACCCGCCAAGCAAATATTTTTATTGCTGTTAACATTCAGGGAGAAAACGGGAAACGAATGTGTTCTTATTCCAGCAACAAGTTCTGCGAAAAGTAATTTGAGGGAAAAAAATGGCACTGAAGGGAATTCCCGAGGAGTGGTATTTTTTTTCTTTCGTAAATTGGAAATTGTATACATATTGAAGTATTAGCATTAAAATAGCAAGAAAAAAAAGTAAATAATATTGGTATATACATTGATGAAGCATGGAAAAATGTATACAATACAATTTTAATAAAATTATAATTCATAAATAATAAAATATGAATAAAATAATATTTGTAAATATTTTGTTTGACGGTTTTATTTTATTAATAGTATTATTTCAGACCAGTGAGTGCAGTGCATTTTAAAATAATAAACGTGTTTGGAATATAAATAAATTTATAATTTCGTATTTTTTATATTTATAAATATGTTCCAAGGTTTTACTTTTCTATATGGGATATTGGCATATTTCTTTTAATTTCATGACTAAAAATAATTTTAATTATAAAAATGTATTATTATGTATCTTTTTCTATTTTTTTGATTTCTTGGATTGCAGTGTACCAAAGGTTTAATTATTTCCTTTTTGCATTCCTTTCTCTTAATGACAGTATCGCTTTTAATTCCAAAATTGAGCATATGATTCAATTCGTCGTACCTTAAATCAACAACTGTTACAGAAACTCTTATCGATCGCGGGAAATAGTGTTTAGATAGGAGGCAGTAATGATTTAGTAGTATTAGTTAGTCGTCTTTGTCCAGATTGTTATTGTACCCAAAACGCAGCATTAATTTCATCCCAATAAATCGATTTCTTGTTAAATAATCTTGCATAAGTTTACCGCCCCAATCTTTATCAATTGCTCAGTACTACTGTTCTAGTGACAATTGATGGCATTCAGACAACATAATATACTGGAAGAATTTCAATTTATGATTGTTAAGTCCAAGAATTACATCATTTTCTATTTTGGCAGCATACTGTGACATTTCCTTTCTGATGTGTTCTACGGTATCGACGTTGATAAAACGTTTGAAAGTTCCAATGGTATCACGTACCTTAATGATTCCTCAGTTTTCTGGATCTGGATCTCACTAGGCCCGTTGTGACCCCTGGCTGGGACAGCCCCCCGTTGTTCTATCACTCATTTAGCCACCCAAGTTGACGAGCAAAGGACAGCACAACGCTTGGAAGGGTTTTCCTAATGTTGGCCATGTACGGTCAAAGCTCCCTTAGCATGGACTCTCTAAGGTGGGCGAGAGCTGGGGAGGTGGTTAACACATGTTCCACTGTCTCGTCCTCTTCTTCACATGCTCTACATATGGGGGTTTCCACCAGGCCTATTGTAAACAAGTGTTTCCTTAGCTGACAGTGACCCGTAAGTCGCAGATAGTATCCAGCTGTTTTCAGATTGGGTGATCGCATTGCTTACTTGGCCTGCCTGCAGCCTTAGGTGTTGGCCCAATGTTGTTTTAGCGTCTTGAAAGTGTTCTGTTTGAGGATGTCAGTGAGGCATTTTAGTGTTGGCGCGATCGGAGGCCCGTCCGTGGTATCACTGAGAGCCGATGCAGTCCGCGCCAGTTCGTCTGCCTTGCTGTTGCCTTCTTCATTATTGTGGCCCTTGACCCAGCGTAGCTCAATACTGTTTGATTGTGCTGCTTGTTTCAGGGTATTGTGACATTCTGTTACTAGTCTTGAGGTGATCTTGTGACCACTCACTGCTAGTATTGCTCTCCTACTGTCTGTAAGGATTTGGATGTTCCTATCACGGATGTCACGGTGTAGGATTTCTTTTGCTTAATGGATAATGCCAACGATCTCTGCTTGCAGAGTAGTTGTGTGCTTTTCTAGGGGTATAGCTAGTGATAGGTTAGTAGTAATGGATGTATTTATTATTTTAGGTAGACAGAAAAGCAGTACCTTAATAGTTTTCTATATATTTGCGATAGCCACTGTTAAAGATTGGATTGTTGTAACTTAACTTTTGTTTCTTAAAAAAATGATATAAATAGAGCATGTTTAAAAATAACTGATAAACTAATGTTCTGGAATTCCATATGGACTACGGCGAAATTATTTTGTAGTAGTACTAATTCATTACAAACATTCTCAACAGCTTCAAATGGTTTATATATTAAGTTAAGTTTAGTCTATTTGCTTCGCAAGATCTATTAGAAATACTTACATAAATATTAAATCACTTTAAAATTTAGTAATAAATGTTGAAGTTCACTGCTTTTTGTGTTCTGCTACTCGGCCTATTTTACTTGTTAGCTGGTGATGATACTTATCCGGCGATTGTAGCAATTGAGGCAATCGTTTGGTTATTTCTGGTATGTTTAAGTTTAAATTTTAAAGACCTTAATTATTTTATGTACTTGTGGCATAGTTAGCATTTGGTGTATTAGTGGTAACATATATAGAAGAAAATTCGTCAACGTAGGCGTTAGCACTTTCTACGCTATCCATAATGATTTAATGCTTAAAAATCATTCATTATTTTAGCTTGTAGGTGTATTACTCACATCAGATTTAAAATTAATTAAATAAATTAAAATTAACTACGGATTATGTTGAATATTTCCATAGTATCGTTACCGAATGCAGCTACATATTAAATAGTCCCTAGGATCACATAAAGAATTATATTTGGCAAGGGCTACATTTTTGTTTCTCAGTAGTGAGTTTAATCATGGTTTTATTCAACTACAAACAATTAAATCATTTCCTTAAGGAATTGTTTATAGTATTAAAATAGTGGCCCACCTAAACTTAAACCAAAAAATTTTAATATCTGAGTAATAAAAGTTTTCCAAATCTATTAGGGAAGTATAGTGCCCTCAAAAAGTGTTCCTATTGAAACACCTCGAGAAAATCAAAGATCCGACATATACTGTTTGTAAATCTATTAACCTGAAATATATTTAAAAACAAAAAAAATCTAGTATCATAGTAGCAAATTCTTGAATGTTGTCGGCGTTTACTTGGTGGTACATTTTGATTAAAATAAATAAATAAAACACTTTTCACTCTGTTTTATTTATTTATCATATTAGCAGATTTTTTAACTATAATATAAAGTTGTTCATTCAATCATTTTTCTTAGAAATCATGATTTACGTAAAGTGAAGTCGAAATTCATTTATATAAATCATGACAATTAAACTTTTGTAGGTAGTCACTATATTTTTTTCCAAATGATGTTCAGTGTGAACTAACCTTCAAACGATACATGTCAAAATTTGATAGTGATCGGAAAATTGGTTCGCGAGTTAGGTTAGCATTTTGAGTAAAGCAACTTTTGTTAATGGAAAAAATGGATAAAAGGGAATAAGACACTGTTTTTAATGGGAAAAAATAGTACTGGAACAAAAACTTAATAGCTCAATAAGTTTTATCCGGATTCTGTTTCAGCGGAAGCAACCAATCATAAGTGGTTTGCTAAATTCCGTACAGACCATATGGGCATCGAAGATGATGAGTGCAGTGCGCGTTTAGAAGAGGCAGTTACAGACGAAAACCTTAAAAAAATCAACAAAATAATATGAATCACCGTAAAGTGAAGTTGAACTAGATAGCCGAGGCTCTGAAGATATCAAAAGAACATGTTGGACATATCGTACATGAATATTTTCGCACGCGAAAGCTTTGTTCCAATGTGGGTGCCGCGTGAGCTCACAGTCGATTAAAAACTACGTGTTGGTGATTTAGAGCACTGTTTAAGCAACATAAACAGGGGATTTTACATCGGTATGTGATAATGAATGAAACATGGATCCATCACCACACTCCAGGGTGCAACCGGCAGTTAACTGAGTGGTCTGCACTCGACGAACCCAATCAAAAGTAAGAAAAAACAAAACAGTCGGCTGTCAAGGTTATGGCGTCTGTATTTTGGGATGCGCATGGTATATTGTTCATCGATTATCTTGGAAAGGGAAAAGCAATCAACAGCGACTATTATATAGCATTGCTGGTGCGTTTGAAAGATGAAATCGTAAGACACGGTCCCATTTGAAGAAAAAAGTCGATCAAAACGATTGCTAAACTCAATGAATTGGGCTACGTATTAATACCCACTGTATTCTCCAGATATGGCCCCCAACGACTATTTTCTCTTTGCAGACCTCAAGGGTATGCTCACTGGAAAGGAATTTAGAACCAATGATGAATTAATTGTCTAAACGCGGGTTTATTTTAAGGCTAAAGACAAATCATTCTACAAAAATGGTAAAGAATAGTTGGAAGATAGCAATAATCGGTGCATCGCTCTCGAAGGCAACTGTTGAATAATAAAATTGGATTTTGCTAAAAAAATGTTTTTTTCTTCAAAATGATACGAACTTTTCAATCTATTTGTTATTGCATAAATGTTGTTTCTTATAACTTATAATGTAAGTCGTTGGCTGAGATCTTAAGACAACTTATTTTGACTAGAATAATTTGGTTTTTGGAATAATTCGTGGATTAAAAAAACCTCTTATATTCTTCAACATTTATTATTATAGATTAGTCCATATTTATGTTTATTTTATACATTAGTCTGTGAAATGTATCTACTGCGTTATTGGGCAAAACTTTTGCCATAGAATTAATAAATATGTATTTGTGAGTTCTGCAAAGTTGAGTAACTAAATAATTAAGCATACTGGCATTTAATATTTCTTAAATATCTTTCTCACTTATCTCTTGGTGAAACATTATGAAATATTAAACAATTGATCAACTTCTTTAGTGAAATGAACCAAGTGTTGATCACTTCTTTAGCTAGTTAAGCAAAGTTATATTACTTACTTCACTCTTTTATAACAAACAATTAAAATTTTCTCCCAACAATAATTAATGATCAGATATATTATATCAGACTTCCTAGAACTCTAAGTATTAACTTAAATTGTTTATAACCCAACAATAATGTATTATCTGTAATGCCTCTATATCATAGGTCTCCTAGTATTCACTTAAATCAAGTTTTCTTTTTTATTTTAATAATTTAACATTCTGAGTTAAAAAAATATATTAAACATATATATAATTTTTAATCGCTGAACGAGTTTGTCCTTTTTAGTCAAAATAATTTGTGCTATGTTGAAAATCAATGCTTAACTATAGCATAAAAATTCAATAGTTTCAACATGATATAAGGAACTTTCTATAATCTACTGCTTATATTTTAAACATTATTTCAATGTGTAGATATATTTTAATTGATATTTGTTACATTCAAAGTTTTGATAAAGTGTGAACATTAGTATTTGCAGTTATTATGAAGAAGTCCACAGTTTCCGATGCAACTATAAACTTGAATTGGTATTGCCGACAACTCATTGGTTGCTAAGTTTTGGGTTGAGTAATGATTCTATAATGATGGACACAAGAAAATTCATTGCTTTACTTGTTGTTTTATTTTATTATTACTCGTACATCTGGTAATAATAAAATAAAATAAAAACAAGTAAACCAAGGAATTTGATTTGAGATTGATTGGTTGTTAACTTGGAAAGACGTATATTTTACAGAAATTAGATATTATAGTCATGAGTTATTTAATTATTTATTATTTAATGTTAAAAAAACATTAGAGATGCATGTTATCATCAAATTGCACTTTTCCAAGAAAGAAACGGTGCCCATTTTGAACATTTATTGCATTAAATAATATTCAAGTTATAAATTTGGTTTTCATTTTTATCACGTGTGTATTGCGAAGAGATCTTTCAAACGAGGTGTCACTTGACATACCTTTCCATTAAAAAAAAGGTCGGTGGTGGGTGGGCAGTTCTGGGAACAGATAAATAAACTGCATATACATAGAAATGAGGGCAAGATAAAACAATACTGAACGTGTTTCGGGATTTTTCGCAAAAATCGCTGGAATTTTATTCCAGTTAAAGTTTCCACCGTTGTTGCGATTGCAGGCAAGGGAACGGGTCCTACTATAGAGTTTTATGACCCCTGATATCCTTAAATATGGGGAGTGATCCCTTGGTTTTTCTAAATTCAGTATTGTGTAATATTTGTTTATACATTTTATTGTTATATGAAAAATAATTATAATCTGCACATAACTCTAGGACTATAAGTTCATCCATGATACTTGGGTTTAAATGTCTGTTAAATAACATTTGGTTATCTAATTGTAATGTTTCCTAGAAGACGTTTAAAAATATTAGTTGCGTTAAATGTAATCGGTTTACATTGATTATTCATAATTAGAAAGTTTTTGAGAAAGAGATATCAAGTTTTTTTATGGCAGTAGAGTCTTAAAAGTTAATTTATGTTTCTTCCATGTTTAAATGCTATATGATGGACAATTAGTATTTGTGGGTACTGGTCTAATAGTAATTTTACTTATATATATTTTTATAAGAACATTTATGATTTATAGGTATGAGCTTTAGATAATAATGTTTAGAATTGAAACTTTTTACAGGTTTTGATTAAAGTTTCAAGTTTATTAGTGAGTTTTGAGATGGAGCCCGCTTTTAGCTTAATAATATCATTATTGTTTAGGAATGTATTGACTAAAATATTATATTAAGTTCTAGGTATACTATGGTATTGCCCTTATCTCCCACGGTTATTAATAACGAATTGGTTTTAATTTTCTACTGAATATATTGTAATGAAATATTTATGGGAGAAGCATTGTTTTTCTTTTATTGTGCTAAAAATTGTGTTCTTAGTTCTGTTACTATTATTAATTCCATTTAGTGGGACTGCTGATTTTACACTTCATTTTCCGCCGGTAGGAAAGTATTAAAATTCTTTATATAGTAAAGCAAGTTTTACTTTGCTGAATAGTATGTTTGATGTATTTGCCACTTTCGAATGAACTCTTAGATGCATTAATCTGTAGCCTTCTTTTTTCTGCGAGCCTTTAAATGTTCTTCTTTTGTGTTTTGGTTATTTGGTGTGTGAAAAAACTGATTTTTGCTCTTACTAGATCGTCCAAAATGTATCTAGATGATGCGCTAATTTATGTATAAATATGTGGTGACGCGTTTGCTAATACAAATTTTTTACTTGATCCAAATCCTTTCTTCTTTTTTAAATTTGTTTTTGCTGCTGGATGAGTCTAGGTTTTGCATGAATTTTGATGTTTTCGCATATTTAAGATATTTCTAATTGAACCGCATATTTATGCTTTTCTAATTTTCTATAATTCTGCCACGTTCGTTTAGATAATTCAATGTGTATTATATTTAGTGGGTTAATAAAAAGTAAGCTATTCTTTGAAAATGTATTTATTATTTATTAAACTATACAAATTGAGAATTTATTTCTTAAAAATATCCATCAGGGCAGCGTGGATTGATTGTATGTCACCTTTATTAGAGATCAATTTGCCGGAGCAAATTTCACGAATTTAGTCGCAGTGACGCACAGAGGGAAAAGCATAACCTGGTCAAAATATGAAGACGTGTAAGAATATTTTTCAAATTGTTTTTTTTATATGGTGTTTGGGGTCGCTGATTACGAATTTGATGTCAAAAATTTAAATTTCAAAATGGCGGACCCAATATTTATAAACATGTAACATATATAGTAAATGTCTATATTGATCTTCCAAAACGGATACATTAAGGTATATAGGAAATAGTGTTCACGGACGGCTCAAAGACCGACAAAGGGGTAGGAGCAGGTATATACGGCACAAAACCCGAGACAAAGATTTTTGTTAGTCTCACCAAGGACAGCGTGGTGTTCCAAGTAGAGGTGATAGCTCTTCACCACTGCACAAGAGAAATAGCAAGACAAGACACCAAAAGTAGGTCAATTGCACTCAGGCGCTGCTAAAAGCACTAAGCTCCACAAAGGTCGAATCTAAGCTAGTGTGGGACTGTATACGTCCTCGTAATGAACTTGGCTGTCACATGGGTCCCAGGACACGGAGGATATCCGGGGAATGACAAAGCAGACGAATCCGCGGAATCTCCAAAACCGCAGTCAAACGATCCATAAAAAAATGGGTGGAGACACAGGCCCATACCTGGTGGACGAACTCACCAGGACAGAGACAGGCGAAACAGTTCCTTAAGAAACAATCGCTAAAATTTACGACCGAACTTCTGAACCAAGACGAAAAAATGGCAAAACAATAGTAGGCCTGATAACAGGACGCTCAACAAACAAATGAGCAAAATAGGCCTGGTGGAAGAAGCACCATGCAGATTCTGCCTAGAGGAAGAAGGGGACTCGTTCCACATCCTATGCCACTGCGAGGGTCTAGCAAGGATTAGATATAAAAAGCTGGGCACTAGAAACCCAAGCGCTGAGACTTATACCCAAGCCCCTGTGGCAGGGCTAATAGGACTAATCAAAGAGGCAAAGCTAGAGCTGGTCATCTGAGATAAACAGGGATCCACAATAGATCTGAAAAGGTCGCGGTGGAACAGGCGCTGGTGCCACCCATATAACATCTATCTATCTATATATCTAGTGTAAAATACATTTTATAGACTCCGAAAACATATAGAAATGGTGTAACTTCAAAAATCGCAACCGCATTCGGCGTCATCTTCTTCCACTTCGTCATCGCTCGCATTATATCCCTCGATGTTTCCGTTTGGAGATTGCAGAGAAGAAATAAGTGAGTCTAACGATATGAGGAGACAGTTGAACACATCTGTACACGAAAACAACGTTTTTATTGCAGGCTTCTTGCCCTTCCTCTGATAACTAACCAATTGGAAGCGATGAAGCTTCCATGATGGCGTAACCGTGAATAAACAAAATGTATACGGAAGTCGGCATGGGATACTACGAGTACAATTCAACATATCGCTTCGCAACATCGACACTCTAATTTTTGAATTTCACAATATTGATGGCACACTTGCTCGACATCTCTTGTAACAAATTTGGCTCATCGCTATAATGTTTACATTGATACCCAATATTTTCGCAGACACTGGCACGTTTAAAAAAAAAACATCTACCTGTGTTACCGTCATTCGATGTGCCAAATCGGAGGGTTGCTTTACGCTTTGCGGCGTGTTCTTTATGTTATGCAGAGCATGAATACCATTTTCTCGTCCCCGCCGGATTTATATGTTTCATGCAGAAACTACTCCATGAATCTAATCCATGCATGCAAAGACGAAATACTGAAACAATGGTACTTTTCATTAATTTGTTTACTCGCAAATGGATCGATACTGTCTAAATCTTTAGGTGTTGCAGTAGAAATGTTACATCGCTAAGACAATGCAGTTTCCGTAACAAAACCATACAAAAAAAACAATTCCAAGAACAGTTTGAAAAGGAACCAGTGATTTGATTTGATTTTCGATGTGCAGATGCTCGGAACGACTATCGGAAATACGAACTTTTCAAGTTATTTTTCTAAGCGGAGAAACGCGGAGAAAATTTCTTACTACCTAATTTGTAAATATTTTACAATACGTAAATAATCTTTAAATTAATGCAAAATTTGTGAAGATATATTCAATTCATTCGTATGTATATGTGTGAAACTTACCTATTGGAGTGCAATCTATTATTATAAACCACAGATCAAGGCCAGAATTCTGAATTATGATTGTAGAACAATCCCAAAACGGGCACTTTTACTGTTTACGGTTTGCTTAATTTTGCCGGATTATTTAAAATCAGAGCATTCTACATCTAATTTTATGAACTAGTACTCGGTTGGCAAACTTTTTTTTTTTATTTTGGTCCGATTTTTTCATGCTTTGGTCCTCTGTGTGACGTTGCTCGTCCTACTGAAACCATGTTTTTTTATTATTGTAGGCTCTAAGTTTTGTAAGTAAGATACTAAGAAGTTGTGTAACATCTCCACAGAACACTCCGAATTGACTGTAACTGCATGTCCTCTTTCATCTTCAAAAAAGTAAAGGCCGATAATTTTTTGCGCTAAAACTTTACGAAAATATAGAGGTATCTGATGCTTACTTTTTGGATTCGTCGTACTAAACTAGTGATAGTTCTGCTTATTCACATGCCTATTAAGGTGAAAATGTACTTCATCTGAAAACAAGATGCTAGTACACTGTGAAATACGCTCAATTGTTTGGTTTACGAAGTCAAGTCTTTTGTCGATATCTTGGGGCTGTAATTATTATACCAATTGAATCTTATAATGGTGCAGCTTTACGTCTTTGAACATACACCCTATTATGATGCACATATAGGTTCAGATTGCTGAGAGCAGGCTTTTAAACACCATACATATTCTCTTCGATTCTTGACCATCTTGGTTAGCAATTTTTTTTTTTTTTTTCCAATGTCTTTAAATTTCCTTACTTATTTTCGAATGAGAAATTCTTTACGCAATTCTGATGCGAAATCACATTTTTTTAAAACTCCAACGCACAACGGGCATTCAGCTCTCGAGAAACGCTGCATAGCGACTAAATTTCCAAGAGTCAGACAATCCCTACGCCCTCGAATTCGGTCACGTAACGTAAAAAAATATAAACTTTCTTTTGGGACAACTTATTGATTTTTAAAGCCCTTACTTTGTCTCATGATCTTGATTATGAAGTAGGTTATAATTCAATCATTTAAGTATCATGAAATAATTACTTTTTATTGTGACTAGTTTCGTCCTATTTGGACATATTATACATACATACATACAATACATTTGTTACAATTCCTAATGAGATCTTATAAATTAGGGTTCAGCAGAATTACGTAAGTAAAAATTAAAATACAAATATTAAAAATTCATGATTAAATCAGTTCGGTTTGGTCGAGTTTTCGGGGATTTTTCAGATTAGATTTACATTTATGGATTTCCAATGATTCTAAGTAGTCTAGTTTTAAGCCTTTTTTGGAAACTGCTATATATCGATTTACTAAAAAATGTATAATCTATCTTAAATTTCTTATTTAAACATAAATATTTTGACGCAGAAATTAAAAAATAGATTCAAGAATTTTATTTTTGCTCACGTTAAAATTTTTCATTCTAAATATAAAAATTTTTGATTTTTTTATATATAAAATTTGCTAATCTTGCACTAAAAATCATTTTCTCCACACTTCATATTGTTGACACAATGTCTAAATACTTTGGTGATAGTATTTTTACTATGTATTTAATAACTTTACTTTATTTTATATAATCCGGAAAAAATACTATATATCAGTATGCATTATGTGTAAATAACACTTTCAAATATTCCGCAAATTAATAGCTTCTATTCAGCTTCTTATTTGTTGAAAACGTCTCCATCCTGGGGTTTATTGATGTGGATATTTGTTATAGAAGTCGATCTTGGTCTGAAATATAAAGCACGAATTCACTGCCGTTACATATAAGGCAAGTAATCGATCATTATCACCGAAGGGAGGCACTCGTCGAGTGGGACAAACACCGACTCCCTCCTATATTTAAGCTAATTGCCTCTTCCCTCGGAGTTCTGCTGTATTTGTCGAACTATTGCAACTTCTTTGCTCTTATTAATTGAAGTTCAATAGTGTTTATCATACACTCCGGTTACCTCGCACTCAATTTGATTAATGAAATTGAATTAGGCTAAACATTTTATTAATTTATATTGTATGGGCAAAAATATTTCGTTCTATTGTGTGAATATAATCAAATAAATAAATTTAATATATGCCAGAGAGAGAGAGAAAGAGAGAGAGAGATAAAGCACCTGTATGAATATATAATTAAAATATAATAAATATTGATTAGTCCGTCCATTTGAGTCTAATTGATTCTAATTGATGTTTTTTTAAAGTAATAAAGTTACTAGCTAGTATAGTTTAGTTTAGTTTATTTTTATTTTCTTTACAAGTCTTACTAAAATAATGATACAAAATAAAATAGAGTTCACAGTGCAGTGTTCTTCCACTCAACCCATTATTTCCTGTAGCTGACGATGAATATCCGCAGACGATTTTTGTCATTCAGGCTATATTTTTGCCATTGATGGCTTCTATTTTTGTTCCAATTTTAAGGAACTATTTTATGTTATGTATGTCAATATGACATGATAATGTTATAACGTTGGATTATTATTTATTTTCTCGTTCCATAGTAGATTTTGATGAATACATTGCTAAAAAGCTATTTTGGAGAATTGTTCATACAAGTTAAAATGGATATATTTTTTGTATATTATAAAATATAAAAATGATAAGCTTTAATAGTACTTTGCACATGTAAAACCAGAATTGAACGTGCGAGTTTTTAATTTCCAGTCCTGCGCTCTACCATTGAGCCATTCAGTGGCACTGGTGGCTAGAGCTTCAGAATAATCATTTTTATTTAATTAAAACACACTCTTTCACAGTAACACGAATTGCAAAGTGTCTAAGGGTACTAATCGTAATTATTAATTGCAAAATCATTAGGATTGCATTTAAGGTTATTTAAGAGATTATAAATTATAAATTTTAGTATTCATACAAGCATAATTACTAACACCTCTTGAACAGTTATGTCTCCGATTATAAACAACAGCGATATTATATTCGTTCAAATACAAAATATATTCCCTAAATTCTATTGTTATAAGTGATTAATTAAACGTAGTGTTTTATCATAATCCTATGGGTAAACAGAAACGGGCGATATAACATTGCAATCATAATATTCTACAGTTTGCTTATTTGAGTTTAGATTTTATTTATTTAGAAAGGATGTGTGCTGAAAACTAACTACTGTTTATCGAAGGGATTTAAAGGATGGTCCATACATTCACAATATGCGTATATATATTTTCAAAGATGAAATGAAATCTCTATGAATAATGCGTAACTAAGTACTTATTCTAATAAAATTGCTACACTAATACCAATTTTAAAATTAAATTCCATTATACATACGATATTATTAAAGAAGTTTCCTGTTAGTTCCTTTGAATTCTATAAAGGAGGCGAATAATTAACCTTTGTTTATATTCTACAAAGTAAATGAAGAGGAAATTACAATTCCTTATATAATATAAAGGAAAATAATAGGAAACATGAAAGATGCTTTCGTTATTTTATAAAAATAGTACAATCGTGTTCAGAAGTCCAATGATCTGGCGTGTTTTCTGTAAAGTTAATTTTCGGAAAAACATTTCACACAGTGGAAGAAGTTCGCAATAAATTCGTTGTGATCGCTTCCAAGGCGAATACTAGCAACCCCCGGTTAGATTTTTATCTTTCGGGGGCGGGTCCCGTTCGTCCCGGCTCTTTATTATTTATATGTCAATTTTGAGAGCGTTCCCCGTCCAATTTGGTGAGCTGGCACGCGAGACCAAATTCACAGAGCCGCGCCAGAGAGAGACGGCGCGAGGGCGCCGTCGCCGCCCCCAGACGGGCGAATTTTTATTTATTCGAGTCCCACTCGATTCCCCCCGCTCGCGCCCCCCTAACCTCCCCCTCTATCTCCCTGGCTGGCATACTCTTATCGATCGGGACGGGTCCACGCGCCGAGCAAGGATAGCGCCGCCTCATCCGCCGCCGCCACCGCCACGGGCGACTCTCTCGTAAAAATGAAGTTCATGCCAAATTGAAAAATGCAAAACGGTCGACGCGATGTGCGAAACGAAAGGGGTATTGGACGATAATTTTTTATACGTCCATTGTTAATTGAGTTGACGTTGGAATATTAAATCCTGCACGGGAATATGTTATCCCTTTAGATTTGTTCAATATTTGCAAAAGTCGAATAATTGTTCACCGATTTAAAAAGGATGATAAATGTGAAATGGAGTCATATCGATATGGGATTTTAACGTCAGCCAACGGTTATGATACAAATTCATAAGTTCCTATTCAGACAGACTACATTTTTATATTTTTTTATCATCAGAAAGACTTAGTGCAGTATATGTGAATATATTTCGTACTATATTATGATTTATGGCAATGTTTCTAATGTTTAAAAATTATTTTTTTAAATTGTTTTTATTTTAGGACAATTATCTGCACTCATTTATATTTATATTATGTACTTTGTACTTTTATGTTATCAGTTGTAATTATTGCCCAGAAGTACACACCAATTACTGTCCTTACCAATTATGAGGGAAATTAATTTAATTTTTGGCTTGATGAAAGAAAAACTGCTTAATTTCGATTTAACCACATTAAATAACTAATCGTTGTTGTCGATAAAAACATATGGAACCTTAAATTTATATCTAGTAGAGTTTTATTCAAGTTTATAAATTAAACCTTTAAGTACCTCAAGAAAAAAAAAATTGAAATCGCATAATTGCAAAGTTATTTACATTCGCATTAAGTTTGATATCCCAGCATCATCTATAGATACCATCTATAACATTTTGCAATTTAATTGAGTCGTCTAGATTGCTGATACTGGAAAATATCTTTAAGTCATCTGCTTTCGCTAGAGTATTGCAACATTTTTTGCACTGTGGAGAGTTGTGTAATAATTTTATTTTTCCATTTTTTGGAGATGTTTATTTTCTAAGAGTCTAAAAGCTTGATTACGTTTTTCATATCTATTTTAGAAGCTACGCCCAGGTTGGCCTAAAAATAAACTATTGCATTCGAAACACATAATTTGATAAACGCATGATGTCTTTAATGGATCGCTTTTATCTTTTGAATTGACTAATATATTAGATACTTTTCAACTGGGCCTAAAGGTAATTTGATTGTTATGTTTCCCAAGGGTGTGAGTTACTTCATCTATTGTTTTATCAAAATATGTTAATGTAATTAATTGATCTTATCTTTTTTTTCAATTTTTGCTTCTCGGGTATATATGGGTCATGCTGTCTATAATGTTTTTTGTTGATCAAAATTTGAATTAGCCCAATTGCAAAAAAAAACTTTATAATTGTGTCTAATTCTAGAGTTCGTTTCGTTATTAAGCAAAACGACTGAAAACGCTCTGCATATCTTTGAATGGTAGGAAGATAGTTTATGTGACATTGGGGAATTGGAATCGTAAGGGCTAGTGGAATTTGTATTTGTAGAATTTTTTTATATTTTAAATTAATTTTTTTATTATTGGGAGTTTAAGTTAAGCCTGAAAAATGTATTTGTTTATTTTGTAAACGATGTCAAAATGTATGTTCCTTTTTGAAAACTCTATGCTAAATATTTTTTCTTCGATGTGTGCCATAAATAGAGGCGAACTCATAACAAGACCTATAGTTTACTCGTAGAATTTAATGATTTGTCTAAAATTTCCTGTATAATTTCGAGGCATTCATTTGTTATACTATTTTAAAACATATTTGCTACATTAAAGGAAACAAGTTTTGAACTTAAAGAGTAGGAGTAATTTTTTTAAGTGGGTATAGAAGTTTATTTATTTATTTAATAACAGGAAACCCCTTTTACAATAAAGATATAATTACAAATATTATTTACATACTAAATGTATATACTAAGATAAAACTAATTAACTAAACTAACCTACAAGTACATACCTTTTAAACGTAGATTTAAACGAATTATATGAAGAATTATATATATCAAACCAAATATTTTCATTAAATAAGTTGGCACAATGCATAAGTCGTAAATTAGACGTAAACGTTTTCTCGCGGAATAATGGTTTGGATCTTAATTGACGAGTATTATCAGAAAAATAAAAATCTAGTTGTTCTAACAGATAAGAGCAATCAAACATGCCTTACTTCAATAAATTGCATTGATTTATAACATGCTGTAAATTGTTAATAAACAACAAAAATAAAATAGGGTCGCAGTGAGATCTCTGAGTTACCCCAGAAGTTACATGTATTGTTTTTGATGTAAAATTGTTAAGACGCATCTTTTGAATACGATTTTCCAGAAAAGATTGAATCCAAGATAATTTTAACTTATTAAAACCTACGGCAACCAGTTTGCTCAATAGAATGGAATGATCCACTCATTCAGCGAAGATTGAGTCAATCTGGTAGCATTTATCCAAAGCGTTTGATAGGTACTGTTTATAGCATAGCACGTTTGCGACTGTGGATCTTTTAGGGACAAAGCCATGTTGCTATCTGCGGCCAATTTATCCAACATCTTTGGAATGATTGATTGGAAACAAACTCCTCGATAATTTTCTACCAAATCAGGTTGGCCTGATTTGTATATTGGTATAATATAGCTATGTTTTTATCTTCTTGAAAATATACCTAGTAACTGCGATTTTGACATTAGTTCATAAATAGGACCACACAGAGAATAAATGCAGTGTAGCAAGAAAAAACTCGATATACCATCAGTACCAGAGAATTTACTAATATTTTGTTTTAAAATCAGATTAAATATATCTTCTTTAGAAATAGTGAGTATGTGGTCATTGATGGTGTTACTGATGTATGTTGAATTAGACGTATATTGATTTGTTGTTTCTAGTATGCACGGACGAAGAAAAATTGCAAAAAGGTTAACTATCTTTTCACCATCAGAGCCTTTGCATACCTCCAGAAACTACTAGGGTCTGAAATAAGTTTGGCTTCAATCGTTTTTAAATAATTTTTATAGAGCGACTCAGAAACGTCATTTTCGATGAAGATTGGAAAAAATTTCATTCATCATTTCATACATTGTTAAGTTCGCCTGACATCCATTCAGGATAAGTCTTATTAGTTAGACTAACTGTTGTTGAGGGAATATACTTATCGATGCCGGATTGAAGGGCAGTATAGAAGCTGTCTGTTATTTTGAAAATATTAGAGTCATTCATTAATTTCGACCAATTTATGGAATGAAAATACATGTTAAGACCGTCAAAATCAGCCAGATGGTACATGTAAATTTTTCTTTTTTGTAGCTGTGGACAGTGTGTAAGAGGCAATGAAATATCATACGCCGACTGGTGTTCGCTTAAATTTAAAAGAGTATTATCTGAAATCTAAAAATACTCCTCCCGAATTAGGAATGGTATTTATTTGAGTTGTATTCAAAAAATTGTAAAAATTAACGATAGACAGCTTTTGTATCAGAATTATTTAGCGATAAGATCATTATTGTTTCATTTCAATCATATTGACAGTAAAACGAAAATATGCTCTATATCTGAAATTGACATAATTTTTTAGGAATGAAAGCATTTTTTGATAGCAATTAATATACCGCCACCTCTAATATTACCTTTTGCAGTGCGATTAGTTCTAAATAAGTTATAATTATGTAACTAAAACTGAGCGCTTGATACAACCAAGTCTCTGTTAATATAATAACAACAAAATCATTACAATTCGACACAATGAGATCATTAAGTTTAGTTCTAATACCACCACAGTTTTGGTAATATACCATTAGTTTTTTTTAAACATTACCTGTAAGGGTACGTGGCTTTGCTGTTGCTATAAATGAGACGACGTTATTAAATTTGATGGCCAGATTTGTTTCACCGTTCTTGTAATAAGTTCACCTTTGACTTTCTTAAAATAGTCCATTTGTTTTTTTTCTTTCATGTTGCTCTTTAAAACTTCCTAGTTCATTTTGTAGAATAATTTTTAGAGGCCTGGGCCTGGGATTAATATTTAGGCCAATGAAGTCATCTTTAGTTTTGGTGGCGATATCGGTAGCACTTTGATTCTGGGAAATTGAAAAGCAGAACATTGCGGAGACGTTTTCGTCTCTCATCCATCTCTATAACAATATCTTCCAAATATTCTTCCTTTTTAGATGTAAAATCGAGCTGTTCACTTCCAGGCTGAGTACAGAAGTGTTCTAATTTCTCAATACGTGACTCCAATCTATCCAAGAATTTCGAGATGGTGTTCCTAATGTCTGTTTTAAATTCTTCAAATTTCTCCGTGAGAATTCTATTAAGACTTTCTAACTTGATTTCCCCTTTCCTTCGGACCGGTGTGGGATTAAAGCATTTTTGGCAAACCCAGTTATGTTTTGAATTATTAATAAATGTAATCTCAACCTCTTCAAGGCCTGTGCAACGAATATTAATAGATTTATTGCACTTCCCGTGGCATTTAATAAATGGTGTACCAGGGGTAACCCCCTGATTACATATTCCACATTTGTAGTGAATTTTTAATTGAACATTTTGAAACAAAATTAGTGAATTTTTTAAAAAGATAATTTTATTTTATTGCTAAATTAGGCGTGTAATAGAAAAATATCGTTTTTGAAGTTTCATTACGCCATAGTCTTATTTTAGTTTTGAAATTCACGAGATTCGAAAGAAAACTCATTTATTATTTATTGTTATTATAAAGTGTAGGATCTTTTTAGAGATATATGGATTTTCTTGTCTTATAGCATTTTTATATGTAATGTAATGTAATTTCATCATTATACTGATTAGTTTGTAAAATAACCGTTGAATTTGATATTGCGTTATGGTTATGCCTGATATTGTTTCTGTTTCCTTTTATAGAAACATGCAGATAAAAGTGTACAGGAACTAAATACGACTCCTAAACTATCAGTTTCTTATGTCACAAACGTAGGCAAGAGATCTATATGAATTATTTTTGATGTGCAAATTAATTTTCTGTTTTCAAACAGATGCGATATCAGTAGAAGTGACTTAGTTATGTTCATTCAAACCATCCTCGAAACGTAGAAGTATAACCAAGTGTACTAGGTTGACTCTGCAGAACTGGTATTAAAAGTCTGGGATTTAAGCTGACAAAGTGTTTGTCCTGAGAGTTTGTTGTATATCAGTGATACTTTGCATACATCCATGACCATTGTTGATCTCTGATTTTACCTTATCAAGTGTAGCAAGTGTTTTAATTAATTAAATGGCCTTTATCTACGATCGTACAGAAAGTAGACGCTTTTTGCATCAGTTTTCAGTGTAAAAGTTGCTTTTTAAAGCACTAGTGCTTTTTTACGTTTTTTTTGCACGGTAATGTCAAACTGTTTTTATTGCACAGAAATGTCAAATTTGACAGATGAATGAATAGCACAAATTTTCGACGAAAAACTTAACTTTTTATTAATTGATACAAATAACTAATAAACTATGAATAAAATATATAATACAAACGAAATGGCAGATTTAGGAACTCCGTAGATTTCATTTAATGCAAGTCGAAGCGATTACAATAAAGCGAACATTTTTCCCATAAATAATAATGGCGGCCGACATTTGTACAACTTGTTTACTGGTTGCTAAGTAACGCTTTCATTGGTGCACTGCGGGTAAAATATGTTTTCATTAACTGAATTATTGAAATGGCATTAAAATATTACTCATATGAATATATTCTTTGAAATCCTTTACGATCGAAGATAAAATTTTGTAAGGCACACGTGTAAAAAGTTTCTTTATTGCACTCCTGGCTTTAAAAAAACTCGCTCGTTCCTCGCTCGTGTTTTTAAACGCCAGTTCGTGCAATAAAGCATCACTTTTTACACTTGTACCTTAAATAACTATTTTGTGCATACACTCTAATACTAATTATACAAAGATCAACCGATGATGATGGTGATTATTTAAAAGATGATACACGTATACATTTTTAAGTATGCAAGAAAAAAAATATTTATAATTCGAAAGGAAAATGAGATTATACTTGTAAAAAGAGTACTCAGATTTTTAGTGATTTTTTCTCGAAAAAAGTATTGTTTTGCATTATATTATCAAGTATTATCATAAAATATCTAGCAAGATATCTTTATGTTTTATGTCATGCTATTAATACAATTGCAGGAGCATATAGCAGATGTACATTGCTTTTTACAATTATTTGTTAATAATCCTTTTAGAAATAGACATATTAATTAATTATGAAAAGCGAAATTTTCTTAAAACTTTGAGCTTAAATTTCAAAATAAATCTGCTTATAGAAATATTAATAACATTCTCTAAAAATATCGTTTTGTTTTTTTTATAACTGTATGTAATTTATGTGTTTGAAGAAGATTATCAAATTTCTTAAAATTATTACGTTGTTCACATTTTTCTCTAATCTAATTTCTAGATTAAATGACGTTTGAAAATATGTTGCAAATGCAGTCTATATACTTGTTTTTTAATCAATCCAAGCCTAAAAAATAATTAGCGCCAACTTCCCATCATAAAAAGATCCATATAAACAGGAACACACAGGAAGTGATAGAATATAATAAATTATTTATTTATTTATTTAAATTATTTTACTTAGGATCTACAATTTAGATTTCGATTTTTGTAATTGTTCGTTTTGAAATGCTTTCTAGCTTTCAAGTTTTTGTAAAATTCTCTTAATTAATTAGTAGGTTTCAAGTTAAATTTCTTGATTAATTCAGAAATGCGTGTCTCCAAAAGATAATATGTATTCCTTTCATATTGATTAAAAACCTTTCTCGGAAACAGTTTCTCCCTTTTTATCAATGACGTGTACATGTGGGTGTTTCATGTGCGAATTATGGATGATTACGTCATCGGCTTTCCACTCCGAAGGGTTTGTCATATTAAGTAACAGCAAACATATACATATGTCTATTTTTTTTTTAACAAACACACATCTAAGCAATCATTTAATAATATTTTTCTTCTCCTATAATGAAATAACATAATTATAGGTTACTTTTTGATTATGAAATGTAGTACATTGTATGTTATGTATATATTATATATTAATTGTCATAGCAACCATTGTAGCACTAGTGCTACAATAATAAACAGGTGAGGGATATTCCTATAGCATAGCATTAATAATATTAATATTGAATACTAAACGATTTTTATAATAAGTACATGTGAATTTTCTTAAATTCAAAAAAAAAAGTTGTTCAATTACACGCAAATATTATACGAACATTATAAAATTTATAACACACAAAACGTCAAAATAAAAATGCGAGTGTATTGAAATTTACGCAAAAAAATGGTAAGTAGTAATAGTGAGAGTAGTTTTGTTAAAAAAATTAATCCCTACGGTAAATGTTCCATCATATACATGTTCTCCAAGAACATTCTATAACTGTATCAATATCTCGTATATTTTTAATAAATACAAATTTGTTCAATATTAATAAGTAGAAATATATATTTGTATTTTTTAATTCATATGTCTACGATTATAGTGTACAATTCGCATACAATGACCATTGCCCACTCGTATGAATGGAATTTCATACTCGTGAACAATGAGTATCATTGTATGCTCATTATACAATATACTATAGTAATTTATATAAACTACTAATGCAGTTACCATATCACACTGATTTTTTAGTTGGGCTTTAGGCATATGCGTTCAGCACCGTATCAATACAGAATACAGCGTTGGCAGCAGACTTTCCTTCCTTTTCCTTTTGAAAAAAAAAAGAATTATTTCTCAAAGATTTCAATTAAAATTTACACATGAGATTGATTTCAGTTGTAGAAGTAATTACAGAACATTGCTATGAGTAAAATCTCTTAGCTTTAAAGACCATACATATCTTGAGAATAGCAAACGGTCTAAACTAATCCGAGAACAATATAAAAATTGTGAAACAACACCAAGAATTTAATTTACCTTTAATTAATTTAAAGACAAATTTATACGATAGTTTATATACATACTACAAGCAACAAGGATGAAAATTGAAGTCAGTAAATTCGTAACGGAATATTAAATATTGTAGGTCTTTTATAAAATCTTTAAACCGCATTGTGATTACGATCAGAAGAATTGAAATGTAAATGGAAATCATAGTAAAGCTACATATTTATACGATAGTTTATATACATACTACAAGCAACAAGGATGAAAATTGAAGTCAGTAAATTCGTAACGGAATATTAAATTGAAATTGGAAAACAAAAGCTGACGGGATATGTAGCGAGGGAAATGTAACAGTTTTGTTTAGTGCAAACGGATATTATTACAATCTGTATTTGCTCGCATTGATAAATCTAGTAAGATGGATCTCGTAGTCGACGGCACATTAAGCTATCGACTATACAATCACCACTTTTGAAATTGAATCCAGTTTGTGTGCATCAAGCTATTGAATTGAACCGGATTTATTGCCCCACCCCCCCTCCATGTGTCCCTGGGAAGTTAATGTCTCACAAACTTCACGATATGAGTGGGGGCGTCATTAAATTGATTAGAATCTCAATCAAGGATAAGGGAAATCCGCGGAAGCAGCCGACCGAGATTGTGCTGAAGAGGGTCTGAGAAGATAGTGGCACTGGCGCTACCTATTTTAATAATTCAAGGAGTCATTACTGCAGCTATAAATCTACGTAAATTTCGCCTGCCTGTATAAACGGGGCCGCCATTACGTCTGCGATAATTTCCGGTGACGCAACTAAACTAAGGCGCTCGTCAATATTCATCAAACAAAATACATTACTTCATGGAAAACTAAATTATCATCTTAACAATAAATTGTAGCGCAATTGCTTTAATATTAATTGAATCAGATAAGTTTCTAAAATGTTTTTTTAATTTATAATCAATGAGGCTGGTTACTCATTATAAATAAACTTTGTTAAATACTTTAATTGTATTGGCTGGTAATTGTTGAAAGTTCATTTTAAATGCACTGTTAGGTTTTGTAGCCTAAACACAAACTCTCAAAGAGTATTATTGTAATAAAAGCAACAATACTCTTTGAAAGTTTGAGTTAAGTTACAAAACCTATTGTAATAATCCTGAAAATTAAGAAAATACCATTATAAGCAACATCTAGGACTATTTAGAGTGATTTTATGAAATCATCATTCATCCTTGTATTTCCCACTTGATAGTATAACTTTTAATAACATATATTTCTTAGAATCAACATTATTCTTGCTCCTTAGGAAACTTTGGCGACCGCCATGTTGATGATTGTTCTAAAGCTTTATAAACCTAGCACTGAGGAAAACAAACAAAAAAGTCTGCGTGGCTGTTGATGCAATTAAGCTAGGTGGTAACTGTTTACTAAAGAATCTAGCAAAACTTTTTAATCTCTGTCTTTTTAAAAACACCATACCAGACAAGTGGTACAACGCCATCGTGATCTTGATGAATAAGAAGGGAGATTCAGCCGAACTGGAAAACCATCGACCAATGAGCTTAGTTAGTCACCTTTATAATCTCTTCACGAGAATTATTACCACACGACTGGAAAACAAATTAGATTTTTTATTAACCAATGGAACAGGGCGGGTTCCGCAGAGGTTTTAAAACCAATGACCATCTTTAAAGCATCAAAGCTGTGATTGAAAAATCAATTGAATACTTCCACAAGTCCTTTGACACCGTTGAGCTGAATGCAGTCTTCGACTCCTTACAAAAATACCGTGTTGACTACCGCTACACTAAACTAATATATAACATGTATAAAAATGCTACCATGATGGTAAAGCTGTATGATAACACCAACCCCATAAGAATCGGTAGAGGAGTACGACAGGGTGATGTGTCTAGGTCAAGCTAAAGGTTAATATATCAAAAACAAAATTGATGACAAATCTGGTCCCTAGTGGAAATGTTACTATTGGTGACTGTGAGGTGGAGCTGGTAGATAAGTACACATATCTTGGTCACGAAATACGAATCTCGAGAGACAACCAAACATGCGAATTAAAGAGAAGAATTGCGTTTGCTTGGGCTGCATATGGCAGACTTGGAGATGTGTTTAAAAGTTATCTCCCAATTTGTGTAAAACGAAAAATTTTCAATCAGTGCATTCTACCGGTTATGACCTACGGCACCGAAAATTTAATCTTGACAGTCAAATCTGATAAGAAGCTCAGAATAACACAACGCAAGATGGACAGATCGATGCTCGGTGTGTCCCTTCGTGACCACGTCAGAAATGAAGACTTACGAGCGAGAACAGGAGTCATGGATGTTATATACCAGGTGGCTAAGCTAAAGAGGAACTGGGCTGGACATGTGGCCCGCATGACAGATGGACGATGGACAAAAAGGCTGATCGAATGGAGAGCAAGAGTCGACAATAGAAACAGGGAGCGCTCACAGTGGGCAGAAATGGTGGAGGCCTATATCCAGAAGTAGATGCAAAGGGCTGATTGATGATGATGATGATGAAAGCTCTATCGATCTTATTTCCGCGTCAAGGAGATCAACAGCGGTTATACCAGTCTTCGTCTTATCCACAATTTTCCTTCTATTTTATCTTCCAAAATCAGTTATTATTAACCCAAGGCTTTTAATTCAAAACAAAAGGTGTTAATGGATTTTTAGAAAATCAATCAAGTATTAAAATGCCATTGTTTACGCTTCTCTTAAGTGAGTACTAATACTCTTCTAATTAAATTATAATTATAATAGCATCCAACTAACTCACTAACAATAATTCATCGTATACACGTCATCATCACTTAACTTACGCATATCAACAAGATGTGAGTTTAGACTATCAATCATGTTGAACCACTGGTACATTTGCTTAATGATGGAATAGAATTCCTACCGCATTAATGTCAGAAAAATCTCAAGTTTGCATTCAGACCAGTTTTATTTTATTCAAAATCTGATCTATAAATATTCTTCAGTAAGTTTTTTTATGTTAATAAATGAAAGGTAATAAATGTATTTTAATGGCATCTGTTAGTAAACATTATTCCTATAACAAAAAATATGATAGACGAAGAAATACTTTTCACAGCAGAAATTTGGGTCAGGTAGATGACAAATAGCAAAAAAGAATACAGAGAACGGATGCTAGATTATTGATTACAAAAAAAAAAACAAAAACAACGTATATCTTCAATTACTTGGTCCGAAGATATGATATAGCAAACTACAATAGAAGATGATTTTATAATAATATTACAATCAGTGGATAAAGGCGTTGTTTGGTTTGTTAATTATGTTATAAGAAATTATTCAATTGTGCTACTGATTTCTTGGATACTTCCAAGTCTAGATGTATTATACAGCGGCAACAAATAAATTGAGACTGCGTTTTTCGCTTCATATCTCAAGCATCTTGTTTAGTTTTGCTTAGATTTTAGACTCAGTTAAGGTAACAAGTTTTCTATTTTGTTGATTGAGAATTATAACGCTTAGTCTTAAAAGTTCCAGAAGAACTATTAAAAAATCAAATTTATAACATACATTCTACTACCATCCTGCTAATCTGACTTTTGATCTTTCATAGCTATGCAACAGCATTATTGACAATAATGTACAGTTTGTTGTCATACCCTTTAATGTGTTTATGGTAGAATATGATGATATTTAAAATGTATATTATTATTTTTTCAAAAAATTCCTCTGCAAGATTGTCAATAATTTAGCCCAAATGCAATACGCACAGCTTTTTTTGTAGAATAAATATTTTGTTTGCAGTTGCTTTGTTTCCCCAAAATATAATGCTTTCAAATTTTGTCGTATTGGCGGTCTTGACTACAGATTTAGTTAAATATTTTATCTACGATCGTACAGAAAGTAGACGCTTTTTGCATCATTTTTCATTGTAAAAGTAGCTTTTTAAAGCACTAGTGCTTTTTTACGTTTTTATTGCACGGTAATGTCAAACTCTTTTTATTGCACAGAAGTGTCAAATTTGACAGATGAATATATTTCGACGAAAAACTGAATTTTTTATTAATTGATACAAATAACTAATAAACTATAAATAAAATATTTAATACAAACCAAATGGCAGATTTAAGAACTCTGGAGATTTCATTTAATGCAAGTCGAAGCGATTACAATAAAGCGAACATTTTTTCCATAAATAATAATGGCCGCCGACATTTGTGCAACTTGTTTACTGGTTGCTAAGTAACGCTTTCATTAGTGCACTTCGGGTAAAATATGTTTTCATAAATTGAATTATTGAAATGACATTAAAATATTACTCATAAGAATATTTCTTTGAAATCCTTTACGATCGAAGATAAAATTTTATAAGGCACACGTGTAAAAAGTTTCTTTATTGCACTCCTGGCTTTAAAAAACTCGCTCGTTCCTCGCTCGTGTTTTTAAACGCCAGTTCGTGCAAAAAAGCATCACTTTTTACACTTGTACCTTAAATAACTATTGTATAACTCTCTCAAACTATATGTTATGGAATTCAATCTATTTTTCTTTATTTTAATTTGATGGAGCCAATTTGATCTGTTATCTACCTGGACTCCAAGAAATTGTATGGAGTCTGATAATTTTATTGGAGAGTTGTCAAGCATAATTACTTTTAATGGTGCCCCTGAATTATATTTATCAAATAGAAGCACTTTTGTTTTTTTTCAGTGTTTATGATTAATTTAATGTTAAGAAGCCATTTAAATCCGTTATTAGATCATTTAAATGTGTACCAGAGGAGAGAAGTTTGGGGTTGTTGAGAGTAGAAATCAAATCATTGATGAAAAAATGAAAATAAGGTCGGTGCTGTTAAACTTCCTTGGGGTATTCCTCAATTTATAGCTGAAGCCTCAGATTTCACAAAAATTTCGTTTTTCTCTATCACCACACTTTGAATGCGGTTGTTTGGGAAAGATGAAAACCATTTATAAGAAATTCCTCTAACGCCGGCTTTTTTCAATATTGTTAATAAGATTTTGTGATCAATGCAATCGTACGCCTTAGTTAAATTGATGAATATACCCATGGTTAGTTTTCTTTTTTCCGCATGGTTTAAGACCTTTCGCATGAATTCGTAGATCGTGGTGGATGTAAATTTCCCTTTTCGATAGCCATGTTGCTTTTTGTTTATGATGTTAAATGATTATGAATGAAAATTATTTTCAAATATTTTGGATATATAATATATTCTGAATAATAAGTATGCCCTTGGATCCCAGACAATTATAATGTAATACCATAAAAGTACGTACTAAACATTGATGCAACTTCTTTCGATGTTCCTACAACATTAAATGTTGACCATTTTGTGTTGATTCACCTTGAAGTAGTTATATAATTTTTTAAATTTATGAATATTTTTACTATTGAAACATCTTTTGTGAGTTTTGTGATTTAGAGTTTCACGAGTGTTTGAAATTTGGATCATTTAAGCCAGATGATCGGAGATATGCATATTTTTGATGCCTAACCATACATCAGGTTGGTTGATAAATTTATTTCTGTACAATTTGATGATGTACTGGTTATCCTTGTCGGTTCATGAAATAATTGTTCATAGCATGTTAGAAGTTGAATTACATTTTGTTTTAGGTTAGTATTATTTAGAAAATCAATTTTGAAATCACCGGCAATAATTGTTAGTTTATTTTTGTTATGAATTGTAATCACAAGTTGTTCCAATTGTTCAATAAAATCTTCTACACATCCATTTGGGGGTCTCTATATTGCTATGATAATTATGTTGCTTACCGCATCTACAATATGTATTGCCGTACATTTAAAGTAAAAATGAATATTGATACATTTTCACTTTTTCAGTGTTCCGTTACGCACAGTACGTCACAACTATTATTTTTTAATTCCGCACTAGTTCATCGCTACACTAGCCGGTTGATTGTACATTTTGGTGAATAACTGTTAAGTTGGTTTTTGATTTTTTCTTTGATTTAGGGAATGTTATTCTTTCCGCTTTGTTTTGTTTGTGATCTGTTCTCCGCGATTTTGTATCTAAGTTCTGGGACTCTTTCCACCGATCTGATGAAAAAAAAAAAAACAGTTCCACATATATTTCTTTTGGCCATGTGCTAGGGGTCCATAACTTTTCTAGGTGTTCTATGGGGAAGGTTAATTTGAAGGTCTTTTAATCATGCGGGGGCTTTGAATTAATTTCTTCAGATTTAATATTTGCAACGTTTTTAGATTTTAGATAAACTACTATTGTTTTTGTTGTTGTTTAGGTGCTTGCGTTGTAGAGATGGAGGTAACCATATCTAGGCGCTCCTTGGAGGAATGAATTGCCATTCGTCCATTGGATTCTATGATCAATTCTTTATTTTTGTTCAGGTTTATCCACACTGACCCATTCCATCGTCTCATTGATTTTGGGTGCATTTAGGCCTGTAGTTTCTTTCATTAGTGTTTCTTGAAATATTTTCAGTTTCTTTGTATGAGTCTGATTATCAGATTGTTTTTTAAATTTTATTTTCAGATTTTTTCAGTCTATTATGCTTGACTTTTCTTATCGGTTGAGTGATATTGATTGTTTTGACTGTTTCGCTGTGTTTCTATGTCACTGCTTGACTTACAATGGTTTCTATTGTTTTGTTGATTTGATTTTAATGTATGCAGTTTTACCTACTGGGTGACAGATTGCGCTAGCATTTGGAATGTTTACAAATTCTTTCTGTTTTAATTTAACTATTTGTTGTAATAGTAGGTTTGCATTTTCTTTTAAAACATTATTTTTGTCTTCCATTTCTATTATAAGTTTATTCAAAAGTTTTACTTGGTGTTTTAGGTGTTCATTTTCCGTGTTTATATTAACCTCAAAATGAGCAGTCGTTGCAGATCAAATGAGTACCATCCATGGTTTTTAGGCCATTCTTCTTTGTGCAGCTTTTAAATTTTACACACTGTAGTTGTATAACCCGAAAAGTACATTTTCGTCGAGCGATATATCATCGTTCGCCATCTTTACTTTACAGATTTAACAGATGTAATAATCACAGCAATTGATGCTGAAAAAACAACTGCTTTAGTTCTAAGTGTTTGAACTATTCTGTTTAAGAGTTATTTATCTAATAGAATATAATATGTTTAAGCAGTTAACTTTCTTAGTGTTGTACCACAGGGGTCAATCCTTGGTCCAAATGTATTCACGTTTTATTCTTATCTAATAAAAACCTTTTCTGTATGAATACTTTCTTCAAAAAACCAAAACAAAGAAGATGGACATGGAAAAGCTCAGAAACTAAGACAAAAAACGAAATAGACTACATTATCTCAAATAGAAAATATATAGTAATTCGTACTGGAAGCGACCACAGACTGGTAACAGCAAAAAATATATATCAATATTAAAAAAGAAAGAAAGAAGATGGTACAACAAAAATGAATTACGACCCTAGAAATACTCAGACAAAACGAAATAATATATCAAGATCTACTAAAAAGAAAGCTAAAAGCTAAATAAATGATTTGACAAACCTGATCACCGAAGATTTATCCGAAAAACAGAAAAAAGACATTCAAACTACTAACAAAAAGCTGTGCTACATTGTAAAATACCAAAAGAACCATAAAATCAATAAAGACAGCAGCATACAGATCAATGATTCATAGATTATTTTCAATACCGATGGACAGCACTAATTTTAATAAAGAGTTAAACATTATTTATACAATAGCTGAAAATAATGGATTCCAAAAACCAACTATTGAAAAACTGTTTAATTGTGGAGGCGTTTACTTTGTGGTACATCTTGAATATACTGAAGAAAGAAAACAGGATCACTTTGTTTTACCACTTTTTATTTAACAAAATACATGTGACTATAGTTTCGACTATCAACTAGTCATTATCAAACATAAAGTGTTTAATATTACGGAGTCTAACATATTTATATTAAGCAGTTGAATAGAGGCGTGTACATCAGGTCTACCTGGTCGTTAAGCAGGGAAATTCCCGGATTATTCTTAGCTTTGAAAATTTCCATGGCTTCTAGTAAATCCATTTTGCGTCCTTTATCCGTTAAGTGGATTACCGAAAGAATGTCATTTTCAAAAGGGTGATTCGTTTCTAGCAAGTGATTAGCAAAAGTTGAATTATTATTTTTCTGACAAAATGATTTTTTATGTTCGTTCAATCTAATTCGAAAATTACGACCAGATTGGCCGATGTACACGCTTTTACAATGGGAACAAGTGAGCTTGTAAATTCCGGATTTGTTCATGATGTCAATTTCAGTTTTACAATTAAAAATAGTTGAACTTAATTTACTATAGGGTTTTAAACAAATATTTACGTTACATCTTTCAAGGACTTTTTTAATTTTAGTGCTTACCATTCCGAAATAAGTGATTGCTTTGAATGCTTTTTTGTCTGGTTCTGTTTTTGCATATAAATATTTACTGAGACGCTTCATTTCCGATTTATGAATTAATTTATTAATTGTCTCTTCTTTATATCCATTATTAATTGCAATATTTTTAATTGTGCGGATTGAGCCCTCAACATTCCTTTAAGTCCTCAAGCCTTTACCAACGAAATCCGCACAATTAAAAATAATCAACAGATTCGAAAAAATGGGCCTCCTGCTAAACGAACAAATTGAACTGTCAAACTCCCCACTACTTAAAATATTTACCCCTCCATAGTTCCAATAGTGTTAATGTATATATATATATAGTTCTAAATTTTCTAATTTTATTGTAAACTTTCATTCACCTGAAGAAGCAATAAATTTGCGAAACAATTGTAGTGAAAATAAACACCCATTTTGAAAATCTTAGTTATTTACAACTTTAATATACAAATGAATATGGATTTTCAACATCTCAACGCCTTATCTATCAACCAATAAAGACACCTTACAAATGATAGACCAACGAAGAAAAATTGATAAACACTCCAACGATTATAAAAAAACTAAACAAGACGATAAGTAAGAAAATCCGGAAAGATGTTAGAAATTGCAATACTAATAAGATAACAGAAATCATTGAAAATTATAAATACATGAAAGTGTTAAAAAATATGCAAACTAATGGGAAAACAGAAATTATACAAATAAAAGATAAATATGGCAAAGTACAACGAGAGAAAACAAGTATAATTATTATCATTCATAAATTTCACACAGATATGCCAACAGATCCTGCAAAACAGACACTTACAACGATCATGAATGTAAATTCCGAGGATATACCTGAAATAGACATTGAAGAAATCAAATCAGCCCTAAAACAAATGAAAAATGGGCGGGCACAGGGCGAAGACAAGATTACGAGCGATATGTTAAAACTAGGAGGCAACGCTCTACTCGAAGCCGAAAAAATCTTACTAAATAAATGCCTCCAAAATTCCGAAATTCCAACAAGCTGGCTAATCGCGCATGTAATGTTACTACATTAAAATAGAGACAACAACATAGAGAACTACAGACCGATAAGCCTCTTATCACACTTCTACAAATTACAAACTAAGATTATTACAACTAGACTAACGAACAAACTTGACTTTTATCTTCCATTTGGAATTCGTCGACTATCATTAGGCGTTTGACTCTATAGAATTATCAACAATCTTCAACGCAATAGACGATGATAATATCTCATAAAAGTAAGATACTATGAATTTCCACTAGAAGTAGTTAGGAAATGGATTTCTTTAGATTGAACCTGGCAGTTCTCATACTTCTAAAAGAGCTCTTGACAAAGATTCACCATTCAGACTTCAAGAAAGTTAAAGGATTACATTTTAGAAAAAAATAGTCTCTGGGCTAAAACCAAATCCAACTAGAAGGTGCAAAGTTTGTTCTTTAAAGGCGAAAGGGGATATATCTACAAAAATCATTAAAGTAGGTATTTGCCTCTAAAGAAATTTCTATCAACACCACAAGAGAATTATTTACAAATGGTGTAGTTTATCTATCTTTTATTTAATCATCGTCACACACTCTTAGGAACATCAGGTCAAAACCAAGACACAAGAGAACTTGACGAAGTGGCGAAGGCTTTGATTTCAATATAGTCGTGCAATCTGCAAACAAGATCTTTATTGGAAAATTAAAGCCGACTTCAGCTTTATCGTTATCCCATTTAACTTAATCCATTAAGGCTTAATATCAGTAATTTTTCGATTTTTAAGTGTGTTGGTACAACAATTATAATCGATTGCATTTGTTGGCCTTATTATTCTAGTATAAATTTGGCCCCAAGGTGTTATTGTCGAAAGATTTCTTTTTCGAAGGAAGGGCCGCTCAAGAATCAACGATTAACATAAAGAAAAATTACCAACAGGAAGAACAGCAAGAACAGAACTCATATGAGCTGGGTCTGCTTTTTCAGAACATTCAATGTGTTAGGAATAAGGTAAACGAAATGGAAGCGTTTTTAATATCTAATAATGATTTACAATTAATCTGTTTATGTGAACATTGGTTGAATGAAACAGAGATCGCCGCTTTCACACTTCAAACGTTCAATGTGGCATCTCATTTTACTCGATCATTGTATAAGCATGGTGGAGTCATGCAGTTAACTCGCAATATAAAAACCTCCGAATTGAAATCTATAAATAATTTGTCTGTCGAAAAAAATTGCGAGATATGTGCAACACTTCTACCAGATTATAAACTAATTGTAATTAATATTTATAGATCTCCGTTGGGTGATTTTAATGAGTTTCTTGCTATTAGCAACGCCTTACTAGATAAAATAGATCTGAACAAAAACATCATTATTGGAGGAGATTTTAATGTTAATTTTAACAAAAATGAAAATAATGTACACTTATTACAGAACTTATATCATTCTTATGGCTTAACAAGTAGAGTAAATTTTAACACTAGACTTAACAACTGTTTAGATAATATTTTCACTAATATTGATAATGAATATATTCAGGTAGAAAAATGTGATAATGCCTTATCTGACCATGTAGGTATAAAAGTGCGTATATTTATAAATAACCTAAAAGACTTAAACAAAACAGGTTCATTAAAAACTAGACCATACACACACAATGGTCGTTTTAAACTCTATCAGGTTCTATTAGAAACAAATTGGGCTGCTGTTACCAACGGCCGAGAAGTTGAAACAGAATTTAAGTACTTTTTAAATTTATTACAAAATGCTACAATCCAGTGTTTCCCAGAAAAAAATGTAAAAAATAAATGTTTTTCACGAAAAATATCGTGGTTCGACTTTAATCTTCGGCAAATGAGGGAAACATTAATTCTCTTAAAACAAGCTAGTGAGTGCAATCCAATGTATATACGGCATTTTAAAAATTACAGATATGTGTACCGTAAAGAATTACGTAAAAAACGTTTAGCTGCAAATACAGAATATTTAAAATCTAACAGTAACCACCCTAAAGCACTATGGTCCCTAATCAAATGCAACAGAACATCTCAGAATCCCGTAGACTGTAATATTGGCGCTGAAGCATTCAACAATCACTTTTGCAATATTGCAGAAAACGTGCTAAATAGTATGCCTGATTGTGACATGAGTCCTATCCACATTCTTGCAGGTAATCAAATAAAAACTTCAGTAAACATACCATATTTTAAATTTAAGCAAGTTAGCCAAGTTACTGTCCGCGATACAATTCAAAATCTAAAATCTTCTCACTGTAGAGACATTTATGGTATAAGTACTAATTTATTAAAATACTGTATAGATGCTATTATTTCTCCTCTCACTGCTCTCGTAAATAAATGTATAACAACCAACACATTTCCAAAATGTCTACAAAGAGCACTCGTACTACCTATATTCAAAAAAGGAGACGTAACAGACGTTAATAACTATAGGCCAATATCATTATTGCCCATTGTATCAAAAGTTGTAGAAAAAGTTCTTTTCTTACAAATTATAGATTTTCTTGAAGAACATGAACTCTTATCAACTCACCAGTATGGTTTCCGTAGGGGAAAATCTACGCGGGACGCACTACTGTCGTTTGTCCAAGAGATCTATGAGGGCTTCGAAAAACGCAACATATCTGTAGCCACGTTCATGGATCTCAGCAAAGCATTCGACTGCGTCTCGCATGATGTTCTCCTGCAGAAGTTATACTTCTACAACTTCCACCCCAGTGCCTGTCGTCTACTAAACTCTTACTTGTCCGAGAGACAGCAGTCGGTTAAATTAAATGAGACTATTTCATCTGAACAAAAAATATACTACGGTGTTCCGCAAGGGTCTATTTTAGGCCCTTTACTATTCTTACTGTACATAAATGATTTGCCTCTTCAACTTATTGACACGGACATTGTACTCTATGCTGATGATACCACGATAAAAAATCAGTCGTCAGGCGAAGAATCAGCCCGTGTCCTGAATACGAATGCTAATAATATTGCTTCTAACTGGTTTTTATCTAACAAACTACATTTAAATCTGGAGAAAACTAAACAAATTACTTTTTCCCTGCAACCGAACATTCCTAATGATAATGCTAAATTCCTAGGAGTTACACTGGATACAAAACTCACTTGGAGTAGTCATGAAGACCATTTATCAAAAACTATTAACAGTAAAATTTTTCTGCTTCGACAATTAAAAAACCATCTTCCCGTTGAAGCCCTTAGAACTGCGTATTTCAGCCTCTGTCAAAGTGTTATTACGTATGGCATATTAATATGGGGTCATAGTGGTATTATGACTTCCATATTTAAATTACAACGCAGAGCAGTCAGGATTGTTGGGTCTGTAGCCTATCGTGACGATTGCCGACAAACATTCGTACGATTGCAAATATTAACACTGCCGTCAATCTTTATTTTAGAATGCCTAACCTACATGTACACACACAATGACAAATATAGACGTAATAGTGACAACCACTCTTATCACACTCGTGCAAATAATCAATTATGTATGGAAAATCTGCGTTTATCTAAATCTAGAACTGGTATTAGCTACATTGGACCAGGGTTATATAACGCTCTGCCTGAATATATACAATCCTTTTCTATAAAAAAGTATCGTGAAACAGTAAAGAAATATTTACTTGAGCGCGCATTTTATAGCACAGATGAATGTTTAGAGGACAAATTTAGTGGCCTTAAGCTTTAATTCATTTTTTTTAACGCACTTTTATTTATTTATATAGTGTATAGATTTTAAATATTTATGTTTCGTCAATTTGTTAATTGTCTGTGGTATATTTTAAATATGTTTTTATTATGTATAATAATTATTATATATTTTTAATTATATATTTTAATATTTATATTATTTTAATTTTATTATTACTATTTACTTACTTCTGTGACTTATGTAAAACTTCTTGGTTGTTAACATCAATAAATATTATTATTATTATTATTATTATTATAACTTCCAGTCTCCATATACCAAATTAAATAAACACCTAGCGACAATTTGTGACGAAGTTAACTTCATTCTATGTTTTTATTAACCGTATAACTACTGCAAAAATACACATATGCTTATTTAATTTTTTTACAAATACGTGGTAACTTAAATCTCATTTAAACGGATTTTATTTCGTAACTTATTCAAAATACATGATTTATTAAAATGTTAAATATTAATTAAATTCATAACAATATTAAGTATGTGTATGATTCTACAATAACTGTCGATTACACCAAAACACAGCTTATAAATTTTTTTTCCAACATTTATTGTTGAATAAAAACTGGAGAATATAAAATTGAAGCTTAGTAATTTAACCCTCTAGCTAAAAGTTCAAATGTGTTCTTCGTGCTTGAATTATATAATGTTAACGACAAGGTAATAATTAAAGCTGTATCGAATTCTTCTTGGAGACTCAATTAGAGCTCTCGGAGAGTTTGAAAGTTCTAGACGCCTAAGAATACTTCTTTAGAGTTGATCTGAAAAATGTTTAATTAAATTCTTTTACAAATTTGTAGTCTTCACATCCTCCTCTTACTACCATTAGGTACTAGTACTTTCAAGAGGGGGTTTCAAAAGAACTTGATTACGATGATCAAGTGTTGAATTAATTGTACTTGTGCAAATGACAAGCAAGGTCTCTAAGATTACGATCATAATTCTTTGCCCAATTGTTCTCTCACTTCTCAAAATCCTTTTAAATGCTTTAAAACTAAACTCCGGCTTATAAATATCTTTGCATAACAAAATATTCCCCACCAGTATTGGTTGTCATTCTTATTATATATTGTTTCTTGCTTAGCACACTACCAGTCTTCAAATATCATCACCAAACATTAGTTAATTTCTTTTTAATCATTTAGTGAAATTCTTTCTTAATAAAGGGTCTATAGTTAAGATACACTTGCGTATACATTGCTTTATTCTTAACTAGTTTTGGCTTACTGCTATTATAAAAAATGCTGTTAGTACAATTATACATTTCTTTATGTAATGTATGATAGATAGAGATTAAATACAATACATAATCCAGTTATCATTTTGTAGGTCATATCTTGGTAATGGCAAAAAACAGAAACTAGTTGAGTTGAAGTTGCATATTTCTTTTAATATTCTCCTATACGAAAGTAATTCCAGTTTAGGACGGGAATCTTGTTTATTTCACTTCTTCTCCGCGATCCAGTAATTAGGTACTCCAGCTTTTTAGTTTATGCGGCAACTTTGTTATGGTTCATGAAAACAAAAACAGAAAAACGAGCAATGAATGCCACCCAACCTCGCGCGACTGGTGTGTATAAACATGAACTTCGCTATTAAGCAACTTTCAGTCGGGAAGTTTTAACGTGGACTTAATAATCCGTCTCCTCATTAGAGCCGCCCCCGACGACATAATGATATCAGGCGGCGGCGGCGGCTGGTAACTCGTAAATCATCAAAGAGGGGCTAATCGCGGTGTCGCTGCTGCTACTACTGCCGCACAAAATTCACAATTGTGGGGGGGGGGGGATTCCCCACGTCATGTACTTCATGTGTGCTCCACTTTAATTAAGATCGCGTTATTAATTTCTCGTGCCACCGATTGAACGTTCAATTAGAGAGAGGGATGGAATTGTTCGTGGAAGTTCAACTCTTCGAGCGTTAATGGCAATAATGTTCTCTCTTTCTGTCGCTATTAATGCACAACTGATGACGATGTACTTGGTAATGGGTACGTGAGTACTACAATTTAATTACTATTTACATTCTTAATAATCTAAATATATTATTTTTGTATTAAAATATTATGTTTGAACTGAATGTGAGTACAATATATAAATGAGTCAATATTTTAATATTACCATTAAAGATGCAGCCTAGAAATATGTAAAGTGTATTAAATTTAAATTTGCTATTAGAGAGGTAACGTTTTTGTAAAATACTAATAATGCATCAAAGGGATGCCGCATGGAGTAAATTCAGTTACTCTGGGAATCAAACAACGTTTTAACAAGGATGTAAATTATTAATGATAATGGAAACTAAGGCAAACCTCGTTCTTAAACAACCTACCTTCCATTAATATTCAATCACGATAGACTAAAAAGTAAATATTAGAGAGTATCGAGCCTTGGAATATATTAATTTACTACAAAAGAGAATATATTTTTAGTATAAATAAAGATTTTACTATAAAGGTGCCATCTATTGATAACATATAAGTTGAGATCTTTTCAGTTATTTCGTTTAGAATTGTTCAATTTTCTTCTAATTAACATTTATTTTGTTTATTTTATCTTATTGTTTTGTATTAGTGTATTCTAAATAGTGTATCTTTCTTGTAATTATTCGTGCAAAAAATCTCAAATTAGTTTAGTTTATTTATTTACATACATTATAACCCCTTGCAAATTATAAAGCTCTTAAACTAAAACTCACATAGTACCTGTACCTGTATATCTCGTTAATTGCAAGCAACCACCCCTAATGTTAAATAGCACACATCATCAAGCTCATCGTTGTATAATGTTCAATCTTACTACCAGATTATTGGCAGGCAAATGAAGCTTCACAGCAAGCGCAATAGCAAAAGTTTCGCGTGCGCATGTGCCGTCATCTCCTGCTTCAATTTATGTAGCGACATCTACCAACCTACATCAACCATTTCTCTATCTGCACTCTCATGAAACCTAACATATGTACTGATACATGTATAGAGACAAATGGAAGGACGCTTTCATAGTACTATTAAAGTAATAAAATAAGTAAATAGGTATGATCTAAAAATAAACTAAACGCACTAAAAAACTGACTGACTAAATACAGTGTGCTCAAAAAACCGTATCGATAAACACTTTGCGCCATTCTACGCGAAAACCGCGAATTACAAAAAGATCATCCACGTCCGTTCGAGAATGATGGATGCCGTTCTTCGGGGATCATTAATAACATCTGGGGGATTATCCTTGAGCGCGAGGAGATCCGAGGGGGGCGATTAATAAAGGGCGTCTTTTTTCGCGAAATGGGAGTTTGTTTGTAATTGCATGGCGGTGTGGGGCGGCGTGGGGCGGCATTCTCCGCGCAATAAGCGGCTTAAACGGGGCGCCTAGATTCTAATGTAAACACGCGAGAGAGGGGGCCGTGTGTCTCTGCATAATTTTATAATAAGGAGATTAAAAATAGCGGTTTTTATGCCTTCATGATGAAATCAAGTTTTTCAACCATAATCTAAAAATTGATGACGTAATACTTATGTACATACCATTTAACATTTTTAAAGAGAATTATACTTTCTACAATGAAGTAATGAACTTTACCCTTAATTATTGTGGTCGAAAATATGGTATTGTTGAATTATTTTCCGTTCTGATTCAAAAAATTAAGTTTTGAATACTCATTTGAATCTCTAAATTTTTTAGAGAATTCAGTAATCAAACATTAATACTAAATAATATCCTACTCATTCTGACTTAATCCTGCAAAGTCATGAATTGAAAAGAATCTATCGTACCAAAAACGCGTTAGACAACTTGTTGGTTTTCAAAACATGGATACCAAAAATCGTATGCCATTATTTTAGTTTTGATAGATCTTCAGTAAATTCATAATAAAACATTCCTGCCTTATTTAAAGTTGGGAACTGCTTATTATGACGAAAACGGTATATTTTTATTGATTCAAACAAAAACTTAAAATAAGCTACATACATAATGGTAATGAAATGGTCGATGAAATCACAGACATACGACAAGAAAATAGACCAAAACCACCTTAACAATTCAAGACGACGTCGCGTCGAATGCTGGGGTATAAATAAGTCGATTCCACGCTTCATTAATGTATCAGAGCTGGGTATAATTGATGAATTCACACGAAGAATGATATGGAGGTCAGGTCATGGAATAATCGAATCTAATTTAATTGGCCGATCAAATCCTATTATAATGGGTAGAACAAGTCTAATTTAATGGAAAGGTCAGGTTGTGGTATAATAGATAAGTCATGTCCTAGTTTCATAAAAGCGTCAATCGCTAGGTCATTCGAATGATCGGGACCCTGGGAGTCCAGTTTTGAGAAGAAACCATCCTGAAACTCATACTCCAAGAAAATCGAAAAATATACCCCTAGGAAGTATCATGAAATTCGTCAGAATAACGAATATTCAAATTATTTGCAGTTTCCATTACATAACGTTTACCAAAGAAACATAGTGATGGTTGTTATCATTTTTATTTAATATAAAAGATTTAAATGCTATGAATAAGAAAAAAAAAACAGTATACTAAAGATCTGTTACAATGAAAGGCGTAAAGTAAAAGAATTATCTTTTAAAACATAAAGAATATTACAAAAATCTTAAGCTCTCGTTTCAGTTTAGAACTATCTTTGATATAATAGAATAACATTTCCGCTTTAGTTGGGATGCTACTTATTATGACAAAAAGGTGTATTTTAATTGATTCAATAAAAACTCAAAAGCTGTTTACTATGTAAAGGTGATGTATTAAGTTCCATTAATGTTATACAATCGGTACAATTTTAGGATGCATATGAGAAGCTGCTTTGAATAATGTGGAATATGATTGGATACTTTGTAGAGGTGCTATATGTTTTTTGATCAGAAATTAAGGAAAATACGACAAACATTAGATCAAATAGCGATAAATTCTTCAAAAAAAGTACAGTCTCATGTAGAACAAACACTTTAAAAGCTTTGTATATTTCAAAAATTGTGAGCATAAACTGATCATTTTCCAACATAAAGTACTCAATAATACGGACCAGGGTTATTTATATACCATCGAAAAGTATCGAAACATTCTTAAATCCCAAATTTAAAATGCAACATTCAAGAAATACATATGAATATGTACTACAGTATTAAATGAAATATTAAGTTTCTAAACTAATTATGTTGTCAATCGGGGTGTGAAAATGGTCACATCGTATAAACATTTGGTTGTGGGGTTTAATTTAAAACATAATAACCTGCAATTACATTAAACATTACAATTTTATAAGTTGAAATGTTATTTTATGTTATATATTGTATTTTTTATAAATTTAATTTGTTTCTTCACTCACCCGTTAAAGACTTCCCATTTTTATTCCACCATCAAGCGTTCGCTAAACTTCTTCTCTTTTTAGAGAATATATGTATTATTCAGTAATGTATGGCGATATTTGCACAGGGACTCTTCGAAAGAAGTAGCAATCTATGGATCCCTCATGCTGAATCCCTCTTGAATTGTAGATGCATTGCAAACCTTAAAGGTGGTGTTATTTAAAAGGACTTGCACCTTGCTCCTGATTATTCTCCAGTCCAATTGGTTTAATAAACAGCATAATCTAAATAGCTAACTTCTTCTTTTCGTCTTAGATAAAAGTACTTACTAGATAGAAGAAGATCCTCTTTAGTTGAATGTCTAGTTGATCCACAATTCCTACAATATTGGGCTAGTATGTCTTCCAATAAATTAATCTTGTTTTTGCATGTTTTTCAAATAATTTGAAAATATGTGCTGCACAGTTTTCCAGACAGTGCATCTTCCAGGCATTAAACAGATCTAGTTGTTCTCCAGTTGCAATTCTTTTAAATTCTTATCCATAATTCTACCCCAGAACGGCATAAACTACAGCATTGACTCCTTTTCTAGCGTAGGGGGTAAAGCGATAGAAATGAACAACTGATTTACCTCGGAATCTTATATACCACGTCGTAGTTTCTTCTTTACAGTTATGGAGAGAGGCCTAGACATATCACTATATTGATAACCGCTAATACACGTCTTCATATCGTAATTCTGCCCGATTCGATCACTAGACCGTTAAATATTGGTCATGTTTTTTAAATATCATGAGTCTCCGATTACTTACAAACCATCGATTACATAAATGTCATTCACGTTCATTCAAAAATGATTGATATAGTTCTTAGGATAACATTAATAACTTCTGTGTGATAATTCTTGAGCACAAAATAATAATAATAATAATAAATATAGGTTTATTGAAGCAATTCGTTTTTGACTTACTGCAAAGCAAGCAAAGTTAAAATAGAGATTTTGTATAGTGTAATTAATGAAGAGAAGACTTATCATAAGATGCATTTCCAACTTTAATTGAAATCATTTTAGAGACCTAGTATATACCTATACGAAATTAATATATTCGGCGATTGATAAAGAACAATAAATACATATAAACTTAAGCATATTGAAGCTATTAGTTAAAGCTTTTTATTTGAAACTGTAAGCCCAGTTAAAAGAAAAAATTGTTCAACGTCTCGAAATGTTTTATAATTATGGAACAACAAATGCGGTCAAGAATGATATATGAAATTTTCGCAATCACATTTCCAAACTAAGAAAAAACATTTCAAAAGGAATTTATTTATAATGGTAATAAAGTTAGGTGAATAGTCCTGTAACATTAACGTAGATAAGATATTAACGAAAGTTGCCTTACTGTCATTCGAAATAGTCACAGACATAACTATGTCTCTCTGAGAGCTGCTATACATGTCGTGGAAACTTTTCAAGAAAGATTCTTTTGGTATGTAGTTTGAAAGCTTCTTCACGTTTCTTTCTTTTCAAAGCAAGTTTGAGTCGTGGGAATAGGAAAAAGTCTGTAGGATTGAGATCTGGGAGGTATGGCGGATGTTCAATTTGCACTTCCCCCTTTTTGCGGGGAACTTTTGATGATATTGGCTATGTGAGGGCGAGCATTGTCCTGAACAAAAAAAACATGAACTTTGTTGTGCGTACTGGAGTCATACCCTGCATAGATGTTTCATGAAACGGTTTAAAATTTAATGTACCTTAATTTTCGATCCCTCAGGTAGAAATTACTTGTGGAATGCCTTGATCATCGAAAAAGGTGATGAACATTTGTTTAATGCGTGATTTTTCTGATCTGACCTGGTTTCGACGATGTGATGCAGAAGAACGCCATTCCATGTTTTACCGTTTCGTTTCAGGGTGGTACCTGAGATACCAGGACCTAGTGACAATACAGTTCAGTGTCGCATCCGCCGTTTCGACAAAATCTTGTGAAGCTGAAACGTGCCAGTCAAGTGATGTATTACTACACACTTTTCTCATTTCTAACTTCTGGGTAATGAATTGTCGCACAGATTCACTGTTAATCTGGAGTTCATGATGTACACAGTTAATCAACGACCTTTCTTAAGTAATTTCCTCACTTTCTAAATGTTTTTGTCACTGACGGAGGTCGCCGAAACACTTTTCCCGCTTTCTCGAAAACCTACGAACCACTCGTACACACACTTCAAGGACACTACTCGATCTTCATAAAGTTAAATTATTAACAACTGATCCTAAACTTAATTACAATAACTTATAATTTAAAATCGAAATAAATAAATAACTTAGCTATAAACACGTACAAGCATCACATGCGTTCTTTCGGTATCTTTTCAAGCTTAAAACAAAACTTTTAATTGATCTTCTTTTTGATCGTTTTCCTGTTCTCACTTTGTAAATTCAAGTCTTACACATCGCACAAACGATGCTCAACTGAACAACGGTGGAAACAGATGGTCAACGCCACTACGTAGGTTTTGTTTCGCCTATTGCCAGATCGGCTGTTCTGACTTCATTCACCGAACTTTATTGTCAGAGGTTGTAAAACGGTAGAATACAAATTTACAATTTGCAAAGGAGTAGAAATTCAGTCGCTCATTCCTAAAATCTTTGACAAGCTCATTTGAAAACAGTAATTCTGGATGTGGTTTTTCAAATATCATATATCCTTTTCGAAATTAATGTCTACGATTTTAACGATAATTTTATATTTTCGTTTCTTTCCTATTTATCTGATAGTATAGAGCTATCATCTGGTATTCCTCAAGGTAGTCACTGTGGTCCTTTATTATTTCTAATTATAGTTAATGATACCCCTCAGATTTTTAATCACGCTTAATAACATTTCTAATTTGTGAGAAACAGATGAAGTAAATACTAGTGTTAACGCGAAATTATACATTTATATTTCGAACAATTTGCATTATTTCAAAACGTGATTTTAGTGTTTTCTTGCGCATTACGGACATGACCGAAGGGTAATAAACCATTGTGTACAATTTTCTGTATTTCTATTCATCGTGTCAAATTCGTGCTCAATTAGGGGCTATAAGGGCTAATCCGCGCGCGACGGCTTAAGTTGTAAACGACCTTTCTTCGCCCAAACGCCAGACCTAAAAACCCTCGGTAATTTCCACCCCGCAATCTGCGATCCTTGTCTTTCTTAAATAAAATACTATATCTATTTCCTTCCGTAAACTCCCTCTTTCTTCTAATCTGACCAATCCCTGCACTTCTTCCCCAAACCTCGAACTTTAACCATTTTTTCTAAGTGAGTGTTGTCTGAACCATCGTGAAAGAAACATATTACCATTCGGTCGTGTCCGCGCTATATCATTTCAATTCTTTATTATTATTTTCTAAGTCTTTTCTTTATCCTTTATTTGTTACTTGTTATTATTTGTTAGTCAGTAGTTGAAATAAATACATTTATTCAATATACTGGTATTTGTAATTTTAAAACCAAATCGCGAACCCGCGTAATTAACATGGTCCTTCGAACCGGATAAAGCGAGCTATAGTGTTTTTTTGTGAACTTTTGTGGACTTTGCAAACGTGCAAAGTCATTGGTGGAACTTCGCTTCGTTTATAAGTACACCGTCTTAAGTAACTCTCCGTTTTTTGTGTTGTGTTAGTGCGTGAGTTATCTAAGCTACAACCGTACGTAAACGAACAATTCTACCTAAACTCCTTGTGTATTTTATAGCTATAGTGTTTTTTCTTGAACTTTTGTGGACTTTGCAAACGTGCTAAGTCATTGGTGGAACGTCGCGTCGTTTATAAGTACACCGTCTTAAGTAACTCTCCGTTTTTTGTGTTGTGTTATTGCGTGAGTTATTTAAGCTACAACCGTACGTAAACGAACAATTCTACCAGAACTCTGTGTATTTTGTGTGAAAATCAGCAACATGGCAGTGATTGTTAAAAAGCTACAGTGTCAAAAGCAAAACATCATCAGTGAAAAAGACACACTCCAGTTACTCCTCGCGGACACGAATCGTGATGAAAAAGTAATCATGCAACAATGGAGTGGGTTTGAACCAAGTCTCAACGATTTCAAAACAATTGCAAGTGAGCTCTTCGACAACGATGTGGATATCGCGAATGAACTTCAACAATTTAAATGTGATTATTTCAAAATCAAGAGTGTAATCTCAAGAATACAGTCGAAGACGCAAGCTGCAGCCACACCCAACAATATCCATTTATCAAAACACAACGAAGCACCACAGGTGAAATTACCAGTGATCGAGTTACCGACTTTCAGCGGGAAATATGACGAGTGGCAGAGATTTCGTGACGCCTTTACATCCCTTATACACGACAACTTTTCGCTAGCTAATGTGCAAAAGTTGTATTATCTACGAAGCTTGCTTAAAGGTGAAGCAGCTCAAATGCTTAAAACAATTCCGTTGTCCAATGCCTCATATGAAACAGTGTGGACTCAATTGAAAAAGCGGTACCAGAGCGAGCGTTTCATTTTCAAAAAGCATATTCCTACCGTGAAAAAGGATCCCGCGGAAGAAATTGGAAAAGTTACGGTGAAAGAGGGTCGAGTTTCGCCCAGCACTCGGCCCCACGCACAACCATGGGCCCCCTTTAAGCCGCCCGCTCCCAGGACTGCGGAGAGTATGCGCCTGGACGCGGAGGAAGCGCGCCTATCGTGCAAACAGTTGGAGGAGACGCTGGACGAGGAGAGACAGCGTCATCTGGACGTCGTCAAGGATGAAAGGAGCAAGTACATGGCGGAAATCACGCAGCTCATCGCAAATCACCAGAACGAAATTATTCAATTGAATTTACAACATGCAGAATCAGTGAAGTTATTGAAAAACGAAAGGGATAATATCATGGAGGCAACGACTAGGCAACACGAGGAACAGATGTGCCTCCTCAAGAACGAGGTAGACAAGCTGCAGAAGACGCACGAAAAAAATCTGGACATTCTGCGCGAGGAAATCGACGAGAAGAACGCGAGGATCCGCGACCTGGAGGCGTACCGTTGCGAGAGCGAGAAACTGCGCAAGGACTACGTGGCCAAAGAGGTCGGCTACAAGGAGCAGTTGGCGGTGGCACGCGAGGAAATCGACGAGAAGAATGCGAGGATCCGCGATCTGGAGGCGTACCGTTCCGAGAGCGAGAAACTGCGCAAGGATTACGTGGCCAAAGAGGTCGGCTACAAGGAGCAGTTGGCGGTGGCGCGCGAGGAAATCGACGAGAAAAACGCGAGGATCCGCGAGCTGGAGGCGTACCGTTCCGAGAGCGAGAAACTGCGCAAGGACTACGTGGCCAAAGAGGTCGGCTACAAGGAGCAGTTGGCGGTGGCTCAGGAGGAGGCGGTGAGATTGCAGGAGGAGAACGAGGCGCTCTTCGCGAGCAGATGCAACGGCGGCATGGAGAAGTGTAAACTCAAGCAGAACGAGGAGACGACGAGATTGCGGACAGAGAACGAGGCGCTCTTCGCGAGCAGATGCAACGGCGGCATGGAGAAGTGGAAACTCCAGCAGAACGAAGAGACGACGAGATTGAGGACGGAGAACGAGGTGCTCTTCGCGAGCAGGTGCAACGACGACGTGGAGAAGTGGATACTCCAGCAGAACAAGGAGGTGGTCCCCAAGGTGTTGGGGGAAGCGGAGACATCGGCGTTGACGGGTTCTACCCTACTAAGTGCCAGCGTCAACGACCGACATTCCTCCATCCAGAGGCCAAACTTCGAGCGCATGCAGAGCTTCAGGGAGCGTTCGCTGAGCAACAAGAGCAACGTGAGCCAGTGCTCGGTACCGTCGAGCAATTCAAAGAATTCATTCGAGGACTTCGACGACCTCTTACCGCCCAGCTCGCCTAAGGTCAAGGGCGTAGTGGAGAAGTCGGATTCAGTTAGGTACGTGCTGAAAATGGACGAGAGTCTCGAGGTGGTGGCCTCGAGAATCGTACACCGGAGAGATAGTAACGCGACGTCGCTAAAAAACCCGCCGACGAAGTCGAATGCAAACGAGAGGGCTGCAGTAAAAAGCGCTTGGTCGTTTATGGAACCAGTGAATCCTAATGAAGTACCAGACTATTACAAAGTCATCAAGGAACCAATGGATCTTCAATACGTCTCAAAATTACGACAGCACGTATGGAAACGTTGGCAGAAGGAGTATTTTTCCGAGGTACACAAACGGAACAAGTGGCAGCAGGACGGGACTTCCGGTGGCAGCTTCGATCGTTTGGTCATTATCCGTGGAGATAACGTGCCCCCTTCAGTAGCGCCTCGCGAGAGACGAGGCAATTCACCCAGGTTCCGATGGGGTCGTCCGGAGTGCAACAGTGAAGACCAGCACCGGTTCATTTGTGCATCCCATTGTGAAATTATGGTGAAATTAGTGCATCTAAATATAATTGAATGTTTGACATTCAATGGGGCGCGGAATGTTAACGCGAAATTATACATTTATATTTCGAACAATTTGCATTATTTCAAAACGTGATTTTAGTGTTTTCTTGCGCATTACGGACATGACCGAAGGGTAATAAACCATTGTGTACAATTTTCTGTATTTCTATTCATCGTGTCAAATTCGTGCTCAATTAGGGGCTATAAGGGCTAATCCGCGCGCGACGGCTTAAGTTGTAAACGACCTTTCTTCGCCCAAACGCCAGACCTAAAAACCCTCGGTAATTTCCACCCCGCAATCTGCGATCCTTGTCTTTCTTAAATAAAATACTATATCTATTTCCTTCCGTAAACTCCCTCTTTCTTCTAATCTGACCAATCCCTGCACTTCTTCCCCAAACCTCGAACTTTAACCATTTTTTCTAAGTGAGTGTTGTCTGAACCATCGTGAAAGAAACATATTACCATTCGGTCGTGTCCGCGCTATATCATTTCAATTCTTTATTATTATTTTCTAAGTCTTTTCTTTATCCTTTATTTGTTACTTGTTATTATTTGTTAGTCAGTAGTTGAAATAAATACATTTATTCAATATACTGGTATTTGTAATTTTAAAACCAAATCGCGAACCCGCGTAATTAACAACTAGTATTGGTTAATTTAAGGTTACGAGACTTATTAAAAAAACCTTGTTAAATGTGGATATTCAGTTATTAATTCAGTATACTTTCGCGGCGACGTCACTTATTTGTTCGAACACTAAAATTTATCTGTGTTGGTTGCCATTTCGTGATGGATATCACATTTCTTTGGAATGCCAGATAAGTTGGTCTATTGGCTCAAAATTTAGATTTAAAATAACTCCATAGGAAAAACTCTATATGGGTTAAATCAGGAATGTGTGGTGGGCAGTTTATGTGTACTGGATCTACAATTCTTGTTTGTAATAATTGAATTTTATTGAGCTGCAGCTTAATATGTTGTAATGATGATTTGGGTATATCTAAATCGCTTTTGAATCGCGAATAAAACGTTTTAATTAAGTATTATGTATGCTCTCAATTACAATAAAACCTAATTTTTTATACAATTCTTTGAGGACTTAGATAAATTGTTAAATGAACATATTTTGGACCAGGTATTCATGGTTAAGCCATTTCCCCATGTTAGGATAATTTTTTATTATTTTATTTCTCTATATATTAATCATTCATTTGGAAAATTGTCAATGTATTGTTATTGTTAAATTGTGTTTCACCACGTGCTGAATGAGCAAAAAGTTTGTAGTTAGCTATGTAATTATTTGCATGCAACCTTATTATTATTATTATTACATCATATTAATATAAATGTATGTTCTCTTCTATTACAGGTAAGAAACCCTTTCTACCCACGCTCGATAAATGGATTATTTAGAGCGTATCGAAAATTATTTCCTGAAGATGTAATTTTTGAACATCACCTGCCGACTAAGGTAATTCCCTATGCAAATCCGTTTTCGATGAGGGCACCATTTTCAGGTTATATCCGAACGAGGAGAATTGATAAAATGCAAATCGGTTCAGAGAACAGCCTTCCCATGCAAATTTAAGGGGCCAATATCAGACATTGTCGATATTTACAAGTGACGCCAAGTAAAGGGTAACTGCGGGACCACTAAAATCCACCCCTCACTAAAGGCTTTCCAGACGCCGTAAAGAGTCCGTTGCCATCGCTAGGATTATCACCGGGTGGAGGTGGGAAAATGCATTCCGGAATACCAGAGGTTATTTATTTTAATAAACTTTGGGTAACTAACGGCATCGCGGGGTACCTATTCAATCGGTCGTAGGGGGTTTAATCGCGAAATTTCACGAGGAGCACTATATGCATTTTTCATGTAGCAAAGGAAGCCGTTTGCCGGGAGCCGCGCTCGTTACATGTTTGCATCGAGTTCGGATGGTAATAAAGTTTGTATGAAGTCAAACAAAGGCGTTGGAGTTCATGCACGTCGGTCTCTCATATATTAGTGATGAGCTTTCGCGGAAGGCGTATGACGCGGTCGGCGGACGAATTTGTGTCAGTAATTGGGGCTCGGAAGCGTGCGCAAACCCTTGGAATTGATTCGACAAACAGTTTATCACATAATTCCGATAGGCAATCAAAATTCCGGAAGCGCCCAAGAATCGATGCGTTCACAGTGTGGTACACCATAAATTCCACGATTGGGACATTTGTTACGCCGACATAATACCATACAATATCCGATACGAAGGACCACATAATCATGTTTGCTGTTATAAATATTTGATCTTTAGATTGAATAATTAGCATAATTTTAGTTAGTAATATTAATTACTCATATGTTTATGTATGCATAAAGACAGTATTTTCTAAAGAGTTCCAAGGATAATTTTGATAGACTTTGCTAAACAACGAATTTTTATTACAAATACTCAATAATGGCTTGTGACGATTTCCAATTACAATCGGAATGGTTTTATTTAATTTATGTCATAAATAGAAATATATTATTTCAAACTTTAAGTACACATCTTAGAGAAATATAATAATGTAATCTTGTTTGAATGTTTCATTCATTTTATAATCGGTAGTAATACCACAAATGTATTTAAAATAAGCTCCCGAGGGCAAAGTTTGCTGGATTGTGGTTTTGTAAATCAAGTACACATTTGTAATACCTGTTTATAAATACTTATTAAATTATTCTATTGCACATTATTTAGTGACACAATAATAATAATAATGAAGTGTATTATATTCTGTAAGGTAATCTAATAACAGGGTCATAAAATGTACAAAAAAATGTATAAAACAACAATAATAAGAATAAAGTGTCAATTATATTTAAGTAACTGCTCACTTAACCCGTGGTGAAACATATTTGAAAAATCTTGATTAGAAATTAAAAACACTTGGTTTGTTTCACAGAATATTTATTATTTTTCTCCGACTAGTTTTTTTAATTTCTAATCAAGAAGTGTCAATTAATTTACATTGAGAAACATTGGGGCACATATTTTTTCAAACAAAATTAGAATTAAATATCAACATCATATTATATATCATGGTAAAATTTCTGCTTGGGAATATAAACACATATCATCAAGATGTTCTGGAATTAATAATTAATTTTACGGCAACTATTATACTTCTACCTTCTACTGCATCAAAAATGTTGGGTACAAATTTCACACAAATAATAATACATTTCTAACGGCCACATCGCCATCAATTATTTTGATTCTGCCTCAATGATGCACATTCTAATAATTGGAAAAAACTTTTGAATTAGAAATGATGCTGTTTAACGAACTTTAAGAAATAAATATTGTAACAATTAGACGAGCTTACGTTATTATAATTTATATTGTTTAATTCCCTGATATTTTGATAAAAAATATTTAATTTATTATCATTATTCTGTCGAAAAATTTTGATGTTCTTTTGCAATTTAGTAAAAGGTTTAGGTTACCATATATTTTTCAACAAGTGTCTAGTCTAAAATCCAAATTATCCTGGTAATATATAAAGATAAAATTGATACAACTGCAAGAAGGTCAGTGTCTAAGCAACAAAATATTAGCTCGTAAAACTTTTTTACTTCATGGGCTGAAAAGTATTTGGCTTGCCAATGAAAAATCGATTGCTTTAATGAAAAAAGTGAAGTATTTTTTTTCCTTCTACATAATCTTCATTTATAGTAGTAGATTAACAGCTTACTAAAATTTCGATTCCTGTATCAAGTCCCTCAAAATAGGTATTTGTTTTATCTTGATCTCTTCATTTAGGTAAAATCTTCTACTACCGAGCCACTCCTTCAGTCGAAAAAATAAAAATAGTCGCTGGGGGCCATTTATTGGAATGCGGACCAATTCAGTGCACTTTTTTAATTTATCGGTGGTGTCCTGAGGCAAGTGAATTGTGACATTGTTTGTTTTCTTTGCTGATCGCTTGACCATGAACTTGTCGTCCAATTGATCCAGTTTTGTACTGTAATATTCGTTTTTTTGATAGCTTTACTAGATTTTTTTAAACACATTCAATGCATATTATGTTATATCTCAAAAAACACTTGAATACTGGACAGCTTTTACCAGACCATAACCACTTTGTTGACTGCGGATTAAACTCGTTGAGTTGTGTTGTTATGGATCCATTGTCACAAATCCATAATGTTAGTTAGGACACGTAGTTTCATTCTGCGGTCATTGAACAAAATTTTACTTATTTTCCGAAGTAACTGCCTTACATAGCTTTCCTGAACATCATTTCTGCTCCTACATTATCACAAATCGATGTCAAAACTTTCTCTTATTGCAGTTATACAGGACCAGATATTGATATAACTAACGAGCTACATATAATGTAATCTAGCTCACTCAATTTGAAAAAAAATTCTTCGACATTAATGTATTAAAGGCCACCCACCCAATCTACATATATAATGAAAACTAAACTCTAAAATTCAGTTTAAATTTGTAACTAACATAAACAGTATCACTGTGAATTTTCTGGAAACTAAAATAGTGTCAGTGATAAAAGTTTATGTGCAAATCTAGGGTGGGCGGGTGGCCTCTATCCCACCCTCCAATCAGTAAAACATTTTCGTTGTTCTGAATTAAATCATAATTAATTAGAAGAAAGTATACAAATAATTAATCGAGAAAACATTCTTCTTTATGTACATTTTGCTTACTCAAAATTAACTTTGGTGTTAGTATGGAAGAAGTGTGGGATAGTGACACCCACCTACCCTACATATACTTTTAAATTTAAGCTAGAGTATTGCGTTTAAGTTTCTAGGCCATATCAATACCAACATGATTTTTTTTTCTTGATACAGAACAGTGTTACTGATGAAAGATTACATGTATATGTAGGGTGGGTGGGTGGCCTCTATTCGACCCTTCAACCCCTGGAACATCCTCAAAAATAGTGTATAAAATATGCTCTATATAAACATATTATTTACTGTTTTCTAACAAAAATATTAAAGTTTATTTGCTAAATATTCTTGATTATGGTAAAGTAATTGAAGGGTAGAATAGAGGACAATCATCCACCCTTACATATAGTGAAATTTAAGCTTAAGTATTGCGTTTAAATTTATAGACAATACCAATACAAACATGATAAATTTTGTTGGATACAAAACTCTGTGACTGAAGTCACATTTTAAATGTATATGTAGGGTGGCCTTTATCCCACCCTTCAATCAGTACAACACACTCATAGGGCAATTAATTAAAAGAAATTATACAGATACTTAATTTATGTAAACTCTATTTTTTTCCCAAAAAAATGTTTATTATGTTAGTATCGGAGGATAGTAGGAAAGTGAACAACCCACCCTCAATATATTCACATTAAAACTTCCATTGCTTACCCTGGTTTAAATTCTAATCAAAATTCACTATTGGCTCCTAATAATTTAAACAACAATTTTTGTAAAAAATTGTTGTTTACTCATTTAATTCTTTATAAATGTTCAATTAAATACAGTTCTCTTATACAAACTTGCGGGTATATTTTACTGATTGGAGGATGGGTTAGTGTCCAACTCACCCATCCCACATATACAATAAAAATTAAACTCTAAAAATCAATTTAAATTTTTAACTAACATCACCAACATTATCAGTTTGAATTTTCACGGACACCAAAATAGTGTCAGTGTTGAATGTTTATATGCGTATGTAGGGTGGGTGGGTGTCCACTATTCCACCCTCCAATCAGTAAAACATACTCGTAATTCTGAAAGAAATAACAATTAATTAGAAGCAAATATACAAAAAATTAATCCAGAAAAGATTTTTTTTGTTTTTTTTTGTGGACACAATACAAACATGATCATTTTTTCTTGATACAAAATAGTGTCACTGATGACATTTTAAATATGGGTGGCCTTTATACCACCCTCTAATCAGTAAAACACACTCATAGCTTTGGATAAAGGGACAATTAATTAACTATACAGAAAATTAATTTACGAAAGAACTAGGACCAAATATTGATATAACCAACGAGATGCCTATAATATAAGCTAGCTCACTCAATTTGATTTTGCTGTTATTGAAGACGATTGTTCTGATTTTTTTATGTTTTTTAAAGGTTGCATCATTTTGAAAAATATGACTTGTACACAGCTAAAGTTGGTACTATATAGAAAGTATTAGGAATTTTAGTCAATCGCGCGAACTATAAAAGTTAAAGACTTTTTAGTCCATGCACTTAAGATAATACCTAGAAGTTATTTACTTATCAAAACATTAGACAATAATACTCTATTTAACGAAATCACACAAAAATACTGTATGACTCAAAAGAAAATTAAACCTCTTATAACGAATACGTGAATAACAAAAGAATTAAAACATAACTTCTCTACTCATGAGCCATGAATTTCTTATGCCAAGAGAAGTGTTATCTACTGGAAAATAACCTAAAATACTCACCTCCTCTGTCAATAATTCATTACTACTAAGAAGAACTTATAAAAGGTAAAGAAACTATTTTTAACATAGACTAATTGTGATAAATGTAAAATAGATAAACCTACTATTAACAAATATTTTAATAATTGTTGGTGTTATAATCCATAGTTACTGGGTGAAATATAGGTGATGTAATAAATTGACGTACGTCCCAGTATTTAGTTAAAATTTTATTTTTCTGAACTAGTTTCGGATTTTTTGGTTAATCCAAAAATGGAAGATGGATTAACCAAAAAATCCGAAACTAGTTGAGAAAAATAAAATTTTAACTAAATACTGAGACGTACGTCAATTTATTACATCACCTATTTTAATAATTAATTATAAAATACTGATAAATGCCAACTTGAAGAATAAGGATGAGGAGACCATAAAACAAATACAGAACACGTTTAGAGATGATAGAAAAAGCTGATAAAGCAAATACTGCTGCCATTTTGAAAAATTGTGGAATATGTTGCTAAAGAAAGAAGAATTGTTGATACAAAGTCTAAGGTGCTGGAAAATATACCGCAACTAAATATTAAAAGGAAATTGCTTATAACGATCGAAAATCAGACCTGACGATGTGAAATTAAATACGTATACGTTAATGCATTAACCACACATTGCCACAACATCTGACATGCGGATCTAAATTGTTACAAAAACTTAAGATATGACGTTCAAGAAAAGTAATGATAATTTTGTTTAATATCAAAAATTAATATCTATACCAATATTGAATAAATTTACATAAGAAGACATTTTACCATAATAGACTACTCCGAATAAAAATCACTTTATCGAACAAAATTATTTAAGATTCAATTAAAAATTCTCAATATTAATAAAAGGATTAATTAAGCACTTGGTTATGTTTCACTATTTTAAAAATTCTCTTATAAAATATTTTTGATACAAATTATTGTACTATTTTGGAAATAGTACAATAATACATAATAAAATCTGACACTAGCAACAAAATTAAAATTAAAACACATTCCGATCTTGATAATCTGAATTAAACAGACAGCCAAACAAATAAGAAAAAAACTTTAAAATCATATGAATTACAATGTACAGCATATACTTACATAACATAAGAAGTCTAAAAAATAAATTTCACGAAATGGAATTACTACCAAGTACGCACAATAACCCAAAAATAATAGCAATCACGGAGACGTGGCTATCACCTATAAACGAACAATTATACAGTCTAAAAATCTATAACGCAGAATATAATTCAAGAGATACAAGAGGAGGAGGTATTGTAATATACATACGAAATGACACCCATTATAAAAAATTAACAAACAAAACAAAAAACGAAATCCAAATGTTGACCATACTACTAACGAAAGACAAAACTGTAATAACATTAATATACAAGCCACCACATGTAACGTTACAGATCCTAAAATGCACACTAAAAAGATATGTATTAAATAGAAAAAAGCCACAAATAATCTTAGGAGATCTAAACATAAACATAATGGAAAATAACAATATGAATAATGATACTTCAATAGTATCAATATCAGTAGTAGTATTCAGTATCTTTACTATCACTTTTTTGGTATACAATGAGTGTGTCGTCTTTCTAACATCTACAAACGCAAGCGCCTGTGCTCTTCTTCTTCATCTTCTTTTTCAAATTGTATTCATCCACTCTTTAACATAGGTCTGTCCCATTCTTTTCCATGTCACTTTATCTTGGCAACTTCTTGGATTGGTTAGCATGCATCTTTCAAAAGCTCTATGAATTGTAAAGAGTTTTTCCGTAAGTAGTTTTGTTAGATTATTTGTTTCAAGACCCTATGTTTGTATAGACAAAATGCATGTGTTGTAGACATTCCACTTCAGATTTTTAAGGATTGCATTGCTACCAATCAATCAATTTATTCATGTTAGTAGATAATACATCTGTACACAGGTCAAATAATTCATAATTACACATATATATTAGAATTAAATATACATCATTAATTACATAAATACATAATTTGATATAAAAAATTTACAAGTAAAAATATAAAAGTCGCGTGGCTCAAATTTTAAAAAGGGACATATATTTAGTTATAATTAAATATTAAAATAACATAATTTAAAATCACAAAAGAACTACACAAACCACAAGTTAATATTAAATTAGAGATTAAAATCTATGCGAGATAATATAAGCTTATAATCTTTATTGAGACAGTTGCATAGTTAATAATTTGTTTAAGTATTTACCAGTCGTTTATGGTTCAATATTTATAAGTAAATTTCACAGTTCAGCTTCAAACTTATTTAAATATAGGTTTTAATGCCGAATGGTAAGGTATTATAGAGGTTTACTTGCGTTACAAACCTCGCAGCTAGAGCTTGATTTGTTCTATAACCAAGTTGTTGATTATCGTGCCTAGTGGAGAATGAGTGGGTACGATTAATATATAAATGTATTCCCGTTGTTATGAATATAGATACATCTTCTAAATATAAATAATGCAGGTACTGTTACAATCTCTAATGATTTAAAATGGGTTCTACATGATTCGTCAATTGTTAATTTACAATTTATTCGGTGCCTTTTTTGCAATTTGAATATACCATTTGCTGCACTGGAATTTCCCCACAGCCTCATGCCATATAAAATGTGACTAGTAATTAAAGCATGGAATGCCTTCATGCATGAAGATCTTGAATTAGACCGACAAGTCTTCTAAGAAAGTAGAAACTTGTCTACTTTTGCAGGATTAATGATCAATTTTGTGTTTTATCTTCATTTAACTATAATTTATGTGAATTAAACCAATGTAATGCATTTCCCTCTGATTCTAGAAGCATTCGTTTGAGAGAGTCGATATTCTCATGTATATTAATAATCGTCATGTCATCAGCAAATTGTACAACTTCTGCTGGTTTCAAAAAGATAGGAAGATCATTCATATAAATTGTATATAGTAGTGGTCCTAGAACAGAACCCTTGTGATTCTGTAGCTAGATGAAAATCAAATCTGTTAATGTAAATATTTTTTGGCCAGAAATTTGGATTATTAATGGTATCAAAGTGATCAATTGGTATATCAATTTTGTATGATGCATAATCGGCCCCTTCATATGTTGGTTTTAACTCTTCAATCACAAAGTTTGCAGACCCATTAGTTTCCTTCTTTAAAAACTACAAGATGGCCTCATTCGACCTATTGTTCTGCAGTCTTTATACAAACCTTCCATCCTACATTTCCTTCCAGGACTTGAGGAAGCCTTAAGTGTACACTCTTCGGATTCTTCATTAAAACTATTATTTTCTTTGCTTTTTTATTCTTCGCAATTATTCTCATTTTCGTTCCCTTGTCAGCATCACCTTTTGTTGCACTCGCAATGGTAGAAGGAAAAGGTTCGGCAGCAGAAACCTGACTATAGGTAATATTTTCATCCTTATTTATTTTCCTTGCGTTGGTACGTGCATTAACGTCTAATTGTTGCTCCGTATAAGAATTATGTATAGTAGAAGACTGACTTATATTCGAGACAAGCAATATTAATACAGTTCTAATTTCTTGCATCTGGGAAGCCAAGCAAGTATTTAAAGTTTTTACAAACTTTATGTTAAATTGCCCAAATAGTTTGAAAATTATTTTTTTTTCTTAAGGTCACTGATTTCCTTTTTAACTAATTGGTTTTCGTTTTACAGTTTCAGTACTTCAATGAAATTGATATACTTTCTAGTCTAGGTTTCTTTTCCTAGACTCCATATTGGTTTGATTTCGATATTAATCTTTTGTATATATCTATGTTAGTGGCCTTAGAGCTCAGTATTTACTAGCTGTAAAAATAATCTACAATTGTTTGCAGTTTATTAATACATGAGATTGTTTTTTATGAAATATACTTTCAGTACTTTTGTGTATTGACAAAATCAAATGGTCAGAGAACCTTTATTTTAGCTATGACTCCTTATTCTAATGGAGAATTAGATGCATTTATATTGAAGCTTAAGTAGCTAGATTCTATTACATTATATATTTAGAAGAATTTCAATGAGATTAATTTTATATCGACAAAAAGCTTCATAAATATTACTTCACAAATTCTTACAACTTGTCCTTTTTAACATTTACTATATAGTCGGTTTTAAAATGTTGTTGGACTCTTTAGATAAGATAAGATTTTTTAAAGTCAAACAAGACCAATTCAAAAACTTTCTTTCTCGCAGTCAAATGTTGATTATAGTTACCTTCAATTTTTTATGTTTTGGCTTATATATATTTACCCCAGATTAAGTTTTCTTTTGTTTTTCATGTGCTCATATACGGTATTAATTTTTCTCCTCTGGTGAAATTTTGGATTTATTTTTCAGGAGAATTAGTAATATAAATAAATCAGAAGCTATAAGCAGATCATTTTAGATATTAAAATAGTGAAAAACTGATACAGTTAAAGTAGTAAAAGACATAGTTTTCTACTATTATGAAAATTAAAATATTAGACAAACCCAAAATGTTATTTTGATAATTCGCAAGTATCTAGCATTCCATATTACTTATATTTTTGAATGTACCTAATTGAATTCACAACCGATGATGTAATATCAAAATCTGCGGAAAGAACAACGGAATTAACGAAAACGAAAGAAAAAAAAATGGGACGTAACTTAATTTCTGCGATTTCGGCGTAATCTAATCGCCGGCGCCACATTTAATCCCCGACAGACATCACCCCATCCTTTTAATTCCGAATTCTCTCGCACTTTTATCTCGCGATCGTCCGTTTTTCAATTTACCTCCCCCAGAAATTTCCATCTGGTGGCCCACTTTTCCCGATCCCCCCCGAGGGGCGCAATCTTAATTCGGATCTCTTATCCGACCCACCCCCGCCGCCGAAACGCAATCCGAATCGCATCAGTCACGAAAATATTTGCGGAAAAGTAAAGATCGCTGCCTTCGATTTACATTTAATTCAACGCCCCGAGAGGAGGAATAAATAAATAAATAATACAGACGGAAAGGAATTGGAAACTCCGCTTGTTTACGGTGCAGTTATTCATTTGTTGGGTAAGCATTACGGATCGATTTGCACTGTTTGAACAATAAATGAATAACTGAACAATAAACAGAAACGCAATAATTGCGATCAAATAAAATTTGCTCGACCGTCGGAACCGATACATCGGTTCGTTTGCCGGAACCAATCAAATGTAATTGCCAAATAATGGTATTTGTAAATAATGGCATCGTTACATTATAACAATAATACTGGTTAGCGGTGTGCTTTAATATTACAATTTTGGTTTGTATTATTGTACATATATAATTAATACTAATTCTAATCCATTAAAATATTAATTAATAACAAACAAATTATTTACACAAAAAACAGAAACGTTATTAATTATAGTGCATATGAAAATTAATATCAGATAAATAATAAATTAATTCAATCAGTATCGATTTTATAATGAATTTTTAAATATTTATTTTTAAACCGTTATTATATTTTATCTAATGTTATTAATTTTTAATATCTACCCTACATATACATAAAAATAATTACTAAATCACTATAGTGTCGCCCCAAACAAACATTAATGAAAGAACTTATCAATAGTATTCAGTCCTGTCCATTGTCTTACGTTCCTGTGCTATGAATGTTTTTATTTTGCTTCTTCGTTTTCCTATAATCTTGTCTTCTATGATTACTTGAAGGATATAATATTTCTGATGCCGCATGATACGTCCAAGATAGGCTACTTTTCTTCTTTTTATTGTAGTCAGAAGTTCGCTTCTATTGATGTTGATTTAAGCGTCCGGCCTTCTATTCCGTAGAGGAGATCCGACCATTCATAGAATTTAATGAACCGTATTTCGAGTACAGTGCTGGTTAAAACTTTTTTAATTTCATTAATGAACTATTAGATTCCTAGAACTTTGTGATTTTCAGGATTTTCTAGCTTATTTACTTCCAGATTTCTAATATTTTGGTGGGATTTGTTTAGAAAAGAGCTATATATTCTTCATTCTCGAAACTGATGTTAGTCTAGATATTGAAAACTTTGCATTACTTCTTAAGAATTTATATGTCTCTTTTCAATATTTTTTTCTGCAAATTGCCACTTTAGAATTCTAGAATTAAAAGCAATGATTCTAGGTTGCTAGAATTTTCTTCGTGAATTCCAAACTTTTCAATCATTTTTTTATTTCTAAATTTTCAGCGTGTTATTTTCTAATTTGCTTGGAGTTTCGTTGAGGTTTTTAAAAATTATCAGTTGCTTTTCTCCAGATCTTTAAAATCCACCAATATTTTTGGTAGCATATTTTCTTTCTAATTCCTAATATTTTCTTCGAGAGTTCTAAAATTCATCAACAATTATTTCTATTAGATTTTTAAAGTTCCATGATTTTTTTTCAAAATTGAAAGAATTTTCTCTGAAAATACTAAAAATTACTAGTAATTTTAGTTTGATTTTTTAAACTTTCAATTTTTCAGTATTTCTTATTTTATTCTATCTTTATTTTTCAACCAATTCAGTTTCACATTTTTACAATTTTCAGGCATTTTATCTTTTAAATTGCTAGAATTTTTTTCTTGAGTTAAAGAAGTTACCGCCAAATTTTCTTTACAAGATTGTTAAATATTTTTCTAATTGTAGAAACTATCAGAATGCATTTCTTTTATTCTGTTTTCCAATTTTTCCTTTGAATTGCAAGAATTCTTCCACATTTTAGATTTATTGAAAGTTCCACTCATTTCTTCTGCAAATTTCTAAAAAAAATTTTCAGCATTTTTTGCTTTAAATTACTAAATTTTTTGATTTTATTCTATGGATTTTTTAGAAGTTCCTGTTTTTAGAGGAAAATTATCTTACAGGTTGGTAAAATTTTCTTCTTGAGTTTCCATAAATTTTTCTTCTAGGTTTTTAGGTTTTTCAAGAGTTCTAGAAACTCCGAGTTATTGTTTCTTTTTTATTCTATCTGAATTTTAATAAGTTTTCCTCTCAATTTTCTTTTTAATTGCTTGAATATTTGCATTGAGGTTTCTAAAAAAAGTTATTTTTTTCGAATTTTAAATTTACAAAAAAAAGAAAATTATTTCATCTCAATTTTTGATTAGTTTCTTCACAAAATTTTTCTTTCCATATTACTAACATTTTCTTCGATAGTTATACATTTTACCAGCAATTTTTCTTTTATATTTATACAGTTACAAGGTTTTTTTGATTGGAATAAAGTTCTTCAAAAACTCTAAAATTTATAAGTTTAATTTTGATGCATTTATCTTTCAGCCTGCTAGAAATTTCTTAAGAATGAATAGAATTTATAGCCATTTTATGATTTTTTTTAAGGTTTTCTGTTTCAAATATATGTCCTTTACGTTGTAGAAAATTAACTAATAATTAGAAAAAAACACGAAAATATTTCGTAAAATCTACAACAAATGAGAAGTAGTTGTTTCAAAAGTGGTTTGTTCTTGTAGTCTTAATAAGACTCATTTGTTGTAGATTTTACGAAATATTTTCGTGTTTTTTTTTCTAATTATTAGTTTTCTGTTTCATTTTATAGGAATTTTTAGTTATTTTTCTTGTAGATGGCTCGCAAGAATATTTATTAGCTCGTATCATCCAGATAATTAAGCTAGACAGCAAATTTATCTATTTTTTACATTAATTAATGCAGAAAGACCAAAGGTCGATAGCCCAAACGAATGGACTAACCCACATTTTAAATCAATTTGTATTTATTCTAAATGAACCCACGTTTGTCTAAGTAAAGATGATATTCTCTCTATGTCTGTTGCTAGAATTTTCTTTCAGAATACTAGAAATTTTCAGTAATTCGTTTTCCTAATTTGCCTATATTTGTCTTCCATATTGCTAGAAATGTCTTCAAAACACCTAGAATTCTTAAATAATGTTTCTTCCAGATATTTTTTCCAGGATCCAGCCTTTGCTTCTATCGATATAAAAATTTAAATAATCTAGATTAAAAACTTTCTTTGTATTCTCAGAATCAGTCTTTTCCAGATGTCAGTATTTTTCTTTTTAATTTGGTAGAATTTTTCGAATGTTACTTCCAGATATCTAGAGTTGATCAACATTTATTATTTTAGCTTACGGATTTTTTTAGAAGTTGCGGTTTTTCTGGAACAAATATCTTACAGGTTGTTGGAATTTTATTCATAAGTTCCAAAATTTTTCAATAATTTTTCTTGTAGGTTTCTGGAACTTTTTAGGACTTTGTTTACTAGAGTGCTATTATTTCTCGAGAGTTCTGGAAACTTCAGGTAATTGTTAATCATTTATTTTTTAATCTATCTTAAAATTTAATTAATGTTAGTTCAGATTTAAAAATATATATATTTATTTTCTCATAATTTTGTGTCTTTCAGATTTCAGTATTTTTCTTTTTAAATTGTTAGTATTTCCTTTGACAGTTCTAGAATTTTACCAGCAGTTTTTCTTTAATTCTATGGATTTTTCAGAAGGTGTCTTTTTCTAGGACTTTCCGAATAATTATATTACAGGTTGCTAGAAGTTTTTTCGTGAGTTTCAAAATTTTCCAACATCTTTCTTCTAGGTTTCTGGAATGTTCCAGGACTTTCTTTTCTACATTGCTAATTTTTCCTTCAGGAGTTCTAGAAACTTGAGTAATTTTTAATCACCTTTTTTATTCTATCTCAATTTTTATCAGTTTTTCTTCTTAATTTTCTGTGTTTTTTTTTCTTCTAAATTGTTTAAATTTTTATTGCGGTTTCTACAAATGTTCTGTTAGTTTCCTTGTCGATCTTTAATATTTTTCAATATTTTTATTACTTCATCGCTATTTGTGATTAGTTCCTTCACAAAAATTCTAGTATTTTTAATCAATTTTCCTTCTATTTTGCAAACATTTTCTTCAAGAGTTCTCAAATGATCCAACAATTTTACTTTCACATTTATACAGCTACAAGATTTTTTTAAATTAGAATAATATTCTTCACAAATTCTAAAACTTATAAGTTTGTAATTTTGAGCCATTATTATTTCAGGCTGCTAGAATTTTCTTAACACTTAATAGAATATACAGCAATTTTTATATTTTTTAAGGTTATTGACTGAATTTTTAGTAATTTTTCTTGTAGATTTCTAGAATTCCTCAGTATTTTTTTTAGATATTTAGAAATTTTCATTAAATTCTCTTACCAGAATTTTCTTCTAGAATTCTCTAAATGAGAATGTAATTGATTTTCCAGATTTTATAAACTTTTCATGATTTAGGAATACAAAAACACTTTTTTATACCACTTTAAACTTTACTTGCAGTAACTAGTTTTGACTTAAAGTTTAAAGTAGAATAAAAAAGTAAAAGTGTTTTCTTTATTCTTAATTTCGAAATGTAACACGAAGTTAATGCCTTATCTGTAATACCTAACTTTTTATCAAAATTAACAAACTTTTCCTTTATTTTATTTATAATGATTATATGTATAATTTTAGTTAGTTGACCTATTTTCATTTACGTAATCTATTTTATTTAATACCAATTACTACTTAATTTTATGTATAATATATACCTTGATGTTCTTATAACCAATGTCATTGTCTTTATATGCTACCACGCTTCATATTATTAATATCAATCTTATAACTTGTATAAGACAATTTATGTTCATAGCACCAATAAAGATTATTATAAGATCTTAGAATTTTCAAGAATTCTTCAGATTTTTTAAATTTTCTTTTCCATATTGCAAGAAATTTTCTAGAATTTTAGAATAAATATTTTTACAAAATTTGTTGTTTGATTCTATCTATATTTTTAAGCAAATATATTTTAAGAGTTTTCTAATTTTCCAACAATTTTCCAGATATCTAGAATTATTTTATTATATACTCTTCTACAATGCTTTAATTCCTTTTAAAAGTTCTATACATTTCCTGCAATATTCCTTCAAATTTCAAGAATTTTCTTGTAAAATTCGAAAACCTTTAAGTAACTTTTGTCTAGACTAAGAAAAGAACTGTATTTTCTTAGAATTTTTAATCACTCGCTTGCAGTATTTTTCTTTTCCTTGGCTGTTCTAGAATTTTACTTTCAGATATCTATAGTTTATTTGCATTTTTATTCTATGGATGTTTTTAGAAGTTGCTTGTTTTCCTAGAACTTATAGAATTATCTTACAGGTTGCTAGAATTTTCTTCGTTAATTTCAAAATGTTTCAGCTATTTTTTTATAAGTTTCTGGAATTTTTCAGGACTTCCTCTACTAGAATGCTAATTTTTTTAATAGTTGTAACCTACCTCAAGCAATTTTTAATCATTTTTTTTATTCGATCTTAATTATTTTCTTCAAAATTACTTGAATTTTCGTTTTTTTCATCATCATTCATCGTAATTTTTGATTAGATTCCTAATCTAAATTCTAGAGTTTTTAACCACTTTTCCTTTCACATTCTAGAATTTTGATAGAGAAGTCTAAAATTTAGCAACATTTTTTTCAGTGTTCCAAAGAGTTTTTTCTATTAATTTATCTTCCAAATTGGCAGAATTCTAGAAATTTTCAGTATTTTTTCAGTATTTTTCATTCTTCTTATTAGAAATTTGTGAATTCTTGATTTTTTTTGAACGCTTATTCTAGATATTGCTTTCACGATTTATTTTTTGTTTCTAGCGATATTTTTAAGCAGATTCTAAAGTGCTACAATTTCATTTGTTTCCAGATATCTAGAATTTCTTGTTAAAATACTTTGTTGTTTCCTTACTTGACTTTAATTCTATAGTGATAACTTTGCACAACTCACATAAAACCGTGAATAGAATTTATTGGTATATGTTTTTTCTATAATGCTTGAATTTCTTTTAAAAGTAATAATTTTCCTTTTTTCCTAATTTGAAAAATTCGAAAAAAAAGTTGTTGTCTTTATTTCTTCAGAGACTAAAAATAGTCATTTAAGAATTTCTAGAATTGCAGGCATTTTTCTTACAACATGCTAGAATATTCGTAGGAATTAATAGAATTTTATTATTTTCTGTTTAATATTATAGAAATTTTTTGTACGTTTACTTGTAGATTTTTAGTAATTTCTCTTCCAAATTGCCAGATTTTTCTTCAAGAATTCTAATTTTTTTACTAAGTTGTTTTTCAGAATTCTGTACATTTTTAAAAATTAACTTTTTAAACTTTTTCCACATTCTGTTCCATATTTCCAGAAATTTGGAAAAATTTATCTTCAAGATAATATGTCCATTTCTTATTTGATTCTATTGATATTTTAAAGCAAGTACTCGTCCAGATTTTTAGAATGTTCAGGCAAGTTTTCTTCCAGACTGCTAGAATTTCCTTCAAGACTGGAAAAAGTTGACTTATAACTTCAATAATTTTATTATATGAGATACTGCTTATAATTTATCTTTTAATTTTACATATGTGGAACTATGATAATATCTATCTAGGTATATAATTAAGATATAAACACGAACGCGCAAAGGATAAGTTATTTCTAACTATGAAAACTAAGAACAAGATTAAGTAGCTTGTTTAAGTTTTTTATAGTTGTCTCAAAATATATTTAAAACGCAACTGTAATTTATTGTAATTATATTGTAATTACAATATTATTCCGTACTTTCTACAAGGAGAGTGAAATGTACATCTTTTTTCTAAATGTCATTATGATTACAAAATAATCGAACAGAACTTCAACCAATAATCTAAAAATAATACCCATTTCTATATCATGCTGTATAATATCGCCATTAAGGTATAAATATATATCGAAGTATAAAATCTAAGTGCCACTTGCCCAAGACATTTTAGTAAATGTATGATAATCATATGGATAATAGACAATAAATTTGAAGATAACGTTATCTCTTTCCTTTGTTTTGCAGTCGTTCATATAATTGTAGTTATTGTGTGGTGCGTAACTGTCATTATCATTTTATTATCTTTATATGAAGAATTCCGTTTTATCATTTAGATGCAGCTTAAGAACATAAAATATGAACAAAATACTTTTTTGTATTATTTCAAACGGCCTATTTCGCTCAGGAAGATTGATCTAAATTTATCGTATAAGGTTGACGTTATTGAGCCTATAAAGATTGTCCTTTCTGGGGAATTCGACGTTATCGACTTTTCAAAAGATATAAGTAAGGAAATTTGAATGTATCGGAATTTTGCGTCCCAAATCACGACCCCGTTACGTAACCGGTGTAGCTTGTACAGGTCGCAGTGGGGCAATCGATCGCCATCCCCCAGAAGCCTCTCTGTCCGACCAACCAACCGACCGATATATTTATTCGGGCCGTCCGTGCAGGCCCCCCTTGGGGCAGGAGCTGCCGCTTCACGGTGGCCAAGCAATTAAACGCAACAAAGAGCCCCCCTCTGATTGGACGCGGAACCTTATTACGAACGATGTTATCAGCCCAGAGCAATTTTTTAAAAACAACTTGCCAACTCCAAAATTACACGAAAAGTTATTTGTTGAAAAAGGGAACTTGTTTTATTAATTCTATGAAACGGGGAGTTATTAGTAAAAAAAAAGCGGAAAATGGAAATCAAAAGCTCCTTTCATCAGTAAATACTCAATTCACCCCTTCGTCGTTAATTACAGATCATTAGGGCAATAAGTCCCGCGTAAACAGAGATCCTCGGAGTGGAGGCGACGCCCCCTCAATCAGCCCCTTTACTCTGTGCGAGCTCCCGCATTTCATCGTGCGATTACTGCCTTTTACCTCATCCCCCCACGCTGTTAATTAAAAGGCGATTTGTTTGAGGGTGCGCGATTCGGCCCCCCTTTCAATTTTCCGCGTGATTTACGGCCCCCGCTAATCCGGCAACAAATTGTTAATGGCTGAGCCCCGCCCCCCTCCGCCGATTCTTTTGTCCCCGCGGGCCGCTGAATTAATCTCGCCTTTTGTTGTTCCACCAGGAGGGGCCCTTCCCGATGAATAAATTTCGCGGAAGCGGGGTTTCAAGGGTGGCGGCGATAAAACTCGGCACAATCGCTCTCGGGGGTTGAGGGTATATCGGGGGTGAAGGTGGGTTAGTTCATTTGTAAACGACCGTCTCGTAAATTCCCCAGTTTGTACAAAAATAGAAAAAACGGAGTTTTACGTAGATGTTATGCATCTGTGTATTCATTTTGTATGGCTAACTTAGAAAATCAGCATGCTACCACGAAACCCACTTCACGTCAATCACACACACACTGAAGCGAGCGTGTCCTGTCGGAAGCATCAGCTGGAACATTTGCTTTTTCAGTAGCGAACGGACAGCGTTAACCAAAACGTATCCTGGATTTTCAGGTCAGTTAACAATAATGTCCATACGTTATGTACACACGTTTATCAAGCGAGAATGGACAAATTAAGAATTTGAAGTGAAATGCCAATTTATGGTTTTACTACTACAATAATATCGTGTTGAAAATGCCAACAATTATTTTTTTATGTGTAATCGAAACATGTTATGAGGAAATTGTACCGTTATTACAAATATTATTTAAAAAAATCCAATTATTCTATTATCACTGTACGCTACATTAAAATATCCGTACATTTATTATTTCTGTATTTTTATTCTTTGGTGAACAAAGTTACTGTAATAATTACATGTACATTATTATTGTATTACATTTTGAATAAAATATAGAATATTCGTTTGTATTTAAAATAATTACTTTAAAAACAATTGTGTAGATTTTGTTTTTCTTACAAAACGATTTTTCTTTCTGTACATGCAATCAGGCTAATCCAGTTCTGATGTGGGGAGTTAAAGTTCAGCACCAAAATCCTGGATACGAGGAAAAGAAACAAGGATTTAATTAGCCCCTCCGGATAGATCAAGCGTTAATTCTACAAGACCACTCCTGAATTCATAATATTCTCACCCGCAACTCTTATAAGAAATGTGCTCACATTTGAAATATAATTTTTAACAAATAATTACAATCAATTATTAAAAAAAGTGCAACATAATTTTGGGTTTTATGTATTTGCAATGAATCATGTATTTAATCGCTGAAATAAACCATTATTTTAATTGCAATAATTTATGTAAAATATTACTTCATGGTATGATGACAATGGATAAAATATAGATTAATTACTGATCCTACATAGAAATATTATAACAGTTTCATAAATTTGGTGTTTGTTTTCTGGGTAAAATATATAAAGGATGATAAAATAATAGAACATAATAATAAAAGAAGAGGCTCATTCAGTTTCTTTTTCTTGAACTTTTCGTTGTGGCGATAGTCTAGTGGGATGAGGTAAACAAAATAACAATAAATCTTTTAATAAAAATATAATAATAAGTTGCTAAAGAGTGATTGGAAGAACTTGCATGGTTATAAAATGTTAATCCCTTTAATAAAAGGATTTTTGCAATAAATTAATGAAATGTAATTATTTGGATGATTATTAAATATAATTAATATTTAGTAAGCTTATCGGTACAAAGGCAAACTTGTCTTTTGAACTTTTTTATAATATAATAACATGCTCTAGACACTACTAGAAACTCTTCCAGTAAAGTGCTACCTGTACTAATAAACTGTAAAAAGTGATTTTGAAATGATAATTACCAATAAGAAATTAAGAAATCTTGATCTGGATTTATACTATGGGGGGGGCGTGAGGTCTGCTAACGTAGGCCCCAGTGGGTTCTTTCAACGTCCTCCCATCTGAGTCCTCATTCCTAAGGCCGAGCCAATCCAAGGCATTGGCAGCAAGATGGACTCTTAGGATGTCCGATGACTGTAGAAATCCCTCTCCATTGCGGATTCACGCAAGTTGGATAGAATCGCAGTTCAGAAGCAGAAGCTCGGGGGTTTCCTCTTCTTCTTCATACCCTCTGCAGGTTGAACTAGAGTGTCGTCTCAGTCTATTTAGGTGCGATTTTAGATTGCAGTCTCCTATTAGGAGCCCTACAACCTTCCGTAGGTTTTCTCTGGACATTTGCCTACAGTATCTGGCCGTTTTATTGTTCATCGCGATGAAGTTTTTTGATATCCTACAACCAAGTGTGTCGTCCCATCAGATGCCACAGGTTGATGCATTTTTCAGTAAAGTAATCGGCGGTAAGAAGAAGTCCGGCCTGTATATTGTTTTTCTGGATGCCTTCCTCGCCAAACCATCTTCTGTGATGTTAATGCTGAGGTAATTTTACAGATAGCAATTGTTGGTCTGCTCTCCGTTATGTAGTGTATGTTTTGCCCTTGATCTTCTTGTCAGAAATTACCTTTGCTGCGTATAGTATACCCATGGGTTCCACCTTTTTTTGAAGGAAAGGATTTTGCAATAAATTCCTAGAGGGCCTGTTCTAGCCGCAAGGTTTCTGAGGCGTTTTCCACTTTGGGGCAAGCCTCCAGGCCTCTCTCTTTCTTTGTCTTACCAGTTTTTGTAGTCGCGTTTTTGTAGTGTACTATTTTATAGTTGTTCCATTCCGAGTCATTTTGCATATTAATGGCTCTGTTGTATGCTCTTCTTGCTTGTTTTTTCAGCGTCTCGAGTTCTGTGCACCACCACCTCCTTGTGGGTCCCTCGTTTTCTCTGGTTTTTAGAGTGCATGATTTCTTGTACGTTGATATCATACTCTTTTGGAGTTCGTCGGTTATTTTCTCCAGTTCAGGTATATCTTTTATGGCTCTTTTTCCATATCCCTAGTTTTACCGATCCTAGTGATGGTCATTTTAAAAAGTTCCCTCTTGGTTATCCTTGGATTTCTGTATTGGCTTGTGCCTTTTAATGTAATTTGGAATTTTATAATATGGTCTGACATTGCAACTTTATGAGACGCGTGCTAATCCCTTACATACCTGTGATATGAGTACTAGCAAGCGTAAGCTTTGGTAACGAGAGTTTACAAAGGTCAGTTCATTACCTCTATTTACTATAAAGTCATGCAACAACTTACCCCTGCTCTTGTTTTCTTGGCTTCCCCTAAGAGAGGAATACATGCCCTTTCACAGTGCTTTCATCTCCGGAGTTGGGGTGGGAGATTCTTGTGAAAGGTATGGAGACGCTATTGACACGTCGTTATCCTCATCTTCCAAGCATAACCATACCCGAATGACCGCCAGGTCCTTAGTGGATAGGTGCTGCATAAAGATAGGGTTATATTTGATATGGCAGCATATGCCGGCCTTTGTGTTTTACCTATGGATACATAGAACATATTACTACCTGATTTACTTAATCCATGAACCCTGTTTTTAATTGCCAAGGGTTCCTGAATTAAGTCAATGCAGTCCTGCACCACATCAAACTCCCGGATTAATGTGGCCGTTGCAGCTTCGCAGTGATGCAGGTTGCATTGAATTAAATCTGTCGGTATTTCATTTTTTCTCACCTTTTCTTTTCCTTTTTCTTTTACTACATAGGTCTAATAAAGGTTTTATTTTTGCCTCGGCTTTTGGGTCGGTACTCGCTACAGTTGTGTAGGGGTCCCGGTCGGTGTCTTTGGGTTCGTAGCCGACCTGAGCTGCGTCAAACTCCATTGGGTTTTTGAGCACACACGTATCTGTAAGCCCTTTCTTCACTTTTACCGGGATGTCGCTGAACATGTACTTCAGCTTCATCCCTTTCTTTGCAATGGCCTCGGGGTTTGCCTCGTCCACTCCTATAACCAGGAGAAGTCCTTCCAGTTTCTCCTGTGGTCTTGTTAGGAAGGTGCACCACCGTGTCACGTTTATTCCTTTGTTTAGGAAGCCTAGTCACCTGAGAACCGTTTCCGGTTCTTCAGACTTACCGGGGATACATATCGCGGATAACTGTCATGAGGGTCTTTCCGCAACACCCTTCCGATGAGGTACTCACCTTGGTTTTCAGCCAATCTAGAGTTGCCTCGTCATCACAAGTGACAAGAAGGATTTCCCCCGCCACATGGACACTGCTGAAGAGTGGAATGACCCAGCTCCCAATTTAATGCCTTTGCCCAAGCTCTCTCAGAGGCCCGCGCTGACTTTTCCCGCCACTTCCTCTAAAATCTTACCCAGAGGATTGGCTGGGTCGATCAGAGCAACCCTCAGGTGACTACTTGCCGCCTACTTATACGTCTTTTTTGGACCTTCTGATTTGCCTGAAGGTCAGTCCTTTGGTTGATATTCTTGGATTCATCTTTGCTCTCTTTCGAGTTGCTCGTACTAACCTTCCCTGCTTGTTCCGCCAGACGAGCCTTCCTGCGGCTAGGTATTTCCGCTCTGGTTCCTATGGTAGCATACATAGGTATGGTTTTTGTTTTGGGGCCATCCGAGGATGTCTTCGAAGGATGACTTGAGCTCATCTGCAAGGAGCCTACCTGTTGTATTCCTCTGACTGTCCACCTTTCACAAAACGGCGACGTCACATTGCGAACGCCAGGGCTACTAAGGGGGATATAGCTCCCTTGAGTGAGTTCCACACGGGGGGAATTGTCCGGTCTGTCTACGCGCCCCATTCCGCCTGCCGGCCCTCTGACGGAAAGACTTAGGGTACGGACAGAGTGCCAGCGTCAGGCGGGGCGGATGCGTGCGGAGTTAAACACGTGCTAACGCATGATGGCGTCCTGAGTCCTCCTGAGTGCCATGGAGCGTTAGTACGTGTTAAACAAATGAAGCCGCACGCATCGCCCCTCCAAACGCTCTCACTCTGTCCGTACCCTTAGCCGTTGTTCCTGGGAACATTGATAGAGGTGGGTTACTCTCAACCTTCGGTCTAGGAGTAATCCGGATCAAAGCGACGTATTGATGCTCTCGAAGCAGCTCAGTACACCAGGATTCCTTCTTCCTCCGACACAGGTCGCCACGCACGGCACGTGGGTGACCATAACGTATCAATGAAAATATTTATTCGAAAACTACAATGTGCCGGCATCTCGTGAAGGGTGTGGTTCTTCACCACGTACGGTCGGTTCTGGATTCGCAAATCCCTGAAGTCGCGGACGAAAAGGCAAAATCCAGCCCGCCGGGACAGGACTTCCTCCCATCTCCATAGCTCCTTAGCCCCCAAAATAAATAAATAAAACTAATACTTAAATTATCTAATAACACCTTTTAGATACCCACTTATACAATATTTATGGAATATTACTTAAATACAACCTCTGACAATAAAGTTCAGTAAATAGTCCATTACATTAACATTAACATTAACATTAACCTTTTCAAGAAGACTTCTTTTGGAATAGAGTTCAAAAGCCTCGTCACGTTTCGTTGGATGTCAGAAATATCTCTTTCCTTTCAATGCTGCAAGGTACATTGAAATTTTGAACCATTTCATGAAACGTGAACGCCGGGTACGACCCCAGTACGCACAAGGTTTATGGTTTTTTGTCCACGATAATGCTTGCCCTCATACAGCCAATACCGTCAAACAGTTCCTTGCAAATAGAGGGTGGTCCTCCAGACTTCTTCCTATTCCCACGACTTAAACTCTCTTAGAAAGATAATATTTTTGATTAAAAATGTTTATGTCATTCGTAGACTTGAGATTTCAGAAGCGTAAAATTTGAGAAGGTTTTACGTATCCCGGGCCAAAAATTTAATGATGATGCGTTGCTCAACAGTACCTCGTGCTCAGACATAGTGCAACTGGCGGTAATAAGCATTAGTGAACCAAATTGGCATCCCCATCCTAGACAATCACCACCACACCACATTCACAGATACCGTGCATAACACTTCACTTAGCGATCGATAAATAAAATATTCCGATTTTTATCTGATCCACCCTCGTGGCATACAGCATGTACTTGATCATTACTATTAAGGAATCGACACTAATAATTTTTTTAAAAGGTACTGTAGGTGATAGATTATTAGATTATCGCATGGTGCTTACCTTACTTTCTGCAGAACACAATGATGATCTTTTGTATACCGTTTCTCTAGATCGCATAAAATGCATGTAGTTCCTGCGTAGTAATATACCAATTGATTTTTTCTGTTGCTATTAGAAAGCAAAAACACTAAAAATACGCTAATTCATGCAAGATACTTTTTAGACTACTTTTAATTTAATTTTCTTTGTCTGTAGTAATCTTCTAAATAATTTGTAAATAATCTAACTAAAATCGATCCAATACGGGTGATTCAGAAATAATTCGAATATACTTCAAACAAATGAGTCATTTCTATTTTGAAATATAACGAACATTTCCACAACTCTGTTCTCTATTTGTATCAAAAGTCTCCTTAATTCGTTTATACATAATTAATGACTTATATTTAAATTTTGCAAACTCTTACTTGATTTAATTATCGTGAAAAATACAATTGAAATTATTAAGCGTATCGTTCAATGGATTGAATAATGGTTGAGGCGTTAACATCTTGAAAATTTTAGTTAAACACATATGTTTGTGATATCAACAAAGAAAGTGTTTTGTTTAAATATTTAGTGGATATTTTTCTATTGGAAATACTACCAAAACTACGGATACGGAATTTCGTAGTACATTTTTAAATAAACAATACATTTTTCAATAAATCTTATTTTTTAAACCTAAAATCAAAACACATTTTTCAATTCTAAATTCTAATACAACACGTATATCTTCGTACATTGGGTGAAATAAAGTATAGAATTATTAAACTATAGATGCGCTGAAGCATTATTTGGAATGATGAAATTTCAAAGGTGTTACACTGCGATGATACATTTTGTAGTTTAGTCAAATGTATTTTCTTCAATGAATTACTACTAATAGTCTGCCTCATACAACTAAATTGTGCAATGTAATAAACACGTTGCATTATCGAATAATATATAATAATGTTACCGAATGGCAAGCAATTCTAGTGATTAATACTTAAAGTCCTGAAGCAATATACGAAATGATGAACTCACTGAGGTGCAGCAAACGCATTTATGCGCCATAGTTTAATACGAGTAATTACTACTCAGCTGTGCAATTATATGTTTGTAAGGTAGGGCCAAGTATTAATTAATTGTCAATATGCAAACTTTTTAGTTTTATGTGGAAATTTTATATATGTGTGCGAAAATTTATATTCGTTCGCTTATAAATCATTAATTGTTTTTGGTCCGTTAACACATCCAACGACCCCAGTTAATTAAAATTTCTGCATTTAATGGAAATTGATTAAAATTGATCGAATTCCATTCCATGTTATTAAAATTTTCTTCTCTTCCGATAGGTCATATATGAATCTCCATAAATTTCAATTTTATATTTACAAAATCGGTCGTGGATGAATGCCCAGGCTTCGGTAATTTAAATTCCGATGATCTGTCCTCCTGTTCTAAATAATTGTAAAAACGTTTTAATGGTATATAACGTATAGTGTTGTAAAATTCAAAAGTGATTCTATCAAATATTCTCTTCTCTTAAATGAAAGAAAGTTTTCTTTCTACACTAAATTTATTGCTAAAAAGATAATACAATATTTTAATAACGATAAAATAATGTCAAACGTGCCACAGTTTGGCGAAACAATTGTTGCGAAAATAAAAAAAAAACACAAATTCTTTTGTTTTAAGTTTAATTTATAAATGCATTTATTTGCTTAGCTGAAATCTATTAAAAGATTATATAGATGTCGCTTTTTACTTATAAATAAAATAATCAACCTGTTTATCTGTAAAATATTGCTAAGACGGCTAAAAAGTAAATATCGTGTTTAAAAAATATACAGGGTGAGTTTGTTTAGATGGGGATCACGGAAACTATAAGAGGTGGGGGAAATAATATAGATTTATGAGACAAATAAAATTTCACTTTCAAAGTTTTTAAATAGTCAGGGGTAACTAGATATTTTGAAAAAAGTAAAAAGTGTCAATTTTTTCAAATCAATATATCTCGGTTATTATGACAGATAGGAAAGAAACTGTAGAGGACAAAGTTGTAGATAATTTCATGTAGATTAATAAAATATTTATCACCATTATTTTCTGAGATATGACGCAAACTTAAATTTTTTTAATGGAAATCATTAGTGGCTATGGCCTCATTCAGTAGATTATTTTATTATCTTTAATCCAATTCAAATATGGCATAGTTATTTCTAAAAATAAGTGAGTTAAATGTTCTGTGGTCCTCTGATTGTTATTAAACCATATTTAATATGTATTCGCGGGTGTAGAAGAAGATCTGAAATGCTTTTGGTTAAATTTATTTGTTATTTTTCTAATTTATAAAATGACAAGTTAAAATACGAAAATATATAACTTATTTGAACAAAACTTTCATAGTCATTAAGGAATTCAAGGAAAAAATAAACGTGTCTTTTTTTAAATTTATCAAAAGTAATAGTAGCAATAGATATTATATATGGCAAAAATTCAAAGTGTTATTCTCTAAATTATTAGAAGAACTTTTTAATACCAAAAATTACATATTAAGTTCCTTAATCTATAAGAACTATAGAAACTAACTACCTCCAGCTATGATGTTTAATCCAATATTCTCTTCATTGACTCTTTTTAAAACATGCGAGGATCGAGCAGACCATGAGTGAGGCCTACTTCGACCAATCCAGCGATCACCGTAACGTACATAAATTGCATTGCATTTCTTGCTGCCAATTGTACATCCTTGCTTGAGAAACGCATGTAGCGTTTGTTTTAAAAATTCAGGTCTAATTAAACAGTCATCTACAATTCCAACATAAACGTATGGTCGAAACTATCTTCAAGTATCTCAAGTGGATTTTCCAGCCCACAAATGGTTATTATGAAAATTTCTTATTGCATTTTTTGGAAAATCTTCTTATCGGTAAAAAGTTTTAGTGTCAGTAGTTGAAAAATTTGAACCAATATATGAAAAGGCCATTGTCACAATGTAATACGTAGAAGAAAATCAGCAGGAAGAAGTTCCTGAACGTGTTGTATATGATATGAGGATAAACAAATAGTTTCTAAGAAAGTTCATATTACTTACATTCAAAATATTTGCAACTTTTTAAAAAAAAGTACCTGGATCTTTCTTTATCATGTTTATTTCTATTATTTCCATTGGTTTTCATGGTCCTCCATTTCGTTTCAATGTGCTTGCTTCATGAAGACGTTAATTACCTATTATTCCACAATGTTTCGCCACGAGGTAAATGAGAAAATCATTCATGAAATGTTAATGAATACTTTGGATGGATTTTATATCAGGAACATTACGGCTAGGAAACCGTTTAATGTAGATCATCAACAAGCCCATAAATGAAGGCCTATGAAATCATGTAGTTACCCCTTCAACGTCAACAAAAATTCTTGGGTAAAAAGTAACTTTTTTGTGTAGTAGGCTACAAAAAGAAAAGGATACAAGGTCATGAAAGTACAGACATATTAGCCAGGTACATATGCTCCTAGCTATAATTGAAACGAACAAATATTAGTATTAAGAGTACCCTAGGCTATACCTTATAATTTCAATGAAAATAATTGTAAAGAAGGAGTTTCAATCAATAAACGAATCAGGTAAAATAATTACAACTAGCAGAGCTAAAAGTTAAATGTGTGCCTTTAGATGTTAAGTCCTAATGTTATCTCGCTATATTGATTTTAAGTTTTATCACGTATTGTATTAAATTTAATTAACAAAATATTATATCTGTGCTGATAATTCAATTGATTTCCCTATGGTCGCCATACTGCGCCAATTTCCTTGTTAATAACAATTTTAGATGAAGATGTGCTGCTATGTATACTAGTATCTACTCTCAATAACAAAGTTATATGTTCAGAGTAAATATCAATCACTAAGCAACAGCACAAGTTACCGCAGCCAGTAATGGATAAATCCAATCGTTAATTCCCTATAAACTTCTGCTCCTAAAGTTAACTTTAATACATCCGCCTTCCTGGCATAATTAATCCCCTATACGTTTTGAGACAACATCCATAAGTAATACCAATATCAGTCGTTCCTTATTACCATCAGCAACGGATACATCCATTAAACTGAACATAATACCACGTCGCTACTAATTAACGCCATTAATTGATGGCGGCGGCGGCGTCTGGTTACCCCCCTGAAAAAAAAATCCTCTCTGCATAATCGAAACGCGATGATCTCGCGTTGCCGTGGTAACGCGGGGGATCGCGGGGGGCGGCGGGATCGCCGGAAGTCCGGAAGTGGCGGTCAAGCGATTTTGCCCCTATCCGGTCTCGTCCGCGGGATTTTCTGGGCAAACACACAGAGATGAGATAGACTATTAAGTTTGTGTTCTACAGAAAACCATTATGTATAGACGTACAGGGCGCCCGCCTTTCAGGCTCTATCGTGCGGATCTCGGTTACCTTAAAAGGTAAGTCGGAGAGAGAGATTAACTTTTTATTCTGACCAATAATCTGATGAGAAACATAATATTATGTTTAATGGCAATAGAAATTTGAAAAGGTTTTTTTATCAACGAAATTAGTAACCCTTATTTAAAATATACGTATTTAAAACTCCATTTTGAGACGCGGCTGACTTTCATATTTCGAAAATGGACTATTCAAGTGCTGTACATAACAACCGACATCTCTAGTCAGGATTAAGTTAGAACGTTTAAATTCATACACCTTTTGTGTTGAGTACAGTGACATGAAAAACTGATGTCGTACAAGAAATGTAGTTAAGTCGTAAACACTTCATTCGATTACTTTCTACAACTTTCAACGTGTATTGTCTTAACAATAGTGCAACGATGAATGTAATTCGAGTAATTCGAGCATAAATCCTTATTAAAAGCCACTGTATAGTGATTATATGGAATTCAATCGTAGCCGTGGTTCGCTTAGTGATAAATTTTGTAAAGGTTGTCCAAATTTGGATGTTGTTCCAGAAAATTATGATGCTTGACTTGACATTACCAGCTCATTATCACAAACCACTCGTAAGGCCACTTTTTTATTATCAATTATGTAAATACTTGAAAAGGTGATTTGTGATAAGTCTGAACTATACGGCGGATGCAATATAACCTCCCATGTAAGCTCTTCGAGTAATTTAGCAAAGAATTTGAGGCATTAATTAGGCTCAAAAAATTTTTGGCACCAATTTTTGTGGCACTCATATCGTCTCCGCCCATTCTTTAAAGCAGCCTTATGCAAATGATGCCAAACGGTTTTCTGGCTAAATCTCTATTGGTATAGCTAATGAGAGGTCCATTTGTTGCGAGTAACTTCAGTTCCTAGGCAATAGAGTAAGCGCATACATCTGACTGGATGATTTTATATTATACGATCAACATTCCGATGTGCCTGATCTTTAACGTCCATATTACTAGAGCAGATTAATTGTAACCACCTTTTAATGTTGCATTCGTTAATGTATTGGGCCCATAAATAGCACAATTTTTTGCTGGGTACTTTGCCTTTTTATTTCAGTCGTAACGGTACTGATAATTGTACCAAATATTCACATAACTGGCTTGATTAAACAGAAAAGTGTCAAAAACTGTTTTGAAGAGGAATAAATAAATAAATAAAGTTTATTTACGGATTCACCATTACAAAAATTTAAATAATTCAATAATACTAATACTAAAAACTAAAGAATAATAATAATAAAAATCAATTAACTAAATTAAAAAATAAATACAATAATTATAAATTTAAATAATCCAACAATACTAATACTAAAAACACTAAAGAATAATAATAATAAAAATCAATTAACTAAACTAAAAAATAAATACAATAATTATTAATTTAAATAATCCAATAATACTAATACTTAAAACTAAAGAATAATAATAATAAAAATTAATTAAGTAAACTAAAAAATAAATACAATACGTGTTTTATTTTTTTATATATTTCACTATACGACATTGCGAATAAGTCTAAATTATAATTCAAATAAAGAAAATTTGAATAACGCATAAAACGTGTTAAGCTGGCGTTAACACCATAATTCGTTCTATGGAATGGAATGCGAAATAATGGTTGATGACGAGTTAACTTATTATCTGCCTTAATATAAAAATCAACTTTTGCGAGAATATCAGGGCACATTGTAAAACCATTGATTATTTTATGAAAAAACATTGCATCAAAATAAAATCTTCTGCAACATAAATTATCAAGACCAAAATTATTCCTAACTATCTATATTTTCATTATTCCCCAATTTAAAAGATAGGGATTTTAAGAATCCTTTCTGTATATTTTCAATTTTATTCTTGAATATTAATTGATGTGGTGACCAAATACATGTGGCATATTCTACATGGGAATCTTAAAGGATACGGGGTTAAGTTTAAGTGACTTTCTTTTAATGTACCCTAACATTTTAGTTGCTTTATTGCAGACATAATTTATATGATCGATGAATGTAAGCTTTACATCGAATATTACACCAAGATCTTGTATTTCACATAATTTATATAAATTAGTGTTATCAATATTATAATGCCAGTTAACATCTGTTCTTTTGCGCGTAAATGTAATTGACTTGCATTTTTCTGTGTTAAAAAATAATTTATTTTCACAACACCAAACGAAAACTGAATTAACATCTTCTTGAAGTAAAAGGCAATCATTGACGTATTTTATTTCTTTAAATAGTTTTAAATCGTCTGCGAAGAGTAAAAAGTTTGAATGTTGAATAACAGCACCTATATCATTGATAAATAAAAGAAATAACAATTGTCCACAATGTGATCCCTGGGGTACACCAGAAGGGACTTTAATAATTTCAGAAATATGGTTTTTAATTGTTACACATTGGCTACGGCCTTTTAAGAAACTTTCCAACCATTTACAAACGGACTCATGAAATCACAAGTTTTTTAATTTAAAAATTAGAATGGCATGATTCACTTTATCGAACGCCTTCGAAAAATCAGTGTAAATCGCATCCACTGCGTTCTTATTCTCTAGGCTGTTCGAAATAAACGATTTAAAAACTAATAAATTTGACGTAGTTGATCTTACCACTTCTGAATTTATGTTGTTCGTTGATTAAAATATTCTTACACATCCAATTTAATTGAACAGTTACCAGTTTGTCAAAAAGTTTAGGTATTGCAGACTGAATTGAAACGCTACGATAGTTTGTTACATCATATTTATCTCCTGATTTAAAAATTGGTGTAATATAACTCTGTTTCCACAATGTTGGAAATATAGTGGTTTTTAACGAATGATTGAAAATTATTAATAATGGCAATGGCATAGAGTATATACAATTTTTAAGGAAATTATTGGGAATACCGTCAGGCCCAGTGTTATTACTGTTTTTTAAAGAGAGAATAGAATTAAATATTTCAGTTAGAGTTAAATTAAATGGCATGTGTATAACTTCTTGACTGGAATTGAAATTTGGCATTTGAGTAGTAAAGTCCATATTGTAAAAAGTGGAAAAGAATTTGGCAAATAATTTGACACATTCTGTGCCATTGTTACTTGTCGTACTATTATAATGCATTACTTCAGGAAAAGTTGCATCGCGGTTATTAACTTTTACAAAATTCCAAAAATAGTTGGGGTTGTGGGCAATGGAATTGTTAACACAGTCAATATATTCTCGGTAGAGTGTATCTCTTAAGTTACTGCATTTAGTTCTCAATACTTGAAATTGTTGATAATTACCAGAATGTTTACATTGTTTATACCTTTTATGCGCATTCTTTTTACAATAAATTAAGTGAATTAATTCTTTAGAGAACCAGTGCGGAAATTTAGAACATTTACGACGTTTCACAGGAATACACCGATCAACAGCCTCGTACAATAAAGTATAAAACGTATCAACAAGAGAGTCTATATGTTTACCGTTTGTATCCAAAATTGACCACCAGTCTAAAGAACTTAAATAATAATTGATAGCCTCATAATTAGCACGATCAAAATCATAAACAAATTCCCTCATATATGAGCTGATTAGAAGATTCTTTAAAGTTGTAAGTTATAAGATAAGGAATATGCTGTTGTTTGATTTCAAGTAGTAGATCAACAGCATGTTGAAAGGAAAATTCATTCTCTGCAAATATTAAATCCAAAAATACGTTATTTTCATTAGAAATATTACAAATTTGTGAAAGACCATGATAACTGTATAGGTTAGATAAAAGTTCAGCTTCTGGTGAACAGGCAGTGTTAAGTAAAAGGTCATAATTAATATTATACCAAACCGCTTTAGGTAAGTTATAATCACCACATATAATAAGCTTACTGTCATTATAATTGTCAGCAATATTATCAACGGTATCACAATGAAATGAAACTTTATCCATAGAAGAATTAGGTGGAAAATAAACTGATCCTATTACAAACTTAGCACCATTAATAGTAATATGAACAAACAGCTGCTCTACAATATTATTATGTATATTAATAATATTACTACCTAATTGTTTTTTAACAGCGATTAGAACACCCCCGCCTCTTCATCGCCATTTTTCTTCCTTTCATTAAATTCCTGCTTGCAAATGGTTAACTCTTCTCTTTGCAGTACAGTTCGATCGAAACTAAATTTAATAGTGTTATCTTTCAAGTGTTTCGTTTTTCTTACAATTGATTTCACTAATTCATTGTCATTCAGCATCGCTGTTATGGGCCTGGTTTTTTAATTGTTGGTTCCATTCGGAATAATTTGACCGGTTTAAAATCAATCTTTAGTGGTAATAACGTATCTGTAATTGCGGTAATTTCATCTTTTTGTTTATCTTCTTTAGTTGCTCCTAGCGAATAGGGTACATTATAAATCATTATATTATTACTACGCATTCTGCGTTCTTACATTTTGCTAAAAATATTAATGTCGTCGAATTTGGTGTTACCAATTGATAAATTACTACTTTTTAAGCAATTTTGTTCCAAACTAGTAATACGACTATCAAGCGATATATATTTTTCTTCGATAGTCCTAAATTTTAAGATAAATTTATTTTTAAATTCTTTGACAACACTTTGAATTTCATTCTTAAATAATGGAATAGATTCATCTCGTAATAATGATCGAAATGAATCAAATAATGCATTCTGATTAAAATGCAGGTCTTCTGTAGTTGACATGTCCAGCAGCAACGTTGTATTTGTATTTGAAGAAGCGCGCAGTTTGAATTTACGCTGTTCAGAGGCCGCATTTTTCTGGAGAACACATTCGCTGCAAAACCAATCGACTCCGTCGGTTTTTGCTAATTCGTCGATATAAAATGCAATATCTTGTAATGATAATTCTTCCAGGCAGTCAACATGGTAACGTCGTTTGCATCCCGCACATTTAAGTGCTTTAGCTCGTGTACCAATATCGTAAATACACCCTCCACATAAACGAGACATTTTAATTGTATTAGAATTATTATTTATTTATTGGAAATTGGGTAAAAACAAATGACAATTTTCACGTCACTCGGTCGGCAGTGACGACTTAAAGTAAACAAACAAATTAAGGGCAGGTAGACCACGGTTGGGTAAAACACAAGAAGACAAAGGTTTAGCTGATAGGAAGTAGAAAGTAGATGCACGGTGGAAAAATACTCAGACGGCGAAAACTTACCAATCGCAAAAACGTGCAATCGAATGCGAGTATATGGCACTATTGGGTTTACTTGATATTAAAAATTAATAATATTTAATGAACACTTTTGTGAACAGCATTGCAATTACAGTATAACAAGTACACATGTACAATACATTAAATGCCGAAATTACAACTTAATTGAATAACAACGAACCACTAAATTTAAAGAAAAACTGGAGACCACACACTCACGTGTTAACTACTACTGATATATCACGTTTGAGTCATTACATAGTATGACTGGATTCGATGTTGATATCGTGAGATATAATTTACTAAAGACATCTAGCGGAAAGTGCTCAATAATTTAAACTTCACCTTCAGTATATTCTTTAATAATGTATACTATGAGTATTTTAACAAAGACACAGGATATAAGTTTAAAGAAGGAGCATATAATTTTGCTTTACTATTTTCGAGTAATTTTCATATTTTTTTTCAGCTAAAATAAAAATTTCGTGTTTTTATTCGATTAATGTAATTTATTCTTGGTGTTCATAAACTCATGCCTATCTGGGATAAGTCGTAAATTTTTTTTAATATGAAATAAGGGTAAGTTGTTTGGATATTATCTCTTCATATTCTCCATTTTATCTTAATGTATTTTTAGCTTTATTAGAAAAAAAAACGTTTAAAAAGTCAATACGGTTACGTAAATTTTAAGTAAAGCCGACCATAATGAACCCTTTTATCATCACTTCACTTAAATTACCTAAATACATTCGCTCACTCATTGTTACGTGCAGATGACACTACATTAACTGTCCATGCCTCTCCTCTAGCGGGAGCACTTTCTACTCTTCATTAAGCAAATGGATAATTACGATAACGCAGCACCAATCCAAACTATTTACATCCTTTCGTCAACCAAATGATTCACCCTCGCATACGAACTTTAGCAGCAACTCTAACATTTCACCTTCACTCACATACAAATAAAATACGTTGACTTTCTATTCGACGTCGAATTGGGGCATCGAACACGACCTACTTTTATTATCTTTTTTTTACTCGTGGCTTTATATCACTTCATTCACATAGATTAAATGGCTTTAATGCATTAAAGATGCGGAAAATAGAATCAGGATTGTAGATAATAATGATAACATTATTCATTTATTTATTTAATGTTATTACTGATAGGTTTTAAATTGAATACAACTTAAACGTTGGAAAATATTTTCGTATTAATAATTTCCATCTCGTTCCATGATCATCCTGGAATACTCGGAACTGCTGCAGAATCGCATCGAATGCTTGTCGAAGCTTACGGTGAGCATGCTCTTGGTAAATCACAGTGCTTTGAGTGGTTTAAAAAATTCAAAAGTGGCGATTTTGACGTGAGAAACGAAGAACGTAGAAGACCAGCGAAAAAGTTTGAAGACAGCGAATTGCAAGCATTGTTGGATCAGGATGACGCTCAAACGCAACAACAACTCGCGGATCAATTAAATGTAATCCAAGAAGCCGCCTCCATATACTTGAAAGCCATGGGCAAGATCCAAAAGATGGAAAAATGGGTTCCACATGACTGAATGAAAGACAGCAGGCAAACCGAAAAAAAAAACTTGCGAAATGCTGCTCGCCAGGTACAAAAGAAAGTCATATCTCCATAAAATTGTGACTGGCGATCAAAAGTGGATATATTTTGAGAATCCTAAGCGTAAAAGATCATAGGTAACTCCAGGCGAACCATCGACATCGACTGCAAGACCAAATCGCTATGAACAGAAGACAATGCTCTGTGTTTGGTGGGATCGGAAGAGTGTGATTTATTATGAGATGCTAAAACCTGGCGAAACCGTTAATACTGAACGCTACCGACAACAAATGATCGTTTTGAATCAAGCTTTGCATGAAAAACGACCAGAATATCAAAAAAGGCAACACAAAGTGATTTTGCTTCATGATAATGCACCATCACACACAGCAAAACTGGTCAAGAAAACAATTGAGGCGTTTAGTTGGGAAATACTTTCATATGCTGCTTACTCATCAGACTTGGCTCCGTCCAATTACTACTTATTTGCACCGATGGGACACCCACTTGCCGAGCAGAGCTTTACTTCTTACGAAAATGTACGAAAATGGCTCGATGACTGGTTTACCTCAAAAGAGCAAAAGTTTTTTTGTCGTGGCATCCACAAATTGTCAGACAGGTAGGAAAAATGTATAGCTAGCGATGGGCAATACTTCTAATAAAATATTTTTTATCATTTTCATACAATAAACCTGTATTTTCTATTAAAAAATTCCGGTTTCATATTTATAGACCTGATAAAATTGGTTATGGACATACGTTTACTTTAAACTTGATGATTCATCCAATATAAAGCAATACGTAACAGTCACCTATCGATGGCTCGAATATATATTCAGATCTAATTGGTTCAGAAATTAGATTATTCTAAGGTTATTTACACAAAATAATCAATAGTAAACTTAAATTAAGACACACTGTATTCTATTTTGCACCAATAATCTAACAACATAATTTAAGTGTACCTTTAAATAATTTCATCTTAAAAAATTGCTACCTGTAAGTTTCCAAGTATTTACATTAATAAATAGGCGAGCAACAACATCACAAGTTAATAATCTGTCTTCTTGTAGATCGATTATTTTGAATATTGAAACTGGGTTAACTGATGAAAATCAATACTGTACTGGAAAACTTTAAATGTTTACTTATTAAGCTTACAAATTTATACAATGGGATTTAAATAACTAATGCAATCTCAGTGATATGGGAATCGCAATACCAAGAATGGATAGGAGTTTTATTTTATCAAACTTGACGCAAAAGTTTAACTACTGAAGGAATTAATTAAAATGTCATTCTAATGAATCAAGTGGTAATGATTTATTTGTCAGCTCTATTAGTTTTTTTAATGAAATAAAAAAGCGCTTTCACTTTCATCGTTTGTTTTGAGAGTGTGATTATGCCTAGAGTGCGCCAACATGAAAACTACCGCCAATGAAACGAATTCAACAAAGGTCATAACGTTGGTTTGTGTAAAGGAAATTGCTTATCACCTTAACCAAAACCAATCCACCGCCATGCGCTAGTATGAGGCATGGATATGAGTTTTATTAAAACTGCCATCTTTATCTTATGGCAACAAGAGACTGATATTCCAGTGTTAGATCAATTGGCAATCTATGATTAATTCTTAAAAAATTCTTGTTTTTATCTTCCGGAATGGATTTTTGATTGTAGGATATTTATACATTCTTTGGATGTTGATTGGGCATTACGGTTGAGGATACCTGTTTTGGACAAGTTTGAATTAAGTCTACTCCGTGCAATTTGTGAATTAATAGACCATGATTAATTGTATCATTGTATCGAAAGCCTTTGAAAAATCAAAATATATACTCGCTACCTTTTGCTTTTGATCTAGATTTTCAATAATTGAATTAATTATTGTATATAGCATGTCTGATTTGTGTTTATTATATATTTTTTTTATAAATCAGTAAGCAAATATATAATAACCTCTCAAATACCTTTGTAAATGCTGTGAGGATAGTTATTGGTCTATAGATCCAAACAGTCTGGAGCCTTTTTTAAATACTGGAATAATTTTACTCGGAAAATTTTCTGATTCAAAACTGTTATTTATAATAACTGATACTGGTTCAGAAATAATTGAGGCAACATATTTAAGTAGGCTGCATGAAATATCGTTAACTCCAGCAGATGATTTAGAGAAAATTTCTTGTAAGACAGCTTTAACTTCAGAAGGAGTAGTTGGTTTAAGAAACATGGTGTGAGGGATTACTGGAATTTGATAATTCTTCAATTGAAGATCACAACCACAAATTTCATTAATATACTTATTGAATTCGTCCACAATTTTGGTTGGCTCTGAAATAACCTTTGTACTGATTGAAATAGAACTTATTACATCCACAGTATTTTTAGAGTGAGAATTCAAGATACTTCATATTTTCTTCAGCTTGTTTAACGATTTTTCAATACCATTTCATATTTTCATAAAAGTGTTTCTTTTTGTCTTCAACATATTTTCTATGTTTTTTTTTCTCTTCTTTGTATACGTCTAGTAACTGATTAAAGTATCGACTTGGATAAAACAAGTCTCTCAGTTCTGCAGATCGTCTATTTATATCTGGTGTTACCCAAGATGAATTACATGATGGAATGCATTTTTTTAAGGAAAACATGGTGTTGAAATGTTTCTACAAAATTCTTGTACTGTAAATTTATATCTTCTGATAAATTTACAAAGATACTAAGCTTTTCTTGTTGTTCTTTTCCTTTAAAACTTGATATGTTTTTAGAATTATAGGATCTGGTAAATTTGAAAATGTTATTACATTCATTTAAATTTAATGGAAATTGGAAGAGTATTGAATCAGGGATATTACAAAAAATTGGATCGATATTTAAAAATATCGCAAGTTGCGAAATTTCGAACTTTTAGTCCGATCACTACGTTTTATACATACGTATTTAAGTAGCTTTTGTTGTAGCTTTATCAGGAATACTTCTAATTATTGGATCGCTTTGATGTCCATTATATAAAATGAATAACAATGATAATTACATATCAAATTCTAATAATCGTGCTAAAACAATGTGGGATTATATTAATCACAGTAAAAATTTAGTTACTAACCTCTTACATTCCTGCACCTTAATATCCGACGATTTCAATAATTATTTTTTGTCAACATTTCGGAAAAGTTAGTAAAGCAAATAATATTTCAAAAAACAAACAACGTAGTAAATCCTTCTCACTACGTAAAATGTAACAATATGCACACTAAATTTGAGTTCAAACCAGGTAGTTGTAACTATGCCCGTAACATTACCGCAGAAGCACTTCATTGAAGTCTTGGAGTGGTCTATTAGTAACTCCAAGAAGCGGGAACTCATTCTCACCGACTGCCTAACAATATTGAACACGTTTCAGAAACTTAATCCACCTAGAATTAAAAACCCCATCCTTATTAAAATTATCAAGTGCGTTAGTTATCTGCAGGGACTAAATCGGAAGCCACATTTTATGTGAGTTACATCTCATGGAAAGAAGTAACCGATGGACTAGCGAAAAGCGCCTCAACCTCATCAGATATAGAATTTATCCAAGTTATCCCTTATACTGATTATAATTGTATGTTTAAAATATCCACGAGGCACAAATGGAATAGCTACTGGAAATCTCAAGTAGCAACTATAAAATTCTGCACAATAAGCTGCCCAATGAAATTGGGTATATTAAATGCCACAGCGTTTCCAAATTATTTTCTTCCACGGTCTACCATCTTAAGACAACCCATTGCCTCAGCCCATCTCATTTATATTACATTGAATTGAAAGATAATCCTCTCTGCTCATGCGGAATGTATGGCGATATCAATAATATTTTTCTTGTATGCCAATTTTAAGATTTCTATTATAATTTTTAAAGAATTGTAAAAATTGTGTGTATTTTTTGAGAAGCACTAATAAAATTACTTACCAACCCATTATTAACACGTATAGTGACAATAAATAATTGTATCGTGCATTTAGGACTTAAACGTAAACGAAATTATTATATGTATCATTTAGTTTGATATTTTCGCGGGTATGCTATGTTTTGGGGTTATACTTCGCGTGATTTGTAAATTATATACACAATGTTTTGATGGTCTCTCTGCCATTTTTTTGAAGTATTTTGTTCAAGATAATACTGAACACTTGAAAAGATGGCAGAGAGACCATCCTAACGTTCTGAATATAATTTCCAAACCAAGTGGAGTATAACCCAAAAAATTCAAAAATTATTAGAGAAAAGATTTGAGAGAATTATTCCAAATAATAGATCTTTAGAATCCACTACCAGAAATTTTTGGGGATATACTTAAATCAAAACGGCGGCGCCGATTGAAAATTCTGAAATATGCTGGTGTAAATTCAACAGTTTTAAAATAATTCATCTTTAGAATCCAATAACCGAAATTTTTGTAGCTATACTAAGCTATACCAAAATCGAATGGCGTCGATTAAATTTGCACTTTTCTCAAAGCAAACTGAAGATTTTAGAGAAAACTGTTCTAAATTCAACAATGATCGTTACATGTGAGAAAATACATGCGACGTTAATTCCAAATAATAGATTTTTAGATTCGACTAACAGGATTTTTTGTAGTTAACCTTAAAACAAATTCGACCGATTGAATTCTCGTTCTGAAAATTCAATAGAAAACTAATTAATTAATTATAACGGAATTATTATTTATTTTCTTGAAGTATATTTAAAAAAAATAATACACATCGCAGGTTAAACCGGTACATTGTGGGCAAAATGTCATAATTCTCTTTTTTTCTTAGCAATTGTGCTACCCTGCTGTGCAGATATTATTTTGTAACAGTCTGTGCATCTTTTTGTTGCAATACTTTCATATTCTTCAATAAAGTATTTCTGACTTGATATTTTTTGGTTTAAATGCTTTATACTTTTTTTTCATTTATTGTGTTATTATAAAGGGTTCTCTAAATTTTAACAAATCTATTTGTTTATTTCACGGTTTCTGATTAATGTACTAAGCATTAGCAACCAATGTTCCACATATTAAATCAATAACAACTTTCTGATACCACTTAATTGTTTTTCGTGAGCAAATATAATATGATGATAGTTGATCTGATAGATCCACTCCTTTTTGGCATTATTGTAATCATGTACAGCTTCGGGTTTTAATTTTCCATTAATAATAGCACATGTATGTGCGCTGCATGAAGTTAGCATGGCAACTGCCATTTTATCCATCCATTTCATAAATTTGAATCCTCTGCGAGTTTGTAACTTAATAATCTGTATGTTTTTTTTTTGGCTACAGACGGCAAATATTTGCTATATAATTTAATTGTACCACAAATATATGTTTCCAGAAGCTCTTCAGCTAATAGTAAACTTGTGTAATAGCTGTCTGTAAACAATTTTTGCACTTCAAGTAACAAGATGCTTGTCTCATCAAAACATCGTAGGGATGCCCTTTTCTTATTGGAACGCCATTTTTCCAGCATACATTTCTAAATTACTTGTATAACCACCAAGAAAACATAGTTTATACATTTTAATACTATATTTGTTACTTTTTCCTGGATTATATTATCGAAACCTAAGACGACCATGGGCGTAGCCAGCATTTTTTTCTGGGGGGGGCCTAGGAGGAGCCGACTTTACAAAAAAAAAACTGGTTTGGTTGTGTTTAGAATCATGTTTTTATCTAAATAAAATGTACGTAATAATCACGTAACACACTAAAATATTTATTCATTTTTCTTCTTCTCAATTAAATAAGTCTTAATTTTCGATTTTTTTCAGCAAAGCGGCTCAACACTTTTTCAGCTGAATTTTTTTAACCATTTCATTCTCTACATTAAGCAGTGACATGTGAGAAAATCGTTCCTGAAGCATTGTGCTTCTGAGCCACGTTTTTATTAGCCTCATGGCAGAAAAACTTCTCTCGCAGCCGGCGGAGCTCACTGAGCAGCAATAGTACTAGGTGCTTGGAAAAGTTTATACAAATTAGGACAGTACTCTTTCTTAAGATGCTTTCTCAAATTATCAGCATTAATTTAGTAATTTGTAAGTCGAAGCATGTCTGGAAAAATTTACTCAGAACATTTACTATAGCGAGAACTGAGTGAAATATGTGTAAGGAGACGACAAACTCTGGTTTCGTTATAATCGTAAGTAATCCCAGTGCTTCTACTGTGTGCTTGTCTCGGTTCTCAGTGATCTCTTTTTCTAAAGTTAATTTAATTGCCTCATAATTTGTCAGTACTGTTTTGCAGTTTTCGTAGCGACAGCTCCATCTGGTAGTACTTAGACTTCCCATTTCACGATTAGTAATTCTGAGAGTGCCTTGTAATTTGTTTAGGCACGCATGATGGCCTGGTTGTGAAAAGTGGATATACAAAGCTTCGAGGCCGTTGAAAAACGTTTTTGCTAGTGAGATATTTGCGCACGAATCAACAACCACCAGATTAAGTTTATGCGCTAAGCAATAAATATAAATTGCGTGAGGATGAGTTTGTTTTATAATGACCTGAAGGCCTCGATTTTGACCAAACATGACGCTGGCACCATCATAAGACTGCGCAAGAATTGGAACATCACCCAAATGGTGTTTATTCAAAGTGTCCAAAATGAGTGTAGCCAGTCCTTGCGCATCTCTGGAGGTGGAACAATTAACGAAACCTATAAATCTTTCGACAATGTCCAGACCGTTCGCATATCTTACAGTCATTGATAATTGTTCCTCTTTAAAACATCTGGCCTCATCCACACTCAAAGAAAAAAAACACATGCTTTAGCTTCTTTCACAATCTCCTCCAGAGTAACGTTTGCTATCACTTTAATTATTTCATTCTGTATATCTGGGCTGCAATAATTGTAGTTTTTTTCAAAATGGAGTGAAAATGTGTCATCATATTTAGAAAATAATTGGGAAATTTCCAAGAAGTTGCCTCTATTTTTAGAAAATGAGTCCTCTCGGTGACCTCTTAAAGGCAAGCCCTGTCGAACAAGGGTCAGTACTATATCAATAACTTTGGCTAAGTATTCTCTGTTTTGAACAACTTCTTCCTCTTGTTGTTTCATAAGTTGTTAATGAACATCTCCAACAGTAAAAGATTGGCGGTAGGACACATACATTTGACTGCATTCAGCGTGAGGTGATGATTCTGAGTGTTTTTTTTAATGCCTCTGCTAGCTTTTTCCAGTTGTTAAAACCACTTTTCACAAATTTTTCATTTTGATTTCGTATATTTCCTTTATTGAAATGTCTGCATACGAAACAGTAGACTTTGTCTTCTTCTTTGCTGTATTCCAACCAGCTATTATATGATCCATAATATTTCGACGAAAACGATCTGAATTTTGTTCCAAATTTCGTTTTTGGGAATTTTACAATGGGCTGTGATGGTCCACTTTGAAGAGTGCCTAATTCTTTTGATTTTCCATTTTTTGAGTCGGCTAACTGTGATGTTGATGCTGACGAGTTTTCTGAATACTGGGTAGTTTCAACGTCCTTTTTTTTTGTTCAAACAAGATTCCTGTATAGAGTTTGTTGACGATTCGGATGTAGGAATACTAGGTCTTGTCACATCTATTTCCGTGTTATCTTCACGTGTCCTTGAAGTATTGGTTTGAAAATAAGATCTGATATCTTTAAATTTCTTCATGCTTGATTTTAGAAAATAAAATATTTGTAGGCTATTAAACTGTATCCATAATTGTACAATTGTACTTAGAAAATTGTACAATTGAAATTATTTTTCAGATTATAATTGTCAAACAAAACAAAACAACGAATAAAGAACTAAATGTAAGTAGTGCCCACCCTTGCCCCCCCTGGCTACGCCAATGAAGACGACCACGCCAAGGAAATATACTTTCGTCAATCACAATATTTCTGCCGGCTTTAACAACACACATAAATCTATTTGTTAGTTCCTCCAATACATTTTGAATGTTGGATAATATTATTTGTCTCAAATAAAGAGAATAAAGAAAATGGACAGTTTGTTGACGGGAGCGGTAAAGTAACAAGCTCATTTACACACACACAAATACACGGCATAAGGACCACGTAGTCGATAGCCAAACACCACAACTACTACTACTACCACCACTGAACAGTTTGTAACTACACCATTTTCTATCAACGCTTCGTTCAGTGTATAATTGTAAAATTGAATTTTCGTTTTGTTCCTGGTGACCATTCTTTAGTAGAGTCGTTCATTGGTATTCAATCGTCCGTAGAAGAATTTTCAGAATCTACGTCAATCGGCTTATTGTCACAAGTAGCAATGCTTTTATAATATCTTCCGAAGAAGACGTAATTAGTGGCTTCTGATAAATTTATTTCTATTATTCTATCGCCTTTATATTATAATCCAACTTGTAATACAACTTAATTAAATTAAAATATAACCTAAACATCACACGTTTTTGGCAATTGGGCAAAATTTTGTCAATTTAAATGAATAATTGCATAGTTGCCGGCGTGAACTTGTTAATAAAAACTATGTTTATTTTTGTACTTTGTCTTTCAAATATTAATCTTTTTAAATGTTTGTGCTGAGTTTAGTCAAAAAATTTCTGCCTCTTCTTGGTGCAATTTCCATGTCACTAAGTATATAATGAAAATTACTTCATTGTTGATAGTATTTTGTTGAAATTTTGTTATTAGAAATTAAACACACATTTTTGTAAAAAAAAATAACAAAGTAAATCAGAGTTTACTTAGCATTCATTTTTATTTGACGGTTAGTACATTTAAGAGAAGAAACATCACTTTTGGTGCAAGGCTTATATATTATTTATCTTCTGCTATATAATTACCTCTATTTTATTCTAACTATTCTAAATTCTTTCTCATGTTATGCCTTAATTCTTTACTCCTTTTCTGACTTTCTCTATTTAAGTTTTTCTTGGTCTTTCTTTGTATTTTTTTTTGAATTGTACTTTTTAACTTTAATTATGTTTAACTTCAATTTTAAATTTAATTTTTAAATTTGATTTTAATGTAGGTTCTAGCTTTTAATCAATTTTTTCGTTATTTTTATTTTCTGTTTTATACTCAAATTTGTATATATTTTAATAACAAAACAAGTAAAAATGTTTTGTCTTAGTTTATTTTTGTAATATTTTATTCACAATCATTTATATATCTTTTCAGGGAATATGCATTCATGTTCATTGTTTTACTATAGATTTTTTGACGTTTGTAAACTTTGGGTATTAGCAATAATAAATCACTTACTTACTTTTATCGTCTATTTTCCGTTTTTTTTTTGGTACTACTCACCATGTGTATTTAAATTTAAATCTATCTACTTATTAAATTAGTACTTCTTTATATTTTTCTTAATATTATCATCGTTTTTACCTCCTTTATAATTGTTAGCATCTCTTTTTTGTGTTAATCTTTCTATATTGTGTTCTAGGTTTTTTGTTGTTTTAGTGACTATGATCGTATCGTCTGCAAACACCAAATCCCCTGTCCCGACACGATTCATTTGCCAGTATTCTATTTCTGTCTGTTTCATTTTACTTTTTGCCTTTTTAACTGCTTCATCTATTACTAATGAAGAAAGTAATAAACTGCGTTTGCGTTCTTGTTTTAATCCCGACTATGTATACAATTCCTTTGATTCTTCACTATTTTTCTATTGTAATTGTGATGTCCTTTATTATTACTATTATGTACTTCTCGTTTTTTTAAAATATTATCTTTTCTTCTTATTTTATCTGTTCAGTCGTGAATTAGATAACTGCTTTGTATATGGGGGGTTTGTATGGTGGCGGTATCTAGCGTTAAAATGTCACCTGAACCACCGAAATCTGTATATTTTTGTAATTTTTCTGTATATATTTTTTCTTAATGTCCTTATTTCTTGCATTTGTTGTCATTTTACTTTCATTTAATTTTAGAATTCGTTTTTATGATAATCTCCTTCTAGTAGCAAACACACCTGTAAAATTGCAAGGATAATTATAAGTCATCATTCTTTCTCGGAAGATAAGGAACGCTGAACCTTCAAAATGCCCACTAGCAATAATAATGCTATTAACACGGTTACCAGCCTTTAATATAATTTATTTAAATCAAATATTTCTAAACAAGTAAGCAGCTATAAACAAGACAATCATCAATTAGTATTTGTACTAGATTAGTTTAATTGTGGCAATTATTTTATATAATCACAAATTGATGTTTGCCCGAATAGTGCCCCCTTGCACAATCACTTCAGACTAATTATCTCGTTCAAGGAGTAACTTGATCCCCACGCTCCGTCAGGGTACTTACTGCTTTGGAAATCCGACGATCCTCATCCATCCATTTTTCCTGTGCTCTTCCTCCTCGAGACGTGGCCCCAACTTGAAATTGGCCCATTAAAGTCTAAAGCCCCGACTGGCCCTAGTCTCGAGTGGCGGCACCTCACCGCCTTCCCCCCTCCCAGCCTTATTAAATTAAGTGCCCTTTGCCACCCCCACATCGACGGTATCTCGTGAGCGGAAAAAGGGTGACGCCGTGAACGATGACCCTTTTATCCGCTCTTCTTCACAAAAGGGTTGAAGTGGATTAAGCTCAATGGCCCCGCGCCGAAGTTAATACGAATAAATTATCGATCTGCATTATTATGATAGGACTAAGTTACGTAAGAATAATCATTTCTCTGCGCAGTTTTGCTCTTACCTTAAGTATCTTGAATTTATTTTGATTTATTTTAAAAACGTTGCTTTCGTTAATTATCAGTTAGCTTAAAAAGTACTAGATTGTTATTGTAAATATTTTAGTCTCTAATTCACACGAAGTTATGATGACTTTATAAATATAAGGTAAATTGAACATTACTTGTAACTCAATACGAGTGTAAGTTTTTATATTTCGGTAATAGAGAACAAAATCAAAAGAATTTAATCGTAGTACTTGGACGTATTATTTTTCAAAATATTCTCCATGAAGATGAATCACTACCATTCAGAATAGACCGTCCATAATTGCACTGGTGGTACATGGCTACGTGTTCGTTTTTTTTTTGAAAACACAGGCGATCATTTGTTGGTTTTGGCTCATTTTGAAAGACACATAAAGTCAGCTTGTGTTTACTTTCGAGCATACGTATATCCATAATTCATGACCTGAAGAACAGCAATCGTATTTTTTAACATGTTCTTAAATTAATCGACACAAGCCTTTTTGAGCGAACAAACGCAAAAAAATTGACAGCCAAATTTTCATGAAATATTAAGTATGTACTAGTCCCACTAAAGCTTCAGTTTCACGATAAGTCAAATGACTATCTTGGAATACCATGCACAGCATCAATTTTGTTTAAAACAAAAATTAATTCGGTATATCACCGATAATATATATTGATAGTCAATCACCAAAAGACAAATTAAATTCATCAATGCACTATTGTTGAGATAATCCATATCGGAAATTGTAAAAAATAATCTCACGGAAATAGTAATGAATTAATTCAATTTCTTAGTCGTTTCATGTCATTGCATTCAGTCCAAAAAGCACATAGACATCAACACGTTTTAAGTAAATCTAATGACTAAAGGTCGTATTTTACATGAGATGACAGGTCGTCTGTTGGATAAATATAAAAGGGAACCTTCGTCAGCTATAGACACGTATTTCTTAGTGATAACTTCATTGTTGTATCTCATTGACTATAGAAAATGTTTTTATAAATAATAGATACTATGTAATTACAATGATAAATTCAGGGACCTATGACATCCTCAGAGACGTTTCATAAGGTCAAAGGACATTTTATTGAATTAGATAACACCCCTTTGAAATAAAGGCCGGGTGCCCGCAGTAATACGATTGTTCTATTGCCCGTGAGAAGGCAAAAGGGTGAAAGGGGTGATCATCAAAGGGAACAAGCTTAGTTATGCATGCAATTCTGATCCCGGTGCACCACAGCTCATTATTTCTAGTGTAGATTTATGTTATTATTATTAAATGTGATTCTTAAAGATTTATGCAGGGAATGGAACAGATATATATATATATATATATATATATATATATATATTAGAGATTTATAAAATTCCCCATAAAATATACTTGTTTCATTATTATCGAACAAATGTAATGAAGGTAAGTAACACTTGTATATTCCAAAAGGTAATTAGGTTTTATATTGCAGACCACCAACAATTATAGGCAACTTCCAACAGCAATAATTTATTGATTAAGAATTAAATGTTCAAACTCAATGTGTAATATATTGTAATTTATAAAGTTATAATAGTTTTAAATTTAAATCTATGATTATAATGGAACGCTTTATCTTAAGAACAACGCAAATAAAAAGTATATTCGGACAAATGATCTTATGTCGCAGTTTTTATTGGTATGAATCAATATTTTGTGTTTATAATGAGCGTTGATAATAAAGACGACGAAGTTGGCGTCATGTTATAAAATCTTAAGTCATGATATAAAATCACACGCCAGCACCAGCATTATATGCGTGTGATGTTGGCGCAGACATGACTCGAGAAATCCAACGCCAACTTTATTACCGCGATAAACCTAACGTCTTAATTATTAGCTTCTAGCGAAAACTTTTCAAACTTACGAGCATCTAGCATAGTTATAGAAGTTGTAATAAAGTTTAAACAATAGTTTAAATAATTTACACATAAAATCATATTTAAAAAAAGTGAGATGCTCATTTCCCGTATGGCTTGACAGCATCTCACCAAATTTTTAATCTACGAGTATCAACGTACGTAAGTGATATTTCAAAGAGTTGGACATCAAAGGCATGATATATCAAGAGTTCAAGCGAACAAAACGAGAACTAAAATTGTTTATCATCGCAAAGTGATAAAGCAACTTCATATTTACTTGCATCTAGCCAATTCTATAGTTATTGAAAGGTGTTAACTATAGTTTCCTCTAATTAATTGCAAACTGATTTTAAGAAATGATATGCTAAGTTGAAAAAATAATTTTTAACATAAAGTACCGTATTTCGAATACTCTAATTAAGTGGAAGTATCATTTCTGGAGTTAAAATATAGTTAAAACATATTTCCTCAATAATTCTGGCCGGAAAAAAATATTGTCATAAAACTCGACCATGAATGAGGAACCACAGAGAAGATGACCGAGAAGAGATACGATAAGTTAGCATTTCAATCGTTTAAAATGCAATTTTATGTATAAATTATTTAAACAATTGTTAAAACTTATTAGAACTTTTAGAACTATGATGAAAGCAACTAAATTGAAGACTTTTTGTCATGTGCTAGGTTTGTTATCGGTTTATGTTAAATGCTCTTTACCTTATACTTTATGCGGGGAAATTAAGAATATAAATATTTGATACTTTTAGAAAGTCTACAGCATGTAATTAATATATCAAATTACTTGTTAAAGAGGGAGATTCACACTTCAAATGTCAATTTCTTAAATGTAATTTAAAACAACCTATTATTAAAATATTAGTTTAAGTGAACTAGTTCAATATCCCTTCTGGTATTAGAGTAGAAGTTTCATTTTTTAATAGCACACTTAGTATTACAGTGTTAACTACGGTCTAATCATTGTTCTCTGCAGCAAGTCAATTACGGTTGGATTCACGCTTTGATGTTGTTTGCATAGTATTATTATGCCTACAATAGTGGTATTATTATGCCTAAGTAATTTCCCTTTGAATCAGCGTAAATAGTGCCATTCACACTATTACAATTTATATATTGATAATCATGATGATGGTTGTGACCGTTACTACGTAATAAGTATTTTCAGCATTTATACAGAGCTAGTCTCTAACTTGGAATAAATTATTTCTAACTTTCTATGATTTACTAAATTTATTACAAGTTAGAGACTCGCCCTGTATATTATTATTGTTTTTACTTACTGCTTTTTAATGAATATATTCATTTGCACTCTCATTTAAAATAATTTATTAGAGTCTGTGGTATCGTTATTCTGGGTCAGAATTTGTATGGATACCGGTGGCTTTAGTGTGATGAAGGCGATTCTTTAAAGTAACAAACTCATTTACACACACACAAATACCCAAATGTCACGGCAGAAAAACTATGTGACCAAACACTACTACTACTACCAACACTTACTATTCAATATGTAATGCAACACATTTTTTTTTCTGAAACAACGGTTGTAATCTCCATTCAATGCTACGGTTTTACGCCACATTGATCTGAAGGCCTGTATGCCTGCACAGCACTAGTCCACGTCGTACTGCATCAATAATGTTTTCATTATCTTCGTAGTGCTTCCCGCGGATTGCGTTCTCTTCATTGGGCCAATGAAAGCAAATCTGGTGCGAGATCGGGGTAGAGTGGATGGTGAAGAACACTCCACTGAAGTTTTGTGAGCTTTTCTCGGGTGCAAAGAGTTGTGTGAAGTCTGGCGTTACCATGAAGAAGGAGAAGTTCGTTTGGCTTTTTGTGCCTACAACCACGCTGAAGTCGTTTCTTCAGTTTTTAAAAAGTAGCACAATTCACTTCAGAGTTTTTTTTTGATAAATGACGAACGCTTTGCTCGACAACTCACCGTGTTTTTGTCCACTGCCAGATCTCCGTAGACATGCTTCAAGCGCTTATGAATATCTAAAATGCCCTGATTTTCCGCAAAAAGAAACTCAATCACTGCCAGTTGTTCGGAACGCATCTCCCTCACAGGCGCCATTTTAACAGCTACGTATAGCGCTGTCACCTATCGGAAATCAATGAAACTATACAAGACGAAGTACGAATAATGAATGATGATCCACAAGAAATGTGTTGCATTAATTATTGAACTCCCTTTGTATTATTTCTATTAGGACACTATTTTTAACAAAAGAGAAGTCAATTTTTTTTTTTGAATTCATGTTTTCCTACAAAGTAAAGATACGTTGGTTTTAAGTACACAGATTTTTTGTTGCAAACACTGCATCAATTGTTTTACTACACAGTTGCTTCATCAGACAAATGCCTTCAAAAATAAATTTGTATAATCATTTGTATAGTCATTTCTATGGTATATAATCTAAAATAATATTGAAAAGGAGTAGGTGCCACACCTCTTGTTTTATTCTATTCTTGGTCAACAATTCTTCAAATTGCATGTTACTGAAGGATAGAAGAATAAAAATATCATATGTTTGCAGCTTTTGTGGACAGAGAAAATCACCAATAAAAATAATATGAGCTTTTAAGTGGTACGTCCATAAAAGCTGCTAATGTTTAATATTTTTATTCTTCTATATTATAATAAAATAAATTTTATTTCCATTATATTATGTAATTGCACTACGGTGGTCATCTTTTGGTACCCTTTCATATCTTTTTACTATCACATTTAACAAAATATTTTTTCTGCAATTATGCATATAAAAAATAGTATATCCAGGGGCAGAATTATACCTTTAAATTATTATTCCTTCTCATAAACAGCCACGGAACGATTTCGTTCTATTTTAGATTTCATAATCGTAGCGTGGTTAAAAACAGGGGAACTTTTTTTAATAAGTGAAAAGGATATTCATCACCCTTATAGTATGGTAGTGTCGACCTCCTACCGACTAAAACCACTCCTCCGCGATCGCTGTTGTAACTAGTCCAGGACTAAAAGGTTTTCTCTAGTCTGGTCTTAAGCAAAATGATCGCTATGATTATGGGAAATCCCGTCGTCCTGTATACCGCTCTCCTTGAAAGGAGTGGTATACAGGACGACTCAAGGTTTTGGAGGGTTAATTGGGTGCCAATTAGAATCATACGTGGCCTTCGGTGTATATAAATATGAATGTCAAGTATAACGACACATAGTGTCAAATAAATATTCTTTTAAAGGATAAGACAGGCCATATTTCGCAAATAATTTGATGAATCATCAAGAGAGTCCTCATGGAGCAACTGTCGCCAGAAGAATAGAGGGTAAGAATGGAAGAGCACATATTTTGTGAATTCAAGCCTCAAATGCGATCAAAATTTCTTTAGAAAATTATGATGTATAATATTAGAATCTTTTTGTTAGCATTTGGAATAAAATAAATAATATCTAATACCTAATATGTTATCAGCAGTGACATCGTATATGGAAACAGGGAAACGTTTCGTTGCAGGCCTGAGCCTCTGCAGATATAGTGCTGATGTTTGGTTGGATGATGTCAAGATATCGGGAGAAGGTAGTGAACGGTATTAGTGGGGAATACATTTTCTTTTCGGGCCTTATTTGTTGATATTGTAGTTGATTGGTGGTGTTTTATTTTTATTTTTTTAAATTATTTTGTGTGTGCGAGTTTCTTGTGTGTGTTTTTTTATATTATTTTAGGGAGAGGAGATGGGAATAAGGTAGTTGGGAGTAAGCGCATTTGCGGGCTTTAGGGCGTAAGTTTGCGGTATGGGTAAGGTTATCTGAAAAGTGGCCTAGGTAGGTGTAGGTGGTGATGGCGGGGTAAGGATGCTTTTTCTGGGGGTGGGTGGGGAGACATGGGGTTGAGTTTATTAGTTGTTGATTTATGGGATTAACACTTGCTGATCAAATCTGTTAATTTTGATTTGAGTGGGGGAAAGGCTGCTGAATCGTAGACAATTTCGTTGGGGGTATCCGATAAGAGCCGGCAGTATTTACAGAGAAGTCGTCGTTCTAGAGAAAAAAGGGGTTCAAGTTAAGAGGCGGTTGCGGAAATGAGGAAGGCTTTATATGTACGAAGTTGGATGTCAATAGTATGGTCTGGGAGACTGAATTTGAGGGAAGAAAGAAAGCGGAGCCTCGAGAAGGCTGTTTTATGAGTTTGTTTAAGGTGACTGAGGGTTTGAAATTCTGTGGGAGTTTTGGATGGAGGTGAGGATGGAAGATGACGAATTGGGATTTCGAGAGATTAATTGTTAAATGCCATGTGTGGACCCAGTGAACAAGTTAACATCTTTTTGGAGGTAAGAAACGGCTATGCGAGGATTACAGTGGGAGGCCCAGAGTGCCGTGTTATCTGCGTATGTTTGGATTAGTTAGCGATTCGGGTGAGGAACATTGTAAGTGAAGCAGGAGTAGAGGGAGGAAGATAGTGCGGAACCTTGTGGGACACCCCAGGTAAGGGAGAACGGGAAAGAAATTGCGAATAGGTAGAAGACTCAGTTTATGCGGATTAGTGGGAGAGGGCTGTTTATATGGTGAAGTTTGAGTATGAGGCCTTCGTGCCAGACAGTGTCAAATGCTTTTTGGATATCAAAGAATATCACTGCAGTAAATTTGACGCTGTTGATAGAGTTGACAGAGGAAGATGTAAGAGCAAATATTGAGTCGTTTACGGAGCGTTCGTGGCGGAAGCCGGTTTTTTCAAAGCATTATAACCTAGGCAGCTTTCCAAGGGGTGGGGAAGCACTAATTCAAAAGCTAAAGATTAAAGGAGATAAGGTTGGCTGGAAGGTATTTTAGGATGTAGTAGGGGATGTCGTCGGAGCCGGGTGAGAAATTTTAGGAAGTTTTAATGAGGGAAGTGATTCGTTCAGGGGTAATGTCGTCAATGTCGTTGTGATTAAAAGTGAATTCAGTTAGGGGGAGAAGTTGGGGGAGGTTGAAGTGGCAATTGATCTCATTATCGATGAGGAAGGAGAAGTCGATTTTGGTGAGGTGCACTCGGCGGTGTCAGAGGGAACCGGTAGGGGATATTAAAGGAGGATGTCGGATAGAGATGGGGCGGGAAATATTTTCCAGAAAGGAGATTTTTTTGTGTTCATTGATTCCTCGTTCTGTAAGGGCGTTTAGCCTATTCCATTCATTTCGGTGATAAGTTGAAGCGTCTGATTTGTCTGTACACATTTTTTTGTCAGAGGAAGCCTGTGTGAGGGGGGAGGGGAAAATAGTGGGAGGAAGGGCGGGAGAGAGGTGTATGTTTGTCGATGGTCTGTTTTACCGTGAAGGTGATGTTAAACACGGCTGAGTCAATATCGTCTGTCCATGAGAGATTCTGGTAAGGTTGAATGGATTAAGGTAGCTTGGGGGGAAGAGCGGGGAAGGAGGAGGATTTAAGAGGAAGCAGGAGGAGGTGAGGGGTAGGTGGTCGCCATTGGTGAGGTTACCTGGTGCCTATGAAACAAGGCCCACAGTGGTTGGCGATGTCGTCAGTAATTAAAATGTAGCCGACGTTGGAGTAACCATAGTGGCCTATGAATGTAGGTAGGTTAGTTTGGATGTGGATGAGTTAGAATATGAAGAGGAGGTTTTCTAACTCTCAACCATGAGAGTTAGTAGTAGTGTCCCCAAAAGATGAAGATCTTGCATTTGAGTCGCCTAAGATAATGGTGCGGTGTTGGAAAGAGAGAAAGAGAAAGTTGAGTAGTCTAGAGGCAAAGAGGGAAACAGGGCGCATATAGATAGAGTGTACAGAGATTGGTGGGTGTTTGGGAAAAGAAATGAGATCAGATTGGTGTTAAGTGTAAGGTAGTTAAGTGGTCAGAAGAATTGATTTGTGTGGGATCATAGAATAGCCGCCCCTCTATGGTCCATTATCCGTCTGGTGGATGTTGTAGTCGGGGATATAAAAGCGGATAGAGAGAGAGGAAGGTTTCGTGAAGGCAAAGGATATTGAGGTCAGACAGGAGGAAACTGACTGAAAGGATTTTACGTCTGACTTCTTTAGGGAAACGTAGTTTAATTTGAAGTTTTTAATTTTAACAGTATCTTTAAAGCAATATAATCTCATTAAGGTGCTATTTATTGTTTGAGCGTTTGAGCGTTGCATTAGAATTGCCTAGTTGGAAAATGATTCATGTCTATGGTTTGATAATGAAGAATAATTCAATGTTTTTCCATTATTAGTGCTTCTATTCCATTTTTTGTAAATTAAATATAAAACAAATTACTTTTCTAATCAGTTATGATATTAACATAAAGGCGTCATCTATTTTCTAAATATTGCACTATTGCAACACGACAATTATAACAATAATAATGTAAACATTAATTATTGTTTCAACAACAGCCACGAAGCGGTTTCGATCTATTTTAGATCTCATCGGTGTAGCGCCGTTTTTGATAGGGAATCGAGTTTTCCTATGGATAATTAAATTCTCCGGGGTAACCATCGACTGTTGACATGGAACAATAATACAATTTACTGTTTGTTTAAGGCAAAACAGTTATTTGTTTTAATTTTTTTATTATAAAAATGTGGCATGGAGTTAAAGCCCCAGCAATTATTATATAATAAATATCAAATTTTAACAGCTTCTATTACTCCTTTGTCTTTTATATCGATTTGTTCATTTTATTATGTTTCTTGTGTAATTAACAGTTGTTTTATATATATAATACTTTCTCTATCACCATTTTTCCTTTTTTATTATTTCTTTTATGTATTCATGAATTTATTATTTCTTTCAATTTTGGTGTTTTCAATTTTGGTGTTTTCAGTACCTTGCGAAATAATTTCTGGTTTCCTGTGTATATCCTGTTCAATTCTTTTTTGGAAATTTCTGTATGATTTTTAATAACTTGCGCCTTGTATACTTCATAGTTTTTATTTATTATCAATTTTTTTTTTCGTCTTAATTTTTGCTCTTTTTTTATTCGACTCTATTATTTGATTAATAGTTGTTAATTATTCTGCCATTTTATTTTCCTGAAAGAAAATATTATTCACTGTATATTTAATCAATAAAATGCAATCCATAACCACAATTTATTAATGTGAATGTTCGGTAATTAATGCTCATATTTACATCACTTTAATTTGAGCTAAATTTACAACAAAATAAATTAAAATAATAAGAAACTCTGTACGAAAACCCTTCTTTGGCTTTTTTTATCTTCTCGAAGTGTATCAGCAATCCAGAACAAATGACGACTAGTTTCGCAGTTGCGAAACCTCGTAAACATCCGTGCCTTATCGACGCTGAGAATCGGGTCTCTCGTTTGTTTACAAAATACGCTGAGCAGTAAAACATGAAAGATATGATCTCCGGAGGGAACTGGAAATTCGTGTCGTGATCAACTCGAATGAATCGGGCCGCTGTAGCGCAATTGCTTCTCCTTTATTTCACCATCTATCGACAAATGAGTATCGTTACGGCAGTATCTACAATTTATATAGGAATGAATCGTGCGATTGCGTCGGGATGTGTGACTTAAATTAATTATAATTATTAAAATAATTTTCCTTGAGGCTCTTATTCATGATAGGTAGCAAAATTATCGATTACTTTTTTGTGTGGTAATATTTTGTACATATTTGTTTCGTTGAGATAATTGGGTCGATAATTTTAAGTACAATGAGAAAATACCGTGTTATCATAAATTGTATCTGGAGGCTCTTGCCTATATGCAGCAGTTAATTATTGTTGGTGAAACAGCCCAAAATGAGGTTGCCACGAAAACTGTGTCTATATTTAAAGCAATCTACAATGCCTCAAGTTACATGTTGATGTTGATGAGTAATTTATAAATAGATTATTAGATAGATATTTAATTCTTGTAACAATTAAATTTTATAGGGGTGCAACTTTAGGTTTTCTGCATAATACAGCGTAATGAGGATCCACGCATATCTAAAGCGCTTGCGCGTTTCCTAATAGAAAGGTTCGTATTGTCACGAACAATATCCATTTTCTCGGGCTTTTTTTTAATGATATTCTCCGACCGGTTTTTTGGTGGGTGAATAAGATTTTCTTCACCCACTTTCGAATGAAAGGTATTCTTGGTGCCTCATTTAAGTGGAAGTCGCCGAATCACAATTATTATATAACTCTCGCACGCAAAAATGCGCATTCCGTTCCTGAGAAACGCTCAATTTCAAAAACAAAATTTCAAAAGCCGAACCGATTGACATACAACACGCTTATTAGATTTGTTGCGTTCACGCATGAAGCTAAAGAGATATTAACTTTCTTTTGGAACACCCTGTATTATAACTGCTTTGTCATAAAGTACGCGTACAAATTAGGATATTTATTTCTAAAATTGAAATACGTAATATACAAAATAAAGCATTATTGTCCGAATAAAATATACATAATTGTTATACATTGCACAAAAATGGTTTGGAAAATGGTTAATTCGGTGGAATGAATAATTATTTTTTGTAATGAAAGAAAGAATGATTAATGGTTTTACTAATATATTATTCTTTTTGTTACAGGTTAGTTATTTTCTTCCGTATGTTGCTGTTAATGGTAAGATAGAAATAATAAATATATAATTTTCTAAAGAGAATAGTTGCGGCTACGTGGTAATCCATACTTATACTGAATTTTGATTTCTGAATTGTGTAATTGTTAGCTGCCCACTTTGTACACTACTTTTGCGAATATTGTTTATAAAATGGAAAACGTAACCCATTAGGCGCACATTTTTCTCGTAGGGGAAGAGCACTCAGGAATCGTGACAGCATCAGATATGATTGGACATGGTTGCATTTAACCTCTGGCAGTGATTCCCATCACTAGAAATAGCGGTCAGGTTCACCATAGGTTACTCCTTTTAAGGCAATTGCCTCAGATCCACGTGTCATGATGTCGGCTGGATTCTCCTTAGATGGCACATCCTACTCTCTTTGCAACAAATGTTTTGAAAGGTCTAAAATCGGATTTTATCCATGGCAGTGTGATTGTAGAATCAGTGTAGTAGAATGTACCGCAAATTGTATCTACTCACACAAGGCGTTAATTCTGTCGATAATAACAGCCGTAGTATACTTGCATTAATGGGTGATATACATGATTTTGCAGTGAGTGTTTACTGACTCGTTGAGAATCCTCAGTGGTAGCAATGTATAAGCAAGCTCCATAAGCTTGCTCTCTGGCATCATAGAAATCATGTAGTTCATTGTCGATGTGACCAGCGATTTAGCGGTAGTGGTTCATCCTATCCACACTTCAATTTTCATAATGCTTTAATGAAAATTTAACCGGTGTGATGGATCCAATGAATCCAAGATGTGGTTGTTCTCGGAGAGGTTAGTTTTAAATTGTAATTGATGTCGTTCATTAACGTATTCCACACCATACCTAATGTTGTTACCCTCTTATTGGCTTTCATATCGTTATGCGATTTCAGGTCATTGTTACTTACCTATTTTTCCAACATCTCATTTTCAGAAAAATAGAGATAAGGTAACTATCAAACTGTTATTTAAAGAAACCCCCGTAGAAGTAGGAGCAGATCCGTTGATGAAAACAACTCTTAACTATGTTTTGAGACTACTCTATTTAAGAACTCAATGATGAGGTAGATAGTAGCCGAAATGTATGTCACCTTTTGGTTCATGCGTGGGTCTTAAGTGATAAATATGCGGCACTCGCCATACACATCAGATTGATTCATTAGTGTTCGTTCTAATGAAGAGACTCGCTACTTTGCGGAGGGATGTATAATTCCTAACCGTGATTTACTGCCCTTAGAAGGGAGCTCGTTGATGTCTCGCTAGGTTGTTTCTTAGGAAAAATTTTCACGTCTTATATCAACGGGCCCAACTGATTTGTTTTTGTAATTGTCTAAGCATCAGAATTGCCGAAATGAGTGTTACATAATGTCAACGTTTTGAGAATAATCTCTTCTTCAAGCAGGATGTATTTATAGTGAGCGTTTTATGTTATAAGATCTAATTATTGTGGCTCTAAAATTTCGGGATCACTTAATGAAATACCGTTAGATATTCTAGATCGATCCAATCCAATTGGCGTGCAGGAATTAGATCTGTTATACACTCGATGACAAGTGGAACTATGTTTATGTTAAAATGAAAGTAGCGAGAACTGATGTGCGTAAAAGTTACTACCAAAATCGATATGTTCATACCTTTTCGGTCGGTTCACACACGACTCCGATATCACGTTAGACAAGATTTGCAGGCACAGTTTGATATTTTCCCCTCTTACCCTTGATTGCTACCTTTCAAGTGGATGAAACACCTTTGACGGGATGTAGGCAAAATTGACTAGTTGTTGGTGTACTGTGAATAGAGGCTGAAGTTTGTTTGTTTGGTTTGTTGAAATAGAGTAACGTATGATGTTTTTATCGAATTATACATTTAAAAACCGAGTGTTTTCAGATGTAACAAAGATTCTTCTTCTTCATTTTTCGTGATTCTGATACTCACTATTAATAATGCAATGGCTAAACAAGGGATTAAATGAACCTTCATACAACAACAAGCGCCTCATTTTATACAACTTCAGACATTTAATTAATTAATTAATTAATTTATTACCCTACAGGAAAACTTCCTAATTACATGACAACATACCTGTATACAAAGAAGTAGTATTACATACTAACATAATTTAAACACAAAACTATTTAAAAGTCATTTAATTACATTGTGTAACGACGTAACTGAGGGAGTCATTAAATATATCACAATAAGATAATAACTGATTACAGTTAGTGCAAATAATGTTTATCGGAAACTTCAGTCTATAATTGGTTCTATGAGATAAAATCGTGAAAAGTTGGCTTTTGTCTACTGCTAAAGGATGGAACATGCAACCTAATATTACCTCAAATCTAATATTGTATCTAAAAACTATGCTTGATATATGACTTATAAGTAATGTTGCATGATCGAATCCTCTATTAGGATAATAATCTTCCGACTTAAAATACAGAAATTTTAAGAACTTACGTTAAATGCCCTCGACCATGTATTTATGCTGTTGGATTTGAGGAAAACAAATTAAGAGAGCATATTTCCAGTTAGAACCCACATACGTTTTATAATTAAGGTATTTATATTTTTAAAACTATGAGAGTTTAAAAAAACCTGCTTTGCTAGTAAATGAAATGAACTTACACTTGTTAATATTCAACTCATGTCCATTTATCATATACCATGTAGCAACCTTACCAAGTTCATTATGCAAATACAAGCTATCATTGAAATTGTTAATTGTCGCGTATATTTTGAGATCACCCGCATATAAAAGATGGTGACAGGTCAATGTTGTTTAAAGGTCGTTGATAAATATATTGAACAGCAAGGGGCCCAAAATGGATGCCTGCGGAACACTTGACGTAGAGAAATAAGAACTGGATTTAAAATTATTGCAAGTGACGTATGATTCACATTTACTTAAATAAGATAACATTAGAGAGGTAGATGATTTGCAAAAATTACAATCAAAAGGTTAATATCAAAAAGCTTTCAACATATCACTGTATATGACATCAATTTGACTAACAGAGTCAAGAATTTCAGCAATGCCATGAGTAATACCGCATATATTAGAGAGATGCGGTTTAATATGATAAATTTGGTCATATAGCATACACTCTTTAAGACTTTAAAACCATATGGGGTAAAATTTCTATAGGTCGATAGCTATTATTGTTGTGAATATTCACATTTGATTTAGGTATTGGAGAGACTGATGGTATTTTCAATTTATTAGGAATAAATAGAAGTTTGTATTGAAAAGTTAAAAATAATTGAAAGCCGATAGCAAAGAATAAGAGGACTATCTATCAGAAGAATATTTATTAAGAAGTGTCTTGAGAATGTTAGAAGCAACTTTATCCGAAACAGGAGAAAAGGAAAAACTAGGTATATAGCTGAACAGATTAAAAAAAAAATACTAAAGCCATTTATAATTTTTTTAGGGTTGTCAAGTTTTTCATCTGTATCTATTAATGTTGAAGGAATTCTGGATGTACTAAACCTCTTTGAGTTGATTTTCATTAGTGGATATGTAAGAGTTATAAGCTGATTTAATTTTACGTGTAATGCTTGAAGATATCTAAAATTAGCCCTCATTGAGGTTGAGTTTGGTCTGAGTTTTTTTCTAATAGAGTTCTTTTCTTTGATAAGATGAATTATTTTAATATTATACCAAGGGTACTTTCTTCTTTTATTAAATTTACAAGTTGTAATAAACTTAAGAAGTTAAAAGCATCACTATTAACTGGAGACATTGTTGGTGTGATAAGAGTCTTCCAAAACAAGCGGAAAATTATCTCTTTCATCATGACAGTTTACGTTAGAATATATTAAGCCTAAAACATTATTTGAAGAGTTATTATTGTGTTATATTGCTGAAGGCCTAAGAAAGTACAAAAATTAGAAATTATGGACGCTTTATTAACAAGATTATCTTGAATATGTGAAATTGATGGACAGTTATAATCGCCAACAAAAATAATTTGATCATTATCAACATTTCTTTGATATAATTAATCAAAAAATAATTTAGCATCAGTAGAAATGTGTGGTGGAACGTATATAAGAATTATAAATAACAAGTCAGATTTTAGTTTCAATTTACATAATGTTATGTCAATTATTGGCACGTGTATTTTTATAATCAGTGGAAATAAATTCAACCTTAAAAAATTACAAACCGCTATTAACACTCCACCACCCGATCTACTTCGTTATATGATCACGATCAGTTCTAAAAATTAAATATGAGTCATTAAATAATTCACGGCTGTTAACAGTAGGAGTTAACCAAGTCTTTGTAAGAAGCACTACATCATGATCACAATCACCAACATTACAGAAGAAAATATCGATTTTTGTATTTAATCCTCGAATATTTTGACAAAAAACTAAAATTTTCCCTGAGGGTAACAATTCTCATGCAGAGTTGGGGATGACAATCTACAAATGCAAAAAGTTTCTCGTCTTTGTTACAACTGCCTTGGCAGAAATCATCCGGTTCGAAGTACCAAATTTGCGCGGGTGAGATTTTTTAATTTAAATTAAGGATAGACAACTCGTAAAATAAAATTGTATTTAATTCTTGGACCTTAACGTCGTTCACTTCGTGGTACATTTCAATATTACAACTTAGTTTGATAATAATTACCGTGTAGTCGAAACTAGTCACTGAAAATAAAGTTTAAAGTGGTATAAAAAAGTAAAAGTGATTTCTTTATTCTTAAAAGCAAATAAATTAATATTTGAAAAGAAACAAATTGCAAATAAACTTATTTTTAAATAAGTAAATTGTAAACTGATTTTTGATATTTATGACAATTATTGCGTAATGGATATTAAGAAATTAAGGTACATACATTTTATTTAAATCACGTATATCATCAACATATCGGACTTATTTTTGTGCTCTAGTATTTACATCATCAAATATAACATCCAAAAACTGATTATTTCGCTATACTGGAATGATATAAAACAATTTGTGTTGCAAGTAAAATATATAGATTGTGTTAATTTTAGAAGCTACAACTCACATTATTTTACTTTAAATTTATCTCGCCGAGATTCATACTTATGATATTAATATAAAGTTACATCATTCTTATGCGATATATGAAAATAGATGTAGCTTAATATTACGATTTGTTTAGTGCACAAGTTACCTAGAAATAAGTACACTTTAAGTGGCATGTATATTTAATTGTAGGTTAATTCGCCAGGTGACCCATTTCTCGAGGCATATTTTTCATTGTAACTCTCTTGCAGTCTATGTCAAGTGCTTGAGACGTATATATAGGTTTAAGTTCTCAACGCATTGTTTAAAAAAAACCTTTTTACGTTTGCAATGACATTCATAATATTGTCACGTCTTGGTTCACTGCAAGCTCTTGATTGGGATTCGGGATCAAACTGATTATTCCAATAAATATTTAATTATCAAAAACTATCATACTTACATTTATTCCTCTTTAATTGTTTACACTCTTTTCGAAAACTAATTATATTTCACTTATTGATTATTTCTATTTTACAACCATCTAACATATATTATTAAAAAACTACTTTACTCCATCAAATCTAAATCTTATCTCTCTTATGATTAACAACTACCTCACTACTTCCAAATCTAAACTTTACCACCAATAAACGGCTTCCATGTCAATAAATGCTTAGTTAGTACTAATTGTCGGCCGCTTATTGGTGTACCTGTGTAACAACGCTGATGTCGCCGATTACCGTGGGAATGCATATCAGCGTCTAGACTCCGCACCAGGTAAAATTCTATAAAATAGAATTCGACTCGGATCGGATATCCATACTTGACATCACTCCCCCGCAAATCAATCGCTGCCCCAGCGATTAACCTAGGGTACCCAACCTATGCTTATTAACCTAGTCTAACAGATTACATTACTAACTTCCTAACTTAGCGCGAACCGCCATATCAAGAGTGCATTCAGGTTTGGCTGCTCCCACCGGCGAGTGCACCCACGCGAATCTCTCCTAGGCTGCGAACCTTATTATATTCTGCAAACAATCCTTCATCTTATGTTGATCCGCTTGCACCTACAGAACCACTTTCAGCCTGTACCAGAGGGTAGTGCACGTCCTGGACACCCCTCCAGCAACTCCCTCGGTAGATAACCATGCTTCCATCACATTCCGGTTTGATCTCGTTCTGGATAAAGTCATCGGAATTCTCGTATCCTTCCCGGCATCAAAATAAGTCAAATGTCTCCAGTAATTAATCAACTAGAGTATATCACAATTGGGCCTTAAGTAAAAAGTCTTTCCATTTATCGAAACTGATGTTCAGGCTACCATCTTGAACCATCCTCTGTAAGAGAATAGTCGCCTCCTCCTTTTCCAAAGGAAAGCCTAGTTTGTTGAAAGCGTGAATAAGTTCTCTCAAGTCACTCTTGCTATTTTGTCGAGTTTGATTAACATCTTTACAGGCGTTTCTCATCTTTTTGGGGTAGCTCGTACCGGTAGTGGTGTGGGTATCATACGAATGGGTCGTCCGGACTGATTTTACACCTAGTCGGCATTGCTTTGCGCCATTTCCCCAGGGAGTTTCCCATTTTTTGAACTAATGTATGTGTTAGGTGGTATCATTTCCTTCTAGGCATCGTTTTGGAAGTCCCATTGCTCTTGACATGGTCGGTGTACATGAAAAAGAAGAAAAAGAAACTTATTTATTCTTGTATTTACTTAATACATATTAATACATTTCAGATAACTATAATAAGTTAAACTAATTACTAATTGTCCTAATTCTAATATTTTAATTTGATACTGGTCGGAAAGGCCACTTGATTCCTGTCAACAAAATCTAATTTATTGATCGTATTGGCGTATCAACATTATACTGTATCTTCCGATATTGATACAACGCGAATACCTTCGACCATCTGTTGAGGTGTTACCCTAAACTATTGAGCGTTTGTCAACCTGAGGGATATGTGTCTTTTGATCTTGGGCATCTCATCTGTATATGCTTATATCTGTTATAGATTATAAAAATCCAGAAAATTAAACAAATTAAAATAAAGAGTGAAATACCCGCACTTGAATAAACAAAATAGTGATTCAAATTTTTATTTTTCTCGAGAATAATTTTCATTTGTAAGGTATCAAAACTTTCAGAATTTTTAGTCAGTTTTCCCGAAAAAGTGTTAATTGATAGTATTGATTTTAGGCTCTTAAAGTTAATTGATTATTCTATAATATTCAGGGGCATTGCCACAGTTGAAAATGTTATTATGTTGTGGCAGTAATGTAACCCCCTTTGTATGTAAGGTACATCCTTTCGAAATAGATAGTTTTACAGAACCGATTAGTTAAAAATGGTTATCTTGTCCCCACAAGATATAACAGCTAATAAAATAAATTTTATCGCGCCTAGAGGGGATATTAGTTAGATTTTGGCTCCGAAATATGGTTATTTCGCAGAATTTTGAGAACTCTGAATAGCCTGAATAGCATATTAGCAATGTTGCAAATTATAGATTTCTTATCCACTACTTTACATTGATTAAGTTGGTTTTACAAAGAAATGTAACTTATTCGGGCATTTTGACGGCATTGGATCTAATCAGGTCATATTGAAATTTACGCACTATTGGTAATTTAATCGACATAAAGTGTTTATTTTTATAGGAATTAATCTGCCAAATTTTCCTAATCGTTTTAAGGCTGCTTAAATTACGATTAATCATTTCGCAGATATATATCTTTTAAACTACTTAAAAGCTGTTCAGGGGGCAGTAGTGAGGGGTGAACAATTCCACTTTCTAACAATAAACTGCTCTCAACCAGTTTATTAAGGGTTATATCAAACTCAAAGGTTTCAATAGGCAAGTGTGATAAAACTTTCGCGATTTTTGTTTCCAATTCCAATGGGAATATGATTCCACTCTCTAATTCATTTATATAAAAGGTTACATTATTTAATCATGTTTTAAATTATCTTGATTTTGTTTCAAATTTGCAAAGGACTAGTTTATTGATTAAAGCGATGACTTGACTAGACTAGTTTCCTCATATATCAAATTTAGTTCTTGTTTAGATGAATTTTCTAAGTATAATAAGATGTTTTCTAAAGTATGTCTGTCTGATTCAGACATGGTTCCAAACAATGTATTAAATAGTTCACTAACCCCATCAAAATACCCTCTTTTAATACGTTTTCCGTCAACATTAGGGAAAGTATTCGATATCACCTTTTTCATATTCCTGATGATGTTGTTTATAACTGGGACGTCTCGAGTGGACCCTGGTATTTTGATTGCGGCTGACGCATTTTCCCAAATTGTCCTTGTTTGGTTAACAAGTCTTTAAAGTCCCTCAAACCGCGACTGCATCTCCCTAAAGTTTTTCGAGCACTATTCCCGTAGTAAGATTTAACGCTGTTACTTGGAACTCCCTAGTTAATCCTCCCACACAAGATGATAGCAAGAAATCGAGTAACAGCATAATATATTCCTCTTTAATTCTTTACACTCTTTTCGAACACTATTTTTAACCATTTATATTATTAAAAAACTACTTCCAAATCTATATCTTATCTCTCTTATGATTAACAACTACCTCACTACTTCCAAATATGTCCCTTTGCTAATCGCCCGTTTGGGTCATCCCCGTTGCTTGTTTTTTGATCCATCAAACGGCTTCCATGAAAGTAATAAGAAGCTGAAACTAAAGTGCAAAAAGAGAATCTTAAGAAAAACATAACCATAATTGCTATAAAAGTTTGTTTAGTATATCTTGTCGTATATATAAAATTTAACAATACAGAGTTACAATAAACCAAAAGTTATTACGTAATGGCCATCTAAAGACACATGTTTCGCTGTATCACAGCTCGTCAGTGAAGCTGTGCCATAATTATGTGAGTTTTTTCAAGTGAAAGGCCAATACAACAATAATTAATAATGTTTTAACTATCTTGTATCTTGGTTCTAGCATAATTGTTGTAAGATAATGGTGCAGTAATGCTTACTAAAATTAATTGGGCATGTGACTGTACCACTTACTGAAACAATAATCTAACACCAGAAACACCGATACGTTCCAAGAATGTTCAAGCATAGCATTTCTTTTATACTTAGGAAACCCCTAAAACACCGAAAAGACAACATTCGAATAATTTTTACCACTTTACGTAAAATCGGATTATTCCCTAATTCTCCAAAAGACATTATTTCCTTTAAAAAACTACCGCACACAACTATTCTGATATGTAATATAAATATCTTATTCAAATATGCTTATTTTTTATATATTCTAAGAAAAAATCTTTAAAATATTAACTAGTATTCTACCTTGATAAAGTTGACATGACATGAAATCCTCATTTGCTATGATTAGAAGCTTATTCAAATTAAAAGATGTTATTTCTGCTTCACACCAGTAAACCTAATTAAAAATAAGATGGCTTACTTTTCACTTATAAATTATATTTTTGGCCTAATTTTCCTCTTTAAATGAGCCATAGGATATTAAAGTCTTTATAATAGGCGCTTCATTGATTTTTTTGTAAGCTTTGTATTTATATACGATGAGGTAAATAGGTAATAATGTGGCCATCACCCTGTACTTTTTTATAGAAAGATTATTCTTTATAACGTTTCACTTTAACGCAATTGAAAATATGGGGTTTATATAAGTCATTACAGTAATTTAAAAAGAATATAATCAAAATACGAAGATGCGTTAATATTACAAAATTATTTTTCCCTTTTAATATTAACACATTTCTCACATCTATGAATAAACTTGTAAATACCTTCATAAAAATTATAAATTATTGGTCCTTAATATATGCTGAAAGTGCATCCTTCACTTCTTCATCGATAGAAAATTTCTTTCCTCAAAGCTCTTTTTTTAGATTTGGAAAGAGATAATAGTTGCTGGGAGCCAAATCTGGGCTATAAGGTGGGTGATCAATAATATCAAAGCCCACCTTATGCAAAGGAGCCAATGCACCTCGACCCTTATGAACAGGAACATTGTTGTGCAAGAGCAGGACACCTTTGGTTAATTTTCCTCATCTTTTCTCTCTGATAGCCTCTTTTGACTCCTCTAAAATTGAAGCGTAGTATTCTCTGGCTATAGAAACACCTGTTTCCTTATGACAAATCAACAAAATTCCTTCTGTGTCCGAGAAAACTGTCGCCATGAGCTTTCCGGCCGACTGCGACACATTGAATTTCTTAGGCGGTGATGTACCCTTTTTATGCCACTGTATGGAATCTTGCTTAGACCCAATTAATAATTACACTGATTCAAAAACGCACGCGTACAGTCGACGCGCTGCTGTTTTTGTGGCGATGTGAGTAATCTAGGCACCTATCTTGCACTGACTTTTAACGTGCCGAGATGATTATGGAGGACTTTAAAAATGGTTGTTTCAGATACTCCAACCATTTCTGCGAGTTGTTTTTTTTTTCTTCAGATACTTTTCCCAGCCATAGAATGGATTAGCTAATAAACATTCTTTTGCCAACTTTTTAAATTTGTGAATTGGTAAATTCCGTATTTCATTGGAAGAATGTTAAAAAAAATTGTACCTAGATATCTTACTCCTGTTTGAGTTGCCTTTAACTTGCAGTATTGAGGACCTATATATGTAAGGAATTGTGATTACTATACGTATTAATATATTTTTATATGTGTAACGCATTCATATACATATAAATAGGCAATGGAGAGTTAAAATTCGATTATTTATGAAGACGGTTTTCAATCATCGCGATAACCGAGACCGCCCCAAAACGGATAGCCCGTCTTTGCAACTCAAAAATACTGTGTAAACTAGCAGAATGATCTCATGATATCGGTCCATATAGTAGATAAGACTGATAGTGACCAAAGTATGCGGTCACCAATACTTCCTTACTAACTTCCGTTGATAACCTACGTAAGATAATAATATTTGCTAAATTGATGGCAAGAGTTTCTCCATGTATTGTCCATTTTAGGGATGAATCTATATTTAATCCTAGAATCTTTACATTTTGTTGTTTTTTGTTCGTTATTAGTGCCGGAAAGAGTAAAATTCAAATGTACAGATTTATTTTCGTTTAACGTTAAAGAGTTACTGGCGAACCAAATTTAACGACTGTGCCTCAACTTACAAGGTATTTGCAGTTTGAACATGTTGTGCCGTAATCAAAATTGTTTTGTCATCCGCATACAGAATCAGTTTATGTTCTGATAGATATCTGGAAAGGTCATTAATGTACATGAGAAATAACAAAGGCCTAAGGACAGACCCTTGTAGAACCCCAAGTTTAACCCTCCGGTTGTGTGACCCAATTCGATTGGTTGGGTCTCTCAGACCCAAACTGTGTTTTATTTTTATTTTTCCTAATAACCAATTAAGTTGCCAAGTTTCAGGTATGCATTTGTTAACCTGGTCTATTTTGCACTGCTAAGAGTAAAAATAATTGTGAAAAAAAACATTAACTTGGGAGTTCTCATTTATTAAAAAAAAGTTAAATTTAATGAAACTTTTCAAAAGAAATTATAAATTGAAAAAACGGAAAAGACAATAACAATAACATACAATCATTTGTAAAGAATATGGCTGAATAAGTATAAAAAAATATAAAATGAGGGTACATAAATTCGATACACAAAATATTAATTGGAAAATCTCGTTAATCAAAATTTGCCACAGAGTAGGCGCAGCATGGTTTTGTGTGTTCCAAACAAATGCAGAAACCACAAAAATTACACGAATATCTTGATTTTCGATACTTTCAGAATATGCACCTCCTTCGAAGTCGAAGTTGTTGGTCGGGGCTCTTCAGTGACTGAAACACCGGAGAATTTAATCGCTGATAGCCTTACATTTTGTGGTAGATTTGGTATACTCGCTCGTAGTTTCATATTTTCTATCACTAAGTCTTTGCCAAAATTTTACAAAAATAGTCGTCTGCTTTTTGAAAACTTTAAATATGGATTGTTCATTTTATTTATTATGAATGCGTTTTTGCTCCTCCGTTTAACATGCTGAAAAAAAAATGGCCGTCTTCTTGGGTTTATAATATATTACCATCCTGTCAACTACATCGACACCGCTTTTTGTGAAATTGTGGAATGTTAGTAACTCTGATTTTATATTATCACCAGTATTTTCGTCTTATTTGTCATCGTAGTGCATTGACGTTACAAGTAATACATTATTTCACTTTCTTAGGACTTATGAAGACACATTGCATGGAATGCAAAATTAAGGACATTACAGGTCTATCTTTAACATTTTTAACTTCTTTCAGCAAAGTCTTTCAACTGGATTGTATTGTGCCAACTACAGTTAGGTGGTGATCATGCAACAACCGATTTACAGCTTCCACGCTAGTAAACCATCGATCCATGGTAACATTCCTTCCAGTTCCTGAGATGAATTGTCTATCTAACCTTCAGGTTGCCTTCCAGCATAGATCTCCAAATGCGACGTGTAAAATATTACTGCATCCACTGTAGAAAACACTTAGATCCCGTATTTGTTGGGTTTATTTAGAATGTAGATACGAAAGCCACATCTTCCACGAAATCCTAAAAAAATTCCATCTAGAGTCACGTATTTACTAACACTATACTGATTTAACACTGTTCATTGAATTTTTCAAATATGTCTCTAGCGGCAGCTGCCTTGTTCGAACTCGTTGGTCTGGGACATGCTTTTTCCACTTGGTTCCATCATAAATACAGAGATCTGGGAGTTATACTAGAAGTATCTGATTGGTGTTCGCCTATTATGCCGTGGGTACTTTTGTCTTCAGAGTCAGATATTTCAGAAACATTTGGGGTTGGTAATGTGCCTGTAGTTTATTAATTTCCTTTTCATAAGCATCCATCTCGCCAAACAAAAGTAATAAAGTCACAAGTGGAAAACTCCACAAAAGGAAACACGCCTAACTTTCAGTTGCACTTCCAATAGAGACTAAACCAAAAAAATCTCCTGTCTTGCTTTATATAGTACGAACAAAGTTCATAAAGAGCGGGGATTCTTCTACAAATGATAAAATATTTAGAGTAAGGAAGGTAAATCTCCTAAACCCGAGATAAAAGTTTGCTAACATGCAAAACACGCAGAAACGATAAACATTTAAAATTTAAGAACTTACTCATATGCAAAAATTCTGTATGAATACTTATAAACTAGGGGAAGACCCTAAGCATGTTTTATGCCTAAAAACGACACAAAATTAGTCCCTTTACGAAATACGAAAAAACAAATTGTAGGTAAAAAACTTACACGAATACAGGGGTTGGGTCTGACAGGCACAAATACCTTCTGTCAGTCAAACGACAGCTGATAAAATTAAGACAAATTAAGAAAAACATGTCTTTATTACAGTTAGGAAGGTACTAAAAAGCTAAAGAAATTATTTTAAAAAACACAACAAAAAAAATTGTCTTGGCCTTACAGACCCGTCAATTTATTGGAAACACCACCATGGCCACTGACATACTGATACCGGCCAGATAAATATGAACGAACTACTATCTGGATGGATATTGTATCAATATAATTTTCTGAGGAATATTTCATAGGAGACACAATCAAATGCATTCGTTAGATCTAAAAATGTCGCTGTTAAAACTTCACTACCTTCAAAAGAGTCTAGTGCAAATTCATATTTCCTGAGTTCTTGAGGGTCAAAATATTTCGCCCAGTAGACCTAGAGGGTTATGAAGGTATACTTTACTGCACAGAAAGTATACTTTTTACAAATGTATTCTTTTATTGTTCTCTATGATTATATAAGTTTTTTGTCAAAAAACTGTACTATTATTGTAATATCGGACAGTCAATTTTGACTTGTATAAAACTGTTTTCTAGAAGTTTTTGGATCAAAATAAAGGAAGCCAATCGCTGAAGACGTCTCGTCGGCTCAAACTAGAGGCTTTTTGAAAACTGAAAAAGTCGAAATGTGGGTTGGTCGCCCAAATAAAAAATAAATTAGGTCAACTTTTTCGACACCTGAAGAAGCGTTTGATGCGTTCAAAGTGCTTGTTTTGGAGGTACCTCAATCGGAGTGTAAAAAAATTGGCTCAAGCGCATGCCAAAGTTTATTGATCTTCATGAAGAATACTTTGAGAAACAGTAAACCCTTATACGATGATTGATTTCTTTTTTACAGGAAATTTGCTCTTGGCGTTTCGTTCCTCTTTATGATTAGCAAATATTTTCATATTCCAACATAACAATGTTTAATTTATACAGTACATTCAATAAAGTGAAATAATTATTCAGACTGAAGACATAACATAATTATCAAATTAATTTGAATTTAGAAATTATAAATATTTAATATTTATGAATCAAAGCAGAAAGCTCGTTAAAATCTTCCATATTGCTTTGTAATTATCTGAACGTATTCTGTGGTATTTATTTAAATTGTTTTTTCGCTCTTGGAAAAATTCAAGCCGGCCGGCAAAAGGGCAATTTCGTGTGTCGTTTTCGTTTTCGTCTTTTTTTTGGTTGTTCCACAATGGAAACAATTGCGCCGACGGCGTTTCACTTTCTTTTGTTTCCGCCCTGATGTTGATGCTTTTTTGTCGCTCTTGTTTTGCCTCGGCGATTATAATTTCGCTTAATTGCGGCTATCCCTAAGTGAAATTAATCCCTTCCTTTTCTCTCTCCGCGGCCGAAACGCGCCGCCATTATCTAATTACCGCCGCGGACGCTTCCATCCCCTTAATTGTCTTATTTCGTTAAGGCCTCTCGTTAAAACTTGTCCAATTCAATAAGGGGGAATGACGCCAAAAAGACAATGACTGAATGTTAAGCGTATAGAATAAACTTGTGTTGAGATCATTTTCAGAATCTAATAATTATCAAATGTGTGAAATGCTTTATACTGATATCATATATCAAATACAGAGTTCATTTAGAATTTATATTATGAAAGTCCAAAACGAATACTGTATATAATTGATTCTTGTTGCGCTACACTCTTGATGGAATAAGATATGCAAATTTGGTTAACAAAAACACTTGTTCTATTCTATAGTTTGGTTTTTATTTACAGTTATCTGACACGTGTTTCGATGGTTACTGATCAAAACACGTATCAAATAACTGTAAATAAAGATCAAACTATGGAACATAAGTATTAACAGTCCTTGTTAAATGCACGAAAAGATAAAAGTTGCTATATAACTTGTTAACCTGAATATAAAACCTTCTAATACACTTAATTGGTAAAGTATTTGTCATACAAATATTTTTAATTTAAGATTTATGTTGGATTTAACGCCGGAATTTTACGATATAAATAAAATTCATTATAGTATTAAATTACCAAGAACCGAATAGAATTCCCGCCTTCTCATAAAGTCTGACTGGCGTCGAACTGGTATAAACACATCTAATAAAGCCGAAAATTCCATTTGAATGCCATAAACCGTTTACAAGTTACTGCCAGTTTAACGAGTTTAAAGCCCAGGCGTGCGCCGCGTATTAAAATTTACACTTCCGGTTTTCTAGCGTCCAACTTAATTATAGTCATTATCCTCATCACATTTAAATTTCAACTGTTTATACATGCATGGTGATTACAATGATGGCCTGTTAGGATGTAGTTCAAACGTAGTTATTTTATAATTAATTTAATGGTAGACAATTTTAAATTAAATCATTTCCACTCATGTAAATCCAGGAGCTTGTCATCATGCTAATAATTAGTTCTAAATTGGCAGCTATGAATTTATATATGCATGCAAGGTAATACAATTTTAAATGGTCATCTTAATTACCTAATTGCCTAAAATAGATTTTCTTCTATTATATTATTGTTGCTAATATTTGTTTTATATTCGAAAACTATTGACAAACAAATAGTTTGTAACATACCGTGACCATTCGACGTTGCACTATTGGTATCGTTGCAAATGTTCGATTTTTTTCTGAAAAAACTGGCGACTATTTGCCTCCAGGAGCTTCGTGTGCGAACAACTCTTGTTAAATTTGGCTCGTCTTGAAAGACCCATTCAGTTGACTGCTGTTTGTATTCAAACTCACACATCCATTTGTTACGCCATAATAGACATATTTTGAAGCACCACAATCATATTTCTTGAGCATTTTCTTTTTCAACGATTGTTAAATTGTGTGGTATCCAAATTGAACAATTTTTTTGGCAGCCAAATGTTCATGCAATATTGAATATATGCTAGTCCTATTAATGCACAAGGAGGCGTCAATCTAACCATAAGTCATATGACGATCTTGCAATATCAGTTCACGCACAGCATCCATGTTTTCTAAAACAACAACCTATTTTGGATGACCTTCACGAATTTCTTCATGATCTCATTTGAATTCCATATATCATCAGTATATGCTTTATCACCAAAAGTCGAATTTAGTTCATCAATGCACTGTTGTTGAGATAATTTACGTCGAAAGCTGTAGAAAATAATCGTACGTAAATGCTCATGTCTTAATTACATTTCTTGGCCGACATAAATTTTTCATGACACTGCGAACAACACAAATGGCGCATGGACATCAATATGTTATGACAAAAAGTCTAACTTTACTTTAAAAACGTCGATTTTCAGATGGCACGGTTTATGATAAAGAATAAACTCTGCTATTACAAATCTCTAGTTGCAAATAGTATGACTAAAAGTATCTGAATGGATCGCAATGAATAGGAATTAATAATGGATAATGCCTCTAATAATCAATTTTAGTTAAAACTGTTTAGTTTTTTTTACCGCAAATAAACATTTAAATAAATATACGCGTATAAAACTAAATTTAATTACAATAAGTGAGGGTATAAAAATGTTTGTCTGGAATTATTAACTGCTAGACTGAAAGTCAGGGATCCGCAGCATTAATAAATGATAGTCCCTTTTTTTCTATTGAACATTCTTTCGAAATCAAATATTCCAGACATTTTAATTAGTTTTATCTCAAAAGGCACTTCCATTAAACTTTACGGAAAAAGAGTAGGAAATTTACAGGTCTGAAACTTTCGCCGCGCAGAGGAGTGGTCCCTTGACAGAGCGTCGAGTTTCCGTAAGTCGTGGGGATTTTCCGGCGGACATCAAAGGGATTTCATTAGAGGACACGTGCCCCCGACGGGAAGACACCGCCGATAAGTGCGAAATTTTCACCCCGGGTCCTACCCCTAAATAACGAATGGTAAGAAGATGGAAACGTGACGTGAGGGGCGTGCGAAAGCGGAAAAGTGTCCGAAAACTTTCCTCTTATTTTTCCGGCCGCGCCATAAAAAAATGATAGATTGTCTGAAAGAAGTTTCCGGGCCCTATATGTCAAGTGTATAAATATTTTTTATTAAGTAACATGCCCACAATGTTTTAACTGAATAAGTAATTTATGGTCCTACGAACTGGATAAGAAATACTATTATTTTTTGCGCATGATTTATTGCATACTACTTGTCCTTGTAAATGAAAATAACAAATCTATGATTGATAGAATCAACCGAATACAATAAATAATATAGTGTATAATAACTCTTTTATGAAATTTTCCACCCGGAAAATTAATTTGATATTACTGTTTGTGCCTGACAGGTAAATATTTGTATAGCTTCTCAATCATTACTAACTAAATCTTTGATATAAGGACAAGACAATTTACCCTTCCTGTTGATGAAGATAGAACAAATCAGAACTTATCCTCCTGTTTTTAGAAAATGTTTTTTTTTTCAAATGGCTGATACCTAACCGCTTCTTAATGAACATGTAAATAATAGTGTAATGATTTTTATACTCTAAATATACTTAATTTAAAAACTATACAATCATATACATCCCTCAGAGAAATATATCGCCAAAACTCTTTGTTATAATACAAACTAGGAGCATCAGTATAATCATTTCTATAAACTTTAGTGAAATATTTTCCAAAGGTGTTCACAGTTTCTCATTCGCCCGCATTCTTTCCAAATTCCAAATTGTATCATCAAAGAAAATGCTAATTTAAGCAATTTAATTGTAGTTTTATCGAGAGGAGCAATCTAACAACAATAAATGTCTTTTCTTTGACGCCTATAAATTATTTGGATCTGACATTGAGTGAACTAAAGTTTAAGTGAGATTCAATACGTGTGATAACAACTTTCTATACAAGATTTTGTTCTATGGTGACCTGAACAAAAAGTGGAGTTTAAATAGGACGATAGTGCCAACTAAAGCAACATTTGCAAATCTGCTAATATATTCTTATATTCTCTTTGTTATTTTTGCCAAGTTAGATATCGATTTCATAAATAGAGATCTAATGTTGAGATCTAAAATATTGTAAATTATCAACTAGGAACCCTTTTGGTGCTCATATGAAGTATATTTTATTACATTAGTACCAAAATTGATCTTCCTGAAAACTGATGTCACCTGACACCACTACATTCGGTGGTTTATAATATCTTTAATCTCAAACTAAAAATTTTTGGATTTTAAGATTATTTTGACGTAATCCATCCGAGCAAATTTTTATTGATTCTTTATTACCCAACATACTGACCATCGAAAATTGTCAAAAGTAAGTGAATTTTTAAAATTCAACAAGAAAATAGACACGATATAGTCCAACAATACTAAATGACCAAATTAATCCAGCTTTATTTGGGATAGTAGGCATAATTTAACACTTAATTACTACACACTGTAACCACGCGTAATTTATTACCAGAGATAAGTAATTCTAAAATTATTCTACTATAAGAGTAGGGCTATGTCACATATAATAATATTTATTAGCCCTTTTTTATGGAAAATTGCATTTAGGATGTTCTTGCAGGTGCTCCATATATCACCGTTTCCAAAAGTCTTGATGGCAACATGACAAACAATTAATAAACGTTATAGACGTTTTATATTTAGTTTTTGGAGGAACAATCAACGGCTATAACATTAAAAATGCCCTGTTAGTTATTTGGATATGTCATGAAATTGACTAGAGTTTAGGTGAGAATCAATTTGAATTCTTAATAGATAAGAATATGCTCTCTGATGACCTTAAAAAGAAGTAACATTGAAGATTTATCTCATGTCCCTAAATATTTTCGAAATTAGGGCTGTATTAGAAATTGAATTATTACTGAGTTCCCAACATCACTTCTTCACATCTTCGGTGGACGAATTGTGCTGTTTATTATCGTTACAAACTTTATATCACAAATACCATCATTAATAATAAATACTACTACTACAGGCATCTGCTGACAAACTTGTAACTAATGCGTACAAAAACTAAACGCCTTTTACGTTTTGCAAACCACAAATTCAAAATTAAAATCGTAGAATGATCAAATAAAGACACTCCATAATGAAGTGAAGGTTTCTCGTTGTCGATAGGCATATTACAAGACGGTTTATCTACAAAGGTTTTTCTGAAAAGCAATGATAACAACGAGGAATATGTTATTTGACAGTGAAAGATACGATAAAATCTAAAAACTCAACTTTTACTAGATATTAGACCGCTTGAGAATACTGATGCGACGAGTCGAGAATGTAGGATATTTTATATTTTTTACTATTTCATTGAATATATGACGTAATATTTAGAGGGTTTCAAGAAGGTTAAAAATCTTTCGATTGTAGTAATAACTTAGAGCAAAGCAAAGTTACGAAAATAGTTTAATTATATAGGGACAGGTATTATAAACCACTATAATATCCAAAAACTTCTGAAATATGTTCAATTTTAGATAGGTACATTGTTATTCATAGAGGTAGATGAAGTTAATGTAATTAGGTTTGTAAAGAAAACTTAAAGGAGCAATCGAGCCTTCTCATTAATGTGAAAACTTTAATTTTGAATTATATTACCAAAGGCGCCTTTTGTGAATTTCGGCAGACGTAGACGGTGTGCGACTAATAAACAGACGATGCGCGACTTAACAATTGCACTGAGGCAGATATCGGCGGATTTCCATTTAGCACTTTCAACACAGCACATTTAATGGATGACAGCAGTCAAGGGAAGGTTGGGTTGCTGCCAATCTCGGTATGACAAAGGAGCTGTCGGAAGAAAAGTGACCAACTCTAACACTCTTCCTTGAGCAGTTTTCTCCCTATGTCCTCAAAAATCTTCTTACTGAGTGGCTTCTTGAGAATGTCAGTAATCTGGTCTGCACTTCTGACTCCCACATGCTCCTTAATGGACTTCCTGGAGATGTCAATGTGTTTCTTGCCCTTTGTTATCCGACTATCCCACGTTTTTTTTTCAACACATGTATGGTTGACTGATTGGGGTGGGTTGATCCAGTTTGGCGAGTTGCAGCTCCTTACCGATGCAACGAATCCTTGAACGACCTGCCATCCTGTTTTTCACGTAGAACCCAGCGGCGGCATGTGAACGGTCGCGCATATCCTGGTGGTTGCACGAGTTCCCACGTTTTCATCCTAATGAGCGAGTTGAACTCCTCATTCATTGATGCTACCCAGGTTGAATCTTTAAGTGCTTCTTGTACTGGTAAGCCCTGCACTTCTCCAAAGATTGCGGTATCCTCCTGGGATTCTTCCTCCGACTAATTCACTATATAATCACTGTATCTGTTTGGCATTCTTAGGTTTCAGAGTCCGATCTCCTCCACTTATTGATGAACTGGTTCTACAAAGTCTTCTGCAGTATCGTCGTACTCGCTGCCTGGCATTGCATCATTTGTCTTAATGGGAGTGTTCCAGTTTGGGTTCTCTCTCCTGTATTTCATCTGGCTCCTCGTTTCTGACTTCCACCCTGTCTGTGCTCGATTTGAATATATCGTCCTCGTCGAATAGGCCATCCACGGAGCTAACTATGTCGCATTGGTCTATAACATACACCCGGCAGAATTTCAATCTATGTCATATCCAACGAAGATTCCTTTTCCGAGGTGATAACATAGCAGGGACATCCAAACTTTCTCAATTTGTTTGAGTCAACCTGGCTCCCGAACCATAGCTTCGCAGGACTCTGGTTATTCTGCGAACATGTACCTGTTTGATCTATGGTGAAGACGGCGTAAGAAATGGCTTCGGCCCACCGACACTCATTCAAATTTCGTATGTAGATGGCTGACCTTGCGGCTTCCACCATTGTCATAATTTTTCTTTCCACATGCCCATTCTGTTGTGGTGTGTATGCGCTGGTTTTGCTGGGAAAATTCCCATGATCTAGTTTTTGCGTAGCGGAATTCTTGATTTCTTGATACATTTCACCCTTCTTCCAAACTGTTTATCCACCAATCTGACAAACGTTTCCAAATTTCGTGCGGTTCTTGCTCTTCAAGAAGTAGACGGTCCTGAAATGCGAGTAGTCATCTTTGAATAACAGGAAGTACCTGGATCCACCGAGGGACGGTCTGCTTATTTTCCCCAAGTCGACATGCATCAGATCCACAATTTTCTCGACGACTTTCGGGTTTTTTGGATGTGAGACTTTGTGCTGCTTTGCGTACGAGCATCCTTTGTAGACTTAACTATCCCAATAGTCGTATTAATTGACGTTGTTGTGCTTCAGAATGTCCTTGACGTATTTGACATTCTGGTGTGTTAGCTTCTCATGTCAGTAACGGAGAGAGCGTATCGCTAGACAGGTGTCAGGTTCGTTCTGGCGAATCATCATTCGATAAAGTTGTCCATCTCGTTCTGCTATTGCGACCTTCTCATTCCTGTCACTGGTCTCAAAATTCGATCGATTGCTGTCCGCTGAGTGTATGTAACCATTGTCTACAGTTTGTGTCACTGAAAACAGGTTAAACGTTAGTTTGTGGACGTAAAGGACCTTGGTCAGTTCCGCCTTCTGCCAAGTGGTTTCATGAAAGACCTCCAGCATTACATTCCCTACTCCAATGTTTTTCAATTTTGTTAAATCTCTAATGACAATAATAACCTTCTCCTCCAGAGTCGAGTAGTACGCCAGCCAGTCTTGTCTGAAGGTCATATGTTAAGTTCCCCCACTTTCCAAGTACCAGGAGTCTCTGCTGTTGTCTTTTAGGTTAATGTCCGCAGCTGTTGACTGGTGAATGCGCGGCGAGATTTGACATAATCTTTAGTGTTACGATGATTTATTGTCTCTTACGGCAATCCATGGCAAAATTCCCATTTTGGCTGCAGTTGTTGCACACTTAGTTAGTTTTACAGTAAGTCAGGTACTTTGCAGAAGGCTTTCCTTTGAAATGTATCTTTTTACATTTGAAGCATTTCAAGCCTGAGTTTCCTTTTAGATCCGCGTTGGGCTTCCCTGCCTTGCTGTGCGTCTTCAAAAAAGTTGCTTGCTCACTCGCGGTAAGTCTATCGTCTCCCAATCTCAGTCACTCGATTAGCTTAGGCAGATTATTATAGTCTATTATCTCGTGTAAGCCTAGAATTCGAATCATCACCCAGCTCTACTTAAAATATATCAAACGCAAATATCAAAATTACTAAATGAGCCATATGGTAGAGCGACTACTATAGGAATTGCTGATGAATAAGCATTACTCCGCAGTCAATAATAAACGATTTAAGAGATTTTTGATACCTGAGGCTTTTACTTCGTTATACATTTTAAAATGGCGAGTTGATTTACCGAAACTACAGACAAGAAGAAATAAACAGTTATACAAACGATCTAAGATATTTCTTAAAGAACCATCACCATCAGCCAGCAGCAACCCTAATTGCAGTTAATCGCAGTAAATAAAATAAGTTCGCTATACTTTAACAAAATGCAGAAACGATAGAAATCATTGATGGTCCATGGTTTTCTGCAATATGTCAAGAAATTAAGCAAGAAAAAATAATTCAATTCATGAAATATCGAATCTGGATCTTGCCGTGTGTGCTGTTTTTAATTTAATTTTTACGGTTATAAATGGTTTATACAATAAAATAAATGATTTTATTTTAAAGACACCGTGTAAGTTTTTAATTTTTATAACCACTTCGTATGTATTTATATATACTAAAACATATAAAATTGGGCGCCACAAAATTAACATAGTTGATACATTGACTATTTATACGATAATTGACGATTTATTTGAAGAGATTTAAGATACGGTAATTATAACTTAAATTTCTACTAACGAAGTATAAGTTCAGCAGAAAAGAATACATATTTAAATTCTAAACTAAATTATTTACAAAGTTCGTGTACTAGTAACCTTAAATGCGAGAAGCTTTAGACAAAAAACGACGATCTATACGAATAGAAAGATAGATAGATAGATAGTATCAATTTTTCCATTGTACTTACAAAATAAAGTTCAATATACATATATAACAATACTTTCTTACAAAAGTTTTGATTGCACATGGAAAGGCTCGAGTTCATAAAAATATAATCTTCCACTCTTACCTACTATTGCTTTGATGAAACTGCTGCCACATAAGGTCTCTTTGGTGGAGGTTGTTTCACCATTTTCTAGCCAAGTTCGGCTTGTATTCCTCTGAAGAGAGGACATTAATTATATCAGTTATGTCATATTTGACAGTTAAACTAGGGATGAAGTGAAGAAATCTATACGAAGAAAAAGAAGAAAGAAGAATAAATGATCAATGTGTTATGGAGTTTCATTATGTATCCACCTCGTCGATTCAATAGAAACGATAATTATGACTTACATTGGAACATCCGAAGTACAAAGGTCAGCAGGAAAAAACATATCCTAATTTACTTTTAAAGTCCAAAGTCGCTGAACTAAATCTTTTGAGAATATTTTCGGCATAAGAAACGTTAGAAGTTCAAATATATGAGAATCTTTAGACAAAATTTTGCAGAGGTTTTACATTGAAAATAAAATATTAGGCTAACAAGGTGTTCTTTAGTCTGAAAGAATAATTTTCTGGAACAAAGTGGTACAGAGTAGGTTTGATTTGATATAAATATTCGAAAGAGAACCTAGCACATTTTTTAGTCATTTTCTATGTTTGAATCCTTGAAATTTATACAGTAATCTAACTTTCTACTATTATTGATATTGAAAAAAAATAAGAAAATATGTATAATTTTGTAGAAACTTTATTAAAAAATAACACATACATATAGTCTTGCATAGTTTTCCTTTTCATTATGGTTATGGGCGAACATGGTCGATGTCGATTGCTTTTTTCTCTTTTTCAGGATTTTTCGGAAATTATTAATAGCATTGTCGTTGTAAAGATCTCCTACCCTACTGACATCAGCTTGGTTTGGGTGCTATACTAAGACCATTGCTCTGACATCCTCCCGCTTCTTCAAACGATTTTTAATGGCAGATGTCAGAAGCAGACACATTTCGCTGTATTTCTTGGTATTCTTAATTTAAGATTTCTTGGAGTCCTTCTGTCGTTAGTTCATCTTCAATTCTAGATCTCTAGCAGTTGTCAAAATTTCATTCCTAATTTCTGGGATGTCTTCCCAACCACCTCCGTCTCCTTGGACAAAGGATGGACACAGCTTTCGCCAAGCAGTAATCAACTGTCGCTGCGTGACTTCTGACAATGCCTTTTGAATGGTGTTCACTATCCGAATTGTTCGTTAACCGATCATCGATTTACCATAGATTTTATTGTAAAATTGATTAATTCGTTCTGGATACTAAAAAAAAAATTAAGAAAATATGTATAATTTCTTAGTAACTTTATTAAAAAATAACACATACATATAGTCTTGCATATTTTTCCTTTTCATTTTTGATTATGGGCGAACATGTCCAATGTCGATTGCTTTTCTCTCTTTTTCAGAATTTTCCGGAAGTGATTAATAGCATTGTCGTTGTAAATATCTCCTACCCTACTGACATCAGCTTGGTTTAGGTGCTATTCTAAGACCATTGCTCTGACATCCTCCCACTTCTTCAAAAGATTTTTAATGGCAGATGTCAGTATTGATCCTCTTTCACCTTCCTCTTGTTCAGAAGCAAACTCATTTCGCTGTTTCTTGGTGTTCTTCATTCAAGATTTCTTGGAGTTCTTCTGTCGTTAGTTCATCTTCAATTCTAGATCTCTATCAGTCGTCAAAATTTCATTCATAATTTCTGGGATGTCTTCCCGATCAACTCCGTCTCCTTGGACAAAGGATGGACACAGCTTTCGCCAATCAGTAATCAACTGTCGCTGCGTGACTTCTGACAATGCCTTTTGAATGATGTTCACTATCCGAATTGTTCGTTAACCGATCATCGATTTACCCTAGATTTTATTGTAAAATTGATTAATTCGTTCTGGAAACTAAAAAAAAATAAGAAAATATGTATAATTTTTAATAACTTTATTAAAAAATAACACATACATATAGTCTTGCATATTTTTCCTTTTCATTTTTGATTATGGGCGAACATGTCCAATGTCGATTGCTTTTCTCTCTTTTTCAGGATTTTCCGGAAGTGATTAATAGCATTGTCGTTGTAAATATCTCCTACCCTACTGACATCAGCTTGGTTTAGGTGCTATTCTAAGACCATTGCTCTGACATCCTCCCGCTTCTTCAAAAGATTTTAAATGGCAGATGTCGGTATTGATCCTCTTTCATCTTCCTCTTGTTCAGAAGCAGACACATTTCGCTGTGTTTCTTGGTGTTCTTCATTCAAGATTTCTTGGAGTTCTTCTGTCGTTAGTTCATCAGTCATTGTTAAGGCGAATTGGTATGCTTCAAAACACTGACGAAACAGCGCACGTGTGTACAATTTCTTGAAACCCGCAATAACTTCCTGATCCATCGGCTAAATTAGCGAAGTCGCATTCGGAGGTAGAAACTGAACTGTCAGCCAGGGACAGTCAGTCAGCAAATTATCTTCAAGGTCCTAGTGCATTGTTCAATCGCAGCAGTACTTTCAATGGCAAGTCATTGGAATCAAGGTAGTCCTTGATGCTCGGGGCATAAACTCTAATTTGATCTCTACATTACTGGCAGTTTTCTCTTATTTATGGAATTTTTTTGGATGCTCTAGGATTCTCAGAGTGGTAAATGAGAAGTGGTTTAAGTTCCATATCACCACTAGCGTTAGCTCCAATAAGTAACGTCAATAGGTTTTTCATAGGTTTAAGCCTAGGAACACTTTTCTCATCTTTCGTGATATAGTTACGGTTCGGCATGCGCTTCCAAAACAAACCAGTTTCATAACAATTAAATATTTGTTGTGGACGATACCCTTCTGTTTCAATGAATTCTTAATAGACCTCTTTTTAAACTTTGCAAACCAACCAGTGGTAGCCTTGAATTCTAATCCTCGGATTATGAACCTGGAGTTTGTTCTTTCAGTTTCTCAAAAATTGCCATACAAGTTACACCTCTTTTCATTTCCCGTTCATTTATCCAAACTAAAAGCAACCTCTAAAGCTTTTTAATGAATAGTACTTCTTTGCTTCGAAAATGTGATTTTTGTTACTCCTTAAACTACTTGAATGTTCTTTTTTTTAGCTAAGATTGTGCATACTGTCTCACAACATCAGCCATCTTCTGACCACTCTCTACTTTGGCTATAATCTCTTGCTTGGTTTTTATGATGAGCACAGTTCTTAATACTCCAGTCTTTTTGGGCCCCATAATATTGTGAGATTTTCAGTTTTTTTTATAATGGTTGAAGAATGCACATACGAAAATTTAGAGGAACAGAAACCAAATATCGTAAAGAACGTTAGCACCGCATGTGTGTTATTGCCTTATTATGCTCCGAGAGCCGAGAAGTGTTCGTTAGAATTCGTTTTAGTTCGTTATTTGAATATGTGTTTGTTGTCCGAACACAAAAATCCTTCATGAAACATGTTCAACAATACAATTTGCACGCAGTCCGAACTTTTCGTTAACTGATCACCCACTGTATATTTCTTATACAGGGTGAATCAGTACAGAATTTACAACAGATGTTGAGAAAAGAGTTTGTTTTTTATTGGAGTTGAATGTAGTAGTACTGAGAGGTAACAAACTGCCAAGACGGAAAGCTGTTTATATTAGAATTAACGAGATTCTAGTGTTTCTAAGCATATTCAAGATTTAGTTTATTATGGATATTTTAATGTTTAAGGAATTCCAAGTCATTTAATTTGTGGAATATAAAAATTATTTACAATGGTGTGGGTACACGATAGCCAAATTTGAAAACTTTATCTAATTTCAGATGACAAACATAATCAACTACTTTAAGCTTAGAAAGACTCTTACTGTAAGAGTAACGAATTCAGCATGCTTGTTGATTGGAATATTTTATAGGCCTCATAATTCATTTAAGTTAATTACAAATATGTTATCAGTTTCTATGTTATGCTTTAGTTTTTGAATCTTAAACGAGGGAAGAGCTATTTTTTGAGAAAATATAATCTATTGTTGTTCAATGATGTTGAATTTTGTCCCGTTCTTCACTTTAATTATCTATTAAAAATCTAATCTAAATAGATCTGCAGAAAGTATTCGTTGATGCTTGTATTTAAGTCGCTCAAAAATCAATTTCTCATTAACGTGCTAATTATACTGTCTAAAGAATTGTATAGTCTATATACATACCTACTATTCTCAAATTTATATTGTACTATGGAATTCAAGGTTAAAAAGGTTTCTTTACATTATATTTTTTTTATAAACA